>CM034151.1:40125681-40539381 GCA_019776745.2 Taxus chinensis
CGGCAATGAGAAACTGCCGACAACGTTAACCTTATATAAGATAATTCATCAGAGTTGACGGACTGGAAAAATAGAAAACCATTTTCAAATGGCGACAAACTTTTTGGAGTGACAAGTTGGTAATTGGTCCAATTTGACCTCGTCAAACTACGACAGAAAGCCTACAAAAATGCGTACCAAACGCTACCAAAAAGTGTTTTTCTAAACTGAAATGTTCTAGTAATTGTCTAGTAAAAACACTAAAGGAGCGAGAAGATATAATTTCTATATCCAAGTTTCAAATGACGGTTCAAAATGAGAAGAAAACTTTATAGTTTTGAGAGCTTCTTACAACTAAAAATGGTCATGGTTTGGTGGTAAAATTGCTCCCAGTTATGGCATCAAAAAAATATCAAAAATGTTCATTCGGGTCCAAACCAAAGGGTAAGGTGACTCCTCACATAAATAGGTACATTGAATGAATCTTCTTAACATCCCATTTTAGAGTTATGAAGGGTTACTTAACGAGTCTCTGTGAAAAATGCAAAAAATTATCTATTTTAAACAGGGAGATTGTCAAAATTTTACAGGGAAAGTCAATTTTGTCTGGATGGTCGCTAAAAACACTATGAGGTGATCTAGCTGGGTAGGAAGAGTTTTCTTAAATCACCTCAGCATGAGGGTTGAAGTTCATGGTTAATACCAATAGGGTTATTTTGATTTCGTGAGTTACGACACAACATTTTTTTTGTTTTGCAAACAAGTACAAGTTATTATAAACAATAAAATGTTGTATTATATAATAATATTTTAAAATTATATTAGTGCCAAATGAAAAAAAATTAAGTACGAGAGTGAGTTATGAAAGATAAGGGAAATGAACCATGCCTGGGAGAGATGAAGCCCGTCGAAACCGAGGGATTTGGTCAGCATCTCCCTTGGGCATTGTGTCACAAAAACAGACCCAAACCCATGAGCGCTCCGCCAGTGTACCATTTCACCTTTCTGAATGAAACCCTCAAGCTTCCCAACGAAACCATTTTACACCGAACAAAAAATAAAATAACATGTGTAAATGGTGTTGGACAATTAAAGTTGCAGATCCCTTTCAAGATAGATGCATTGACTAGGACATCCTTAAACACACACAGACAGTCTTTTGTAGCACAACACACAAGAGTTGGTATGAAAATAATAGAAACAATCCATTGGTGGAACTACAAGATTTCCATATAATACAAGAGAATAATATTACATGTTTGGGTATATTCAATCATGAACACATCCCTAAGGCATTTGTGCAGACAGATCATGCATCCATCTAGGCATCCAAATGGCAAATACCTTCAATGTAAATTCCAGGGGCAGCCACATCAAGCAAAGGGGGGTGGCAAGCTAAAAGAGCGCTCCCAACACAACTCTTAAAGATACCATTTGACACAAAACAAAAAAGCTTCCAGTGAACTCATCGACGTATCAGGGAAACTTGTAATACCACCTATTTATAAAATACCTCTTTTCTAGGGTAGGCTAGGAAGTTGGCAAAGGGTAGGAGGCTTACACTGCCAAATGCAGTGGCTGAATAGGGTACTAATTCCTTTGAAAGGATAGAAACATAGTTTTCTAAATTCCTATAGTTGGTGCAGCCCATGACACCACAATGTTTTAGGCATTTGTTCAAATAGCTCACATGCAAAGCATATGCTTCCACATATCTCCCTCCAAGTCTGCCCAAGCACTTCCAAACTAAGCATCTAATAGAAACCTCCAGCTTGGCACCACATGTTAGGGGTGTAAAATGATCCAGTTGCAGCTCTATATGCACCTTATTGTGTCAAAAGAGATGAGCCTGGCCCCATACCCAAAATCTAAACAGTAGTTTCATATCCTGGTGGCATGTAGTCCCAACCCAAATGAAGGATGGCTGCTGTGCAACGATCCCGATAATGCCTTATAAATTGCAATAGTTGGGTTCCAAGTGAAAGAAAGGTTGAAAGGTATATCTTTTGGGATGTGAGTGGATTAGTAGGAAAGGGAAGGGCCACATCACTCATCTATTATTATATCCACAATATTCCCCATTCAACACGCCAACACATTGTTAGTTTAACAATTTTTCTTTTCAAGTGGGAAATTGCCTCAATGGCACCATTTACTTTCTACAAAACTTTTCAACACAAATCTTGGCTCACGTGGTTGCAATAGGATCCCAAATAAAGTGATTAAAATATTGTGCCAGAGAATGATAGGTACATGCATTTGCATAGGATGCCAATATCCTTTTCCAAGACGCCCATGTTCATCCCATCTCCCACCAATCCTGCCACAACCATCCACACTGTATTTGTAATTTTTGTTTTTATTAAAACAAAGTCTGTTCTGAGTCACGCACTACACCTGGTCATGATATCATCTTATTTTTTGTTTATCATATCACATACTATACTTTCCATCCATTTATGTTAGTTTCCAGATTATGTTTAGCTTTAGTTTGCGTGTTATTAGGTCATTCCATTCTTTTATCCTCTTTTTCAAATTGAGGGGTTGACATCCACATAGGAAGTTAAACTTCTTGGAACTGACTTTTTAATTTGACCCCATGGACCCATTTAATGTATTTTCCTTGTAATTACCTTGTTTTAGGTTCACAGATTTGAATTGACGGTATCTACTTTACGCTCATCCATTTGTACCATCATACATAAAGGTACATTTAACCCTTATATTTTGAGTTATTTGGTCTTGTTTAGTATCTACATCACTAATCTACATAGGAAAGGGAAATTTGATCACCATTCTGCACGTCTGATGGACCACCCTTTTAGGTGATTCTTTGCATTTTTGTCATTTTGTATATTTATTCTATTAACATTGTAGGTAGAGGCTTTCGTTTTTGCTTTTTCATGTTGGGATTTTGGATTTCTTGGATTTTGTGATTCATTAGCTTCATCTTGAAGATCAGATAAAAATAAAAATCATTCTCTAGGTATTATTATTTTTGTCTTAGTTTCTATTTTTACATCATATTTTCCCTTCCTTGTGTGTTTATTCTCATCAAAATTTCATTTTGGTTTTGGGCTTAAAAAAAACCTTTTGTATCCTTGTATTTTCATCTAGCATAAGTAGTTGTTTAATTTGTTTCATCTCAAATTTTATCACACAAAACTGAACTCACATATCAATCTTTACATCTAAACATTTCCTACCATATAGAACTAATTGGGAATTGATCACCCATAGGAAACCACTGTTAGTGTTGGATCCATTTTATAAATCCTACACAACTCGGGTCTCGCATACCTTTGGTTATATCAAGGAATCCCTAGCCAAAACTACCTGGAAACCAACTCTAGGTTTCCATTTCCTAGGTACAATGTGTTATTCCACACCCTTTTTTATTTTTCACAATTTTTAGATTAATCGAGATAAAGAAAACATTGTGTGTGTTATCACCATAATTAGTATACCGAGTGTTTTCTTGTTTTGTTTCATGCCCGTTATCACACACTATTCAGCTAAAAAATGGAACACAATATTTCCTCAAACAATGTTGTCATCCCATCCCAACAAACATCTACCATGAATGTTATCTCATCTATGCCCTTGGTTAGTTCTTCCATGGTCAATCAACCTCTAATTATCAATGTCCCTCAATAAGGACCTCTTTTTCAAACCACTACCATAAATGAGACCAATCCTTTCTTATATCATCATTCCATCCCATCTCGAGAATCCACCCCTCCATCTGTTGCATTGGTTGAAGATTTTGGGCCTCATATTATCCCTCGTGGTATTTTGTAGTTCTAAGAGATTTTTTATGCTAATCCCATAGATCTTCATGAAAACCTTCTTAGGAAGTCAACCCAACGTCCTATTGATTGACCACCACTTCAAAAAATCTATTCTTATCAATTCTCTCTTCGCAACTTGTGTTGTTTTTCCCTTGAGTCATTAACAAGAGTTTTATAGCCCAAAGTTCTCTCTTCGCAACTTGTGGTGTTTTTCCCTCGAGTCATTAACAAGATTTTTATAGCACATGAGAATCTCACTCCATCTTCTTCTACCAATCCTTCACCTCATCAAACCACCCATATAGTCACACCCATTCTCCTAGTCTACCTCCATCAATACAACAATCACCACTTCCATTCCTATTACCTCTTTGACCACTATCATCACTAGTCTCCCTCATCCCATATCCAAACAACATACCCATTATTTACCTCTTCCATCACACATACAAACAAATTTCATCACTTCCTAACCTCCTTATATGATTGATTTGCAATATATGGTGTCCAATCCAATCCATCAACAATTCCAACCTATCCACACCTATGTTCTCACATATTATTTACCAAAACACCTAACCCAATCCCAATAATCACATCACATTACCATTTATCAACAACAATCATTAAAAAAACCTCTTCAATCTCAACACATGACTTACATTAATCCTCATTAAGAAATTCCTCAAACACCCACAAATCCACAAATTTATCAACAAACTTATCCAGCCACATCTCATATCATGCAACCACAACTACTCATCTCTCAACCAACCACTTCAAATGACCCCATGCATGCCTTAACAAATAGGTTGGATAGCCTTCAGGATGCTACCTTGGGACCCAATGTTACATTATCTTATAAAAAAATTGTAACAAACCTATTCATTCATCGGTTCCAATCAGACCTTATCCCCCTCACTAAAGCTTCCCAAGTTCACAAAGCTTAATAGTAAGGAAGATCCCCAACAACATATTTATGTTTTCAAGCATGCATGCTACTTTATTACACATAACTAGGACCTCATGATTTGCACCTTCCTTGTGTCCTTGGCTGGTCCATCATTAGATTGGTATAATGACATTCCCCAACATTCATTCATCTCATTTACCCAACTTGTGTAGCTCTTCTTAGAAAAATTTTAAATCAATATTTTACGCAATATCACCATCACAGACTTATTCACCATTAGAAAATTTGATGATGATTCTATCACATACTTTTTGGCTTGATGACATGTGATCATAAATCAAATATCATTCTCCCTTCCACACATAAGGCTTATTGGATTATTTTCATGCTCTTGTGCAAAGCATATCTCATCCCCCTTACAGATCCTATCATTTTAAACATTTTAAGAATCCTTCACCATGGATTGTAAAATTGATACTCATGCCCTTGAGCAAGGCCAAATTAAACATAAATCTAAAAACCAAAATACAAGTTTACCAAATCATCCACACATAAAAAATAATCTAAAAGTATGGATGATGTCATGGTGGTTAAGTCTTCTTCTGCACCTACCTCTATCACATGGCCTCAACAACGAGCCCCTAGACCTACACCCAACCATACTCCCCTTAGAGAATCGCATAGTTCAATATTTTACAAGTTGATGACGGTTAAACTTATCACACTTCCCCCCATTCGACCATTTGATGAGTCTATACCTAAACTTGTGTGGTATCATGAAGATCATTATTGTAAATACCACCAAGTTTTAGGACATGATATAGAGAAATGTCAAAAATTTAAAGATCTTATCCAAAAACTCATTGATCAAAGTGACCTTTAAGTGGATAATCCTAATTCATTTCCTAATCAACCACTTGACATATTCAAACAACCATTCCCTAAGCACGCACCAATAAGTCACACCACCAATTCTTCTACATCTCAAGCACCCAATGCTCATACCATAAAAAATATCCACACCATTGATCAAGATCCTACCCGATCAACAACCTCACCTTCTTCATCAACTGTCACATCCACCTCTTTATACATTGTTCCTATATTTACAAGCCCATCAACACTTATCCCTATAACCACACCAATCATATCTACACCTATCTCTACATCTATCCCTACATTCACACCTACTAACACATCTTCCACATTTTCAAGTATATCAATGATTCCCCTTGATGTAACATTCCCATTTTAAGACTTTAGAAACAAGGAATTTGTTTTTTTTTTTTTTTGAAACATAATGTTATATGTTCTAAATAAAATATCATTTAGAACACACATTCCATGCCAATCAATCTCATAATAGTACCCTATGTAGTTATAATAATGACTCGATATGCTACCAATCTCTCATTCCATTACTCTGTTACCAACCCATCTCTCATGTTAACTTAAAGTATAGAATCTTTATGTATACTACATACACTTGTGTTCTCCTACCACTATTAATGGGTACTACTGATCTGTCTAAAGAAACCTATCTTGAAATATTTGTTACCAAAATTCATCTGAAATCACGTTGCTTTTAACTAGTGATATAGGACAACTCAATCAGTAGCTTGGCGATACTTTGGCCAAACATATTTTCAACATACCTATTCATGTTACCTATTCCTAGAATGCCATACTCCATCATTCAGGAATACAATCCTTCACGCTCACTCTTTCTGTTATCTAGATTTTTCTATACTGAATATCGTCAGTCCACTTGCTCAAGGTTTACCTAGTCCAGGTTAGAAACTCATTTATATAAGAAGACGCTCATAGTGCCTTAGGTATATGTGCACATCAATACTCAGTCAACCAGATGTTGCCAAGGTACCCTGAGGCAATTGAAAGCTACGACCTATCCTAACATGCTACTAACTTGACTCGAGAGAAACTGAGTTCAAGTCCTTATATTTGTGTTAGATCTAGATAATCAATGGCAAAAGGTGTTCCCCGACACATGTCAAACTGCAGCGTTGTATCCCTCGAGAAGACCCATGTATTCTCGAAGGTACAGTCCTACAGTTTCCGTGTACCAACATCCTACAGAAACTACCTCATCACGATGTGCATACCCCAAGGATTTTATTAATATATTATTACACATATTGCGACAACCCTACTAAACCCTAATCCAACACTCCATAATTTCTTTTCTATATTTGTTTCAATTAGTTATTAAAGAACTTCCTTAACTTAAGATTTCTTTTTATATTCGCTTTACTTGTCTTAACGAATAGATATCCAAAACAGGACACCAACATCATAAGTTCTATTATAATGTAACTTAACCATTCAAATAAGGTGTAACCACCAAATAAGTTCAACTATAGAAGACTTTATAGGAAATTAAGTCTAATGATTTAAGATCATATACACCATTCTTGAGATTACATTCCTTTGAGCGAGGAATAATCTTGCTTCCTCTACAATATATGTTAGGGTTTGTCATACCCCCCTTCTTATCTTTCAAACAATTTCTATAGTTTTAACACTGCATATTCATAACACTTCCAGTACTTGTTAGAATTGGTTTAGATAAGATCGTTAACCTTATGCCTTAATAAGCTGCATCTTAATCGGAAATTAAACCGTTCCCTTTATCCAACAAATCAACCAGATCAATTTTATTGGAATTAACATATAACAAAAATGAAGAATATCTTAAGATAAGTATTTCCATTTCCTATAAAACTCAAGATAATTTTACAACCAATACAAGTAAGTCTCACATCAATTTTTGTCATGATAATTTATACATTTACAATACTAAGGCATTTCAAGGCATATTGTATAAACATACAGTCTCTATTCCAAAAAGAATAACAAATTTTCTTTTTTCAATACAATCAAGAATGAATCAAAACTCTTACATAAGAAACTACAAAGGTTTAAGTAATCCAATGGCATCAAAATGAACTGTTCTTGTCTTTCATGTATCACTTATGATGTCCTCTATAAAAAGTGCTAGCATGGGTAATTCAATGAAACTGGGCATGATAAGCACTAATCATTAAAGTTAAAGTGCTTTCTACTAATGTTGCATTAATCAACTCTACTTTTATTTTAAACGACACCAATCTATCTAACACCCTATCTCACAATCTCTCCCTACATATCACAGGGCGGGGGGGGCTACTAAGACAGGGGCAGGGGGGGGGGTAGTCGTATCGGCGAGGGGGGCATTTTCAAGTTATCAATGCACCCCTTGATGTACCATCCCATTTTCCCCAAGACTTTAGATAGAAACAAGGATTGTTTTTTGTTTTTTTTTTTTGAAACATCTGTTCTTGTTTCTAAATAAATTTATAATCATTTATAACCCCATTACCATGATGCCAATCAATCTCATAAAGATAACCATATGTAGTTATAATGGACTCGATGATGCTAATACAATCGCGCATTCCATGAGCGCACCGGTACCACCAATCTCTCATGTTCCCTCCCTATCCTCCTACCTTTCTGTCTACCCTCCCTCTCCCCTTTGTTCTCCCTCCCCTCCCCCTTACTGTTTTCCTCCGTAGCTCTGTCCTAATAGAACCTATCTAATATTTGTTACCAAAATCATCTGACATCCATCACGTTCTTTTAAACGAGTGAATAGGACACGCATCAGTAGCTGGCGATACTTTGGTGGCCAAATAGTTTTCAACATAACTATTCCATGTTACTATTCCTATATGCCATACTCATCATTCAGGAATACATCCGATCCTTCACGCTCACTCTTCTGTTATCGAGATTTTTCTATACTGAATATCGTCAGTTCCACTTGCTCAAAGTTTAACCCTAGTCCCAAGGTTAAGAAACTAATTTATTAAAGAAGACGCTCAAGTGCCTATGTATATGGGCCCAATCATTAACCTAAGTCAACGCCAGATGTGCCAGGTACCCTAGATGCAATGAAAAGCTACCTCTACACCATATACTAAACATGCTATAACTTGACCCTATAGAAAACTGAGTTCCAAGTCCTATCTTTTGATGATAATGTGATGTGGCAAGTGTTTGATGTCTCTTGATAAAAAGATGTCATATCTAGATGGTTGGGAGAAGACTAATGGTGCTAAAGGAGAAGTACCAAGGATGAATACTCAAAGCGTGGTTTGGGTAGGAATTGGAGTACAAGAGTACATAACTAAGGGGTAAGTAGAAGGACGTACCAAATTGAGGTGTTAGTTAACGACAGGCGAAACTATGACAACTTTGACAAGCATCATGATATATGGAAAAAGGGTAATGGAGTGCCAACGTTCATATTTAGATAGATTCGATTGTTGTTATCCCTCGCCCTCGAGTAGCGGGAACCCTGTTTCGAGGACCCTGTTCTGCCTCGAGGCTACGAGTTGCTCGGCTACCGTTTCCGGTCTAATTCCAACACCCTAACAGAAACTAACCTCATCACCCACACCCCGGGCATGTCGCCTCATTCACGTGCGTCGTTTTACCCCCAAGGAGTGGTATTGAAAGGAGGATGACACAGATGGCACAAACCCTACTAAACCCGAAGCCCAACACGACTTGCCACCTACTCCTACTTTCTTTTGCTATATTTGTTTCAATTAGTTAATTGAAGGAACTTCTTAACTTAAGAGTTCTTTTTATATTTCTCGCTTTACACTTGTCTTACCGACATAATACTCCAAAAACTGCACCCCCACCGCTCTGAGATTATGCCTATCCTCCGTTTCTCGCCTGGAGATCTACCCTCGCCCACCCCCTATGCGCCGCTTCCGTTGTAGTCGCGGGCAGCCCCCCCTACTTTCCTGGCTACTCTAGATTGCCTCCATTGGTCTCTTCAACCTTGTCAGATTTCTCTTGCCCGTTCTAGTTCGCCACAGTCGAGTCACTCCCGCGTCTCGCCCGACATTCCATTGGCGTTATTGTCTGTATCTCTTTGCTCGCTTCCTTTAGGGTCTTTCTCCATTCACGCCTCTGATCATTTCCTCGACCTCTCATTATTAAGTGTTAGGGTTGTCATTAAAGTTAAACCCTTCTGCTTCCTTTCAATTTCACAAGTGTGCTTCTATAGTTTTACTGCATAGTTCATAAACACATTCCATTCACGATGTTAGAATTTTTTTAGATACAGATCTTTAACCCACCTTATGCAACTTAATATCTGCATCTTAATAAGGGAAATTAAACCGATTTCCCTTTATCCAACAGATCAATTTAGTGGAAATTAAACTATAACAAAATGAAAATATCATTAAGATAGTATTTCCCTTTCCCTTATAAAATACAAGAGAATTTATGACAACCATACAAGTAAGTCTTCTCACATCCAATTTGTCTTATAAAAATTTATACATTTACAAGACTACCATTTCAGGCTATTATAACATCAGTCTCTATTCCAAAAAAGAATACACATTTACAAATTTTCTTTTTTCAACAATCCAATCAAGAATGAATCAAAACTCTGTTCATAAGATACATTTAAGTAATCCAATGCATCATGAAGTCTTTTCTTGTCTTCCATTTATCACTTATGAGTTCCATCTATAAAAATTGCTAAGCAGTTGGGATTCAATTAACTACTGGGCATGATAACACTAATCATTAAAGTAAGTGGCTTTCTACTAATTGTTTTCATTAAATCAACTCCTAACTTTTACGAAACAATTAATATCATCATAATATTACCATAATCATAAGTAATACATCAAAAAAGGGATGTATAATTAAGAGACTCTGAATTCACGTTTAAGATAGAAGTGAATTTAATCTCAACCCCTAATAGATCACAAGACTTAATTTGCCTATCAATTACTTTAAAGAGTCGACAAGTGGGTCTTGTCCTTTCAATCATTCCCTAATCCGTAAGAATAGAAATACCCATGTTATTCCTTCCAATCAGCAAAAGAAGTTAGTATCGCAGAAGCTCATGTTAGTATGCTTCCTTCTTTCTTTCCCATATAAACCATACAGAAAATCAAATACGTACGCGATTCCTCATACACTATTCTTCTGAAGGAAAGAATCAGTTAGTACAAGACATCTGCCGATCAGTCCAAGATTTGCCAATAAAAGGAGTCCATAAATAAAGAGCAACATCTAAACAAGAACTCATTCAATTCAATCCAAGTTAGATTTAAATAGTTTCCAACTAAAAGTTTTAACTAACTTCGTATATATTAACATATTAATTTAAAAGTCTAGAACAACCTTTTCCAAAATTCAGCTATAATGCAGTAAAATCAATTCTCTTAACCAATCCACAAGAAGATCACCATCTCCATAAAGAGAGTCAATAAAGAGAAGTTCATCAATGAATGAACAGTCAACAACAAAAAGGATCTCAAAACCGAAAGGTACCCAATCAATATTTTGTTTCTTATACTTGGAACTTAAACCTTTTATAAGTAACCAAACTTTAAATTCTTTAAGCTTAGCTTCCAAAGATAAGTCACACCGAATGCACAAACAATCAAAGAATGCACTTACCAACTTCATTACAAAAATTACAAAAACTGAAACCTATTTTCCATTCACCCCAGCTCAAGTTCAAATTCAAACTCTAACTACTTTCATAGTAACCCGCTCTAAAAAAACAAAAAGAAAACAACATACATCCCAAAGGATCATATTTACTTCCCTGTCTAAAACCCGAAGATCTCCCTCAAGGAACCCAAAAGGACTATAAATACACAATAAGTGCAAGATGAAAGGGGTCATAAACTCATGGACCCAAATACTGAATTTCCAAGCATTCAAAATAGGGATACCATACCCATTTCATACTACCCTACATACAAGGTTTAAATTCAACGTTCAAATAAAACCCTCGAATTAGATGAAAAATCATAATGTAGAGAGAAACTAAACAATTTGTTTATGATAAGTAATGTCCCAAAATTATTCTAACTTGACTAAACAGAATCACCACAAGCCTCTCAAGTTCCATTCAAAGGCTTATGATAGGTAGGAATTTGTTCAACATCAAGACAAAAAGGAAGTAAATAATACATTCCAAAAACCTCTACAAATGATATGACGGTCCCGTAATGGAACGTAGTTCCAGTCCATATATTTTAAGAATAAAACAGTCAAGCTTCCCACAAGACATGGGTTCACTCAGGGCAGAGAGGAAGAAGGTACATTCCTAAAATTCACACGCCATGTCGAGTTTGAGAACACAGTTTGGCCTGAAGGATAGAAGAATACAACCATTCCCTCGCAAGAAGCAAAACAAAGGAAGTTTCAAAGAGAAATTTCACGGTCTATGTATGTCCGAAACTGAACTCTTAAGACCCCTTTAAGCAAACATTTAGAAAAGAGAATAAAACTCTACATAACCAAAACCCAACCAAAACCCATATCACGAAACAAGTAAACACATCAACTCCCACATAGATCCAAAACACACAAAAATAGAATACCTGTACAATGTCGAATATGAACTTCGAACATAAGTTCAGACTTTACCAGACTTTAACACCGGCTCAGTCAACACAAAAATCCAATACAACTATAGTATTCATAGTTCCATAATTAATAATAAGACCTTAGCTCCGAGTAAAAGTACAGAGAAAAACTCACAACTCGACTACAAGTTCAGCATAAGAACTAAATATAAGTATAATGTCGAATACAAAGGCTCAACCAAAATTTCAGATCTACACTAAGTTCCATTCATTCAAAAACAAACACAAGGCCCCAACAAAAGCTCATAACAAAGCACAAAGCTTCACACAAGATTAGAACATCTACGGAGCTCTATTATAACTCCCCAAAACATAATTCTTAAACAGAGATACAAAACCAAACAAACAACAATGCCAGTTTAGAATGGCCACGGAACTCTACTACAAACTCAACAAACTAATGCTCTTAATGATAGTTCAGAATGAACATATGGCAACGTGTTCCTATTTAGACAACACTAGACTTGAATACAAGCTACAGAGCTTTCAAAAACAAGTTCATTTGAATACCACCAAAAACTAGTATAGATAAAGTTCTCAAAGGTGACTATAAACATCAAAGGATTAACATTCCAAAAACCACATAGATTTCAAGAAAAAATGTAAGTAAATAACTAGGTATATCATGCAAAACTATATATATCCAATTACCATAGTTGTTTTAATGAATCATTTAGAAGAAAGCAAGAATCTTAATGGGTCAAGCCCATCATGCCTGATAGTGCCTCTACCAATTCGAAGAAGACTTCCATCTGAGTTTACAACACCTCTTCTTCTCTAAGCAAGATCAACCTACAATAATATTTTTCCACCATGCCTCATATACTTTCCTCTAATCAAAAATAGAATAGAGAAATCAAAAATAGCCACAAAGTGTAGATCAAACTGCTGGTTCGAAGAACCAGATAGCTCCATGCAGAGAAAAAATCGTGAAGCATGCAAAGAAAAAAAACCCCCAACAAATCCACCAGCATGCCTTCCAAGACGGTTTACTCGCCAAAACAAGGTGAATCAATGACATTAAATTGTATATTCCTGCCTACCTCTCCTTGCCACCGCCATCCAAAGTTGGTGAGACCTAATTGAACTTCCACATGCATTTCCAAACTTAGTGATGCCTCCAAGTAGGTTCCACTAAATTTCAATGTAATCACCAAATCTGGTAGTACTCTACCCTATTAAATAGAAATCACATCTCATTAATAGCTTAGGAACCACCGCTTAGCTCCCACTTTCCAATCGAACCATAGGTTCCCTTTCATACCCATTAGTTTAGGATAAATACAATTTTCTTAGGTTAGATCTTAAGTTAATTTAAAAGTATAACCTTAGAATATAACCTTCAAATAATAGATTTCCACCTAGGTTAGGACATAGATTAACCAAATAGTGTAGGAAATAGGTTAGAAATAACTTAGCATCCCTTAGGTTATTTCCCTTCATGCTAACTTAGTATTAACAACTTAGGTTAGGATTTCATCCCACGTAGAGTGGCATAGAAAGAGTTAGGAAAATTTACATGAGTCTCGAATCCCATTTGGATAGACCTTATGAGATCTAGGACACGTTATATTTTCTCTTTCTCAATAATCCTGAAGCAGGTTTCTATTTCCCTTCACGCCATTAAGCACCCTACAAGTGTCAATCAAGAAGAGCTGAGCACAACACAAAACAGAATGCAGGCTCAGTATTTCAAGATAATAAAGAATTTGCAACAAACATAGATTCAGTCCATTATGTATTTTAACCAATGAATGTTAGTTTACGATATAGTCTGTTAAGAAGATTTAAAACATTCCTTGGATCACTAAAATTGATCCAAGGATGAGTCAGTCAAAAGAGATAAGTTTGCAACCCTAAAAATATAATTGTAGCTTATCAACAAGAAGTGAAAATGGATTCTTGAAAGCCATACCATTTCAATCCACTGAATCCAAGAGAAAAGATGATTTATCCATAATAAGCATGATTTTCAACCATCAAGGAAACATACCTAATTTAATAAAATCATGTGCCAACACTTGTAATGCAAAGAGAAATATAATAGTTTGTTCAAGGTGTTACACTTGAAATATTTATGAGAGAACCACCCCCATCTAATTCTATATCCATCATTGATTCTACAACTACATATACTCCACCTATATACACTTTATCACTTATCACATCTACCTAATTGGATTTTACTACCTTATCCACATCCATTCTACCTTTACCCATTATACCATCCTTAACATCAATCCCAGTTCCTCTTTTTAGACTTTTACCTGCACTAACCACATCAACTATTGTGAACACATCTACATAATCTCCTATGTAACATCCAATTTTATGATTTAGAAATAAGGGATTTTTTTTTTTCATAATGTTCTTTGTTCTAAATTCACATAATTCAGAACACACATTCCTTTGCAAATCCATCACATAATAGAAAACCATATGCAGTTGTAATGACTCGATGTAACACCGATATCTCATTTCATGACTTGGTATTAAACCGATCCGTCAAGTTTAACTTTTCTTATGTATACAATGTATACTTTGGATCCTTTATCCATTACGAGTCACTCAAGTGTTCTGTCTAAGAATCCTATCTGAGTATCTGTTACTGATAATCATCTAAAATATTGTAACCTTAGACCAGGTGACATTAGATAATGCAACTAACCATTTGCTATATTTTGGCCAAAGGTTTTAAACATGTTTACCATGTTTACTTACATTCCAATAAGACATACTCATCAAAAGGAATATTTCTTTCACCCCACTCAAATTGTTATCTATATTGGTCTTCCTTGACTTATTTCAACCAAATCCAAGTCAGAGTTTCACACTAAATAAGGAAAATTCACATACACTAGTGTTACAGTCCACTCATGGTGACTAAGGATACATAGACATACTCAAATTGACTCTCATCGATTCGAGTGTGTTTATTTACCCTAGGTCAACATGAGTTGATGTCTACACTTTTCCATATGCCTATATATGTTTAGAGTAGAACCATGAACTGAGATTCCAATTATGACATTTGAGTTAGAAAAGTTGAGTGGATTGTTGAATCCTAGTGATTGTTTCACAGTATCCTCCTAATGACTTCCATCATTAAGAGGGTACTCTGCAGTAGTAACTACACTGCAATAACCTACTAAGTTCCTCTAATGGAATTAGAATACTTAAGATTCATTTAATTTTATTAACCTTTAGCTTATTAATTGGATAATTAATTATTGCACATTGTACCTAGAGGTCCACTAAGTATGTATGATTGATCCATAAGAAAGGATCGTTAATGCACTTTTACACCATTTGAAGGTATGCAGATAAAATTTGTGTTCATGTTTATGAACTCTTTAAGCCTTAACCATTATTTTATTAAGCCTTAAATCTCATTCTAAATCAAGTAAGTAAGATCATTTAATCTCTTTAATTTATTTTAGCTATGTAGACAATATTTACTGAAAGCTTGTTAATTAGATTTAGTGTTATCATCATTTTTGAAACCATCTTATCAAATATTATAAGCTTCCCAATTACCTTTTTCCATTTATTGTTTCCATAAAGTAGAGCATACAACCAATCAACAATATTGATCTATGTTTTATCACATAAATAAGGATAACATGCTTGGTTTTTATTTAATGATTATAAGGAAGTATTCTCCTCTTCCTAATTAAGGACTAATGTCCTATTCATGAATTTGGAAAACATAAGAAGATTAAGTTTAATAAGAATGTCATACTCTTCTTTATAGTATATCATTTGAATTCCCACTTCTGAAGAAGATTTTATATATTATAATCATCATAGTCAAACCATTACCCTTAATTAATTGGTTCAGATTAATAGTTTATTATCCAACTGACACCATGTCTCAAGATAATTATTAACTCATGGATTTTAATATGTTAAGAATATTCAACATAACTAAATCATATGTGTAGCTTATATAGGTCAGTCATCACAAATAAATCATACAACAATTCATTTATTGGAAAAGGAATTCATTTCATTTTGTACTAATAAGTATTTCATAAAATTTAATAAAACATTTTTATGCAGTACAAAATACTAATGTGATATGCCCACATAGCTTTTCCAACAAGTTCCTTTCAAGAGCATTTCAATACATTAAGTATCTGAATAAAATAAATGAATTTGTTAATAAAACAAATGTAACTTTCTATAAGTCTTTCTCCTTTCACTTTTCACGAAGTCCATCTGTAAAATTGTTAGCATGAGTCATCTCAAAATAATAGAGCATGATAAGTGCTATAACATTAAAATTGTTGTTTATGAAAATGTTCCAAGTACCTAAATAAAGATCAATTAAAAAGTATGACCAGAAATCCACAATGTCAGAAATAGAAAAGAAGTAATTTAAATCTCTTTAGGAACCATTTGCTCATAAAAGAAGCTAAGTAATCCAAAAAAATCAATCCCATCTATGTTACATTCATGATAATAATTTCAAACATGATAACTTTTAAAACTGCAACCAACTATTAAAGAAGGGAATGAATAAAAATTCATTATCAATCCTCATGTCAATATCAAATTAATTCACCAAGCCTTAAGTTTCCACTATGATACAACCAATTTCCTATCATCAATAAAAAATGGTTGATTTATAAATATGAATGACTCGGCATGGATAGAATATTGTCACAATAAACCCTACTACCAAATCCCTACTACTATCACAAAAGAGGATACAATTTAAACAAGATAGATTCAACATGAACTAAATATACTCATAGTACATATCTATAGGTGGGTTACTCAATTCTATAACAAGACAATTCAAAACACAAAGATGAAGAACTCCAGAAGGGTCTGTCAAAACAAAACGAACCGAGAACTAAACCACTTGATCAACCCAATTCATTCCATACAGGGTCAACAGAAAAAGTCATACAGACCATGAATTTCAAATGATCAAGCTTCAGTTGAATTCACTAAACAACTCGTGTATCAATTACTTACAGGATAGTAATAATAAACAACAAAAATATCAAATGGATGGAGTACGACCTTCACCTATTAAAGGTCAGGGTTCCAAACCAAACTAAAAATTTTATAACTCCTAACACATTCGAAGCATAAAAAGACACACCTCCTACCTCAATAAAGACCAATCTGAAAAAACGTGCCTTAGTCCTTATGAGATGTTTTTTCAGAAGATAAACATTCAAAAATAACACACATTTCAGTCATCTAAGATAAGACCCCCCCCTGCGAACATGGTTAGAACCCAAATACCCCTACAATTCCTAAATTTAAATAATAATAATAAAACATCGACATCCAACCCATGAAATCCTCAACAAACTAGCTTCAAGGACCCTTTTAAAAAATAAATGAAACCAATTTTGAAGTTCACATTAAAATGTGGGACAATATTAATACCAATGGAAGTGGGGCTACAGACTTATTGACCTGAAAAGAGTGGTTTAGAAAATCACACAAAACAATCAGAGAGATAACAGGAATTTCCCATCCTCTTCTAAAACAGTCAACTGAGAAAGTGAACACCACAAAATATAATAAGAAGGATGAGCCAAACATAAAAATTATTGTCTCCCTTTCCATTATGATAAAGTAGAACTCAAAATATCCCCTCGAGAAGTAACCTATAATGGGTTGAATCTCACTCACCTAAGTAACTATACACAAATAGGCATTACAACGATTAAAGCCATAAACTAATGACCCCAAAAACTAATAAACATAAGAGCCAAGTTTCAAGAATTTGAAATTTGACACAATACCATTTGTTAACACCCCGCTGTACAAACAACTGAATCGTTACCAAATCCAAAATGTTCACAGCCTGAATCCTTGAATCATTTAAAATCCCAAAGAATTGCACCTCAAGGAATATTTATAGAAGAAAGAATACACCTATAACCATAATAATCATTCAAAGTTGATATATGTGTCATATTCATTTTGTCCCCATCCACATTTCAAAACACAAACCCAAATCAAGTATATAACAAACTCATAACACAAAACTTCATTGCTCTCGCCCTCACACCCATACCTTTCAGTGAAACCCACATAGATCAATAAAACTCAAACAACACTGAAACAAAAAACCAATTCTCCAAGAATTTCATAACGGAAATCCAGTTATTTTTGAAAACCGTAATAAATAAAAGAAATCTTAAAAGAGATAGTCCTTCATCCTGGTAGTGTCTCCCCGGTTTTCTTTTTCCATGGCTCAAAACTTTCTGAGTATATTTCATTGAAATAGTCCCTCAACACCCCATGCCTCACACAGACCTAAAATCCAACCACATCCTCGCTTAAAATCCTCCATCATTCGCTTTTCTTTTCCTCGCAACATTTTTTTCGCATTATTTCCCTTCCAAACCCATACAATGAAATCTTAAATTTGTAACAAGAAATCAATGAGTCGTTGAAAATTGAAAAACTACATGCAGAGGCCAAAATAGTAAAAAAATACGAATGTGTAATAAAACCAAACAACCCCATCTTTTCCAATTCCCTCGGTAGTTTTCCGCTCAAGGTCAAGGTTATTACTACTGACTTACTCCAAAAATATTCCATGGCCTCCAAATTCCCACCAATGCCTCTTTGTATTTAACAAACTAACAATTAAATTTATTCACTAAAACTTAGCAGAGTCGTATTATTAGTTAATTCCATCATAACCATTCCTCGGCCAAAATTCGCAGTACAAAACATTTATTGATCTATTTAAATCTTCCATATGCCTTTGGAGTGTTTCCATTGCCCATTCCCTAACTTTCCATCCATGGCACCAAAGTCCCCTTAGGTTCTTTCCATGCCACCTAGGGTTGTCTCCTTAGTATTAGATTTAACCCTAGCTTAGGACCTAGGAAAACTCACCTTATAAGCTTAGTATAAAAAAAATTTTAAATATCAATGAATTAGGATAGTCCTTTATCACCCTTTCGAAAAATATGCACATTAAATTATTAGGGTAATGTAAATAATCAGAGGCTTTGATTATTTAGGTCCCAAACAATACTGAAAACATAAACCTTTAGTAATTTAAAAATATCAACACAAGATAATTATATCACATAAAGGATTCATCCTTAAAATGCTACAACACCGGACGCCCCTGTTTATCATCCCCAAATGTAAGGCCTATGGTACAAAGACAATCGTCACAAAAGATTTTTTATACTTAACCCGAATTAAATAAAAAGATGATTGAAAATCATAACTAATCATAGACATGCCTTGGTCACTGCACTTGCCATTCATCCAAGGTATGGTTATTTCCTATTCCTACATTTTGTTATGAACTAGAGAAAGAGCGAATTTCAATATTGCAAATTAGGCCATGAACAAGCACACTCTTATAAGACTGAATTTATATCCTTCATCAACATACGAAATGTATTTCAAATTTCAACATAAAGAGTATATGCAATAATTCAATATCAATTCAGAATTGCCATAACATGATTGTATCCAACTTTAGAAGATAAAATCTCATCTACAACAAACCATGATCACTCACGTACAAGCTAAAGAGTACACCATCTTCAAAAAAAAAATCATTTATCCAATTTTGTAACGTCAATTGCAAGAATACAGCAAGGACTCACACCATTGCTAAGGCAATTACAATTACAACAAACAACCCTAGCATCCTCCTACATATCACTCAGCATCATTTGAATAGATTTTTGAAATAACTACAACGTATAACATACGGTGACGCCTCTCCCCATCCTCATCCACACAATCACAACACTTCCACCACCCAACCAAGGTTCAACACACCTTATTTAGACACCCATCAACCCGTAAATTACTCGGCTCCAGAGTCGCACTTTTTCTCTTACGGGGTTGAGTGGGGTTTTGGAAGGTAGGGTGCCTCCCCCCCCCGGCCCACTTTTCTCCCCCTCGCTTTTGGAATTCATCATAACATTCTTTTAAAAGGGTGCCTTTTCACTAAATAAAATCGAAAACCCTGTCACATTTGCCCTCCTCAGAAGTTTCTCTCTTTGACCTTCGTCCTCTAGCCCGCACCACTGCACAATCCCCGCCCCCTACTCTCACACCCTCCGCTTTCGGCCCGCGGTCCTCTCTCTTACCTACCTCCCACATCTCTCTTCTGCCTCGATTCTCGATCTGAGTGTCCACTCAGCTCTCTTCCTTGGTCTCTCGGGCCGCAACTCCCCAGATCACTTCCGCGGCCACCGCGCGTCCGGAGCTCGGCGGTCATTCCGCACCTACTCCCGCTCCAGCCACCTGCATCGCGGTCCCCCCGCCCTGCGTGCGATGAGCAGCGCCTTGGAGATCTTCGTCCCTCTGTCATCACGCGGAGGGTTGGGTGCGCCGAGTCCATCACAAAAGCTTAATCTAAGACAGAAACCTTGGAATCCTCAAATCCCCACCTCTACAGATATCACAGCGTCCACACAACTGCGTCTAAATCCCCCGCTCCCCCAACTCGATCTCTTGTACCATCCACCCGCCCTCTACCGCACCAGGGTACCTGAACCCCGCGAGGCTGCTCCCGCTCTGTACGAGGTCGCGTCGCTGCAATGAGGCGAGTGGGGTCTGCCGTGCCGTGGGGGTTTTGGGATTTGGTTCAGTGTCCTATTGGCAAGTTCACGGTACGGATAGATATAGGGCAAGTGGGCTGGAATCGCGACCCCCCTCCCCTTCCTTCACAAGTTTCCCACCTCAACTTCCACCTTTCATTTAATTTGACGCCCGCACAGTCTTTGATTTTTTGTCTTCACATCTTCTTTTCGTAACGTCGTGTGCGCCCCCGAGACGCTCCATAGATGTCCGTTTTATTTGGCGAGGTCCATTTCATGAGCCTCGTGGTCTGTTCAGAAAGCTCCCAAGAGTCGCGCGCGGAGGTAACCCTCCGGCCCGTTATTCCGACCCTATGCGCCCCGCATCTGCCTGCCAGGGGTTTCCCCTACTCCCTCCAAACCAATGGTACACAACATCATTTAGTGAAGAGACCCTCCTTCTTGATGAAGCTAAATCTTCCATCTCCCTCCTTCCTTTCCACATTCAGTCCAACTCTACACCCCCTTTTGTCCATGCCCCCCTTTGTTGATACCTGTCCGCTTTTCCCCGTGTCGTCCTCCCCCTGGTCTCCTGGCTATGCACGCTCCTCGGCCCTTGCCTTTCCCAACTCTCGCGTTCCTTCCGTTTCCTCTTTCCCTCGCGTCCTCCTATCAGCTAAAATCTTGGGTTTGCCAAATGGTCGAGGAATTCACACAGGGAAACTTACTAAACCTATGAACAAATTTATTGTACGAGTTATGAGGAAGGAAAATTAAAACAAAACACAGACACCCACCCCCTCTCTGCTTGTGTGTGTAGCGCAATTCGGCCCGGCAGCATTCTCTCATTACTCTCTCTCCCTCTTTCCCCCCCCTCCCTCTTAAACCCTGATAGTTCAACATATATAATCGAATAAAGCCTGTAAGCTACGGTACAAGGAATTCAAACATAGTTTTTTCATTTTCAGTCTAATTGAAGAATTCGACTCTTGCACATCATTTCTTACCAAGTGCATAAATGAGAGAAGTGAGAAGAAACCAAAGTTATCGTAACCAACTATTCTTCTTCGGTGTCAAGGATGCGATGAACCCACACATTAAAAATTTCACACAAATTCATACATCTTGGAAAGCAAAAACTCTATTCCTTAATTGACTTTTACACAAGCTGTACAAAGTAAGGGAAAATAAGGCTTGGAAGAAATTGTAGCTTTTATTTCATATACATTGGTGACATAAATTTTAATAACATATCATAATCCATTATTTCTACATAGTGATAGATCTTCAAAATCTAGAATCCCTGAATGGAGAGGCCAGCATTATATATAAATCGAAGTTGTGTCCTTTCAGCTCCCGCTAAACTCTTTATCTCCTATTCCATTTGTGACCTAATGTTTTCCATGCGATTAGAGTATTAATAAATCAAGACCCATGAGTTTCAGCCCATTTTAAATACGGTTCCCTTAAAGTGAATAGGCCACAATACAATCAGTAAAACAAGGACGAATTGTAACCGCCAAGGGGAAAGCGAGGATATTATCTAAGTGAGAAGAAGAAAGAAGGGATGTCGATGAAGATGATGCCCTATTACTACCTTCACCTCTTTTCCTGAGGTGTGATCCAATGAAACTACATTCACATGTGGATCCTTTGATTCTTTGAACCTCTAGACTTAAAGATCGCCTTCAGATAATTGGGCATCGAAAAACCTTACAAGTTTTTTAAGAAACACTGTCAAACGATCTCCTTAGTGACCATAGGTGTTGCTCACTAAGGTCCACTTTGAAGAAGTTTGAGGATTGTAATTGATCTCTAAAATTTGTTGCAATAACCTCACAATTTTTTACACTTTTTTGTGTTACCTATTTGAAATATGTATGATAATTATTTTGAAACCAATTTTTCTTTCCCAACCAATGACGTACACAATTCCCTCCTGATACATGATGCACAGTCATCTCGGTCATAGAATGAGTGTTGAGAAACACTATTTTGGGACTTCCCAATGTGATATTGGGAGGGACACAGGCATTACTCGTGAAAATAAATTTTGGGGGGGGGGGGGGGGGGGAAAAATAACTCGAAGTGATGAACCATCAACGTCATTTCGAATCACATGATCCCTGAGTGATGAAATGATGCACCTGGATTCCACCTGCTACTATTGCCATTCCTTGGCCCCTTATTTTCAGGACAAATTGGAATCAAGATTATGTTTCAAGATCTTTGTGAGTTTCTCATTTCTTTCTTTATTTAAACCAGTAACCCTCCTACAAAAACCTCACAAAGAGACAAAAATTTGGTGAGACGATTGAAAATGAATCCATCTGCAACTTTCTACACTTGGAACTTAAAACGTAACATTTGAGAAACTAGGTTCTCTATTAGTTGTTTATTTCGGGGACGAATTATTTTTTTTGGCCATTTCATCATTACACTGAGGATTTCGGTCACATTGCTGGGCTAAGTATTTTCCATATTTTTGTTGGTGTGGGGTTAGTTTATAACATACTTTCCATTTTTTTGAAAAGTTATTTTTTCCTTTTTTTACCACCCTTCCCTGCAGAACCCGACGTGCCCTAGTTTGTCTTTCCTGCTTCCGTTTTATTATTTTTCGTGTCGTCTCTTTTGTACGTTTTTTTGTTTTTTCCGGCTTTTTTTTCCCCTTACTTGCGCCTGCGCTTTCCTCGTTCACCCCCCCCTTGTCAGGCCTTATCGTTAGTCTTCTTTATCTTCCTTATGAAAACATGGTTTCATAGTGATGAGAAAATTACAGATTCTTTTTGGGTTTTCTCTTCTAATGTTATGTTCAAATTTTCAGGTCAATCCGCTACACGGTTTGATGACAACAGAAGAAAAACACTCCAGGGAAGAATTTACTGAATGATTACTGTAAAAAAATTGGGCCATATAAGATTTTTTTTTGTTCCCCAAGGTGCTTGGATAAGCAATATTTGATCAAAATCTCACATGAATCGGATGCATGGTTAGGAAGATATGAGCAATTTGTGATTTTCCCAGGCCACGCCGGATTTCTAACAACCTCTTGTCATTGAGTTAAGCTTGAAAATCCCTCATTCTTTGAATGAAGTATGTGGAGTGATGGATCGAATGTATTCTATAGGTAATGTAAATTTTTTGAGAAACATCAATGTTGGGAGAAGAGATCGTAGCAGTTGGCAAAAAAAATTGTGCTTGGCATGTTAATAAGAATAGATGCAACAAAGTGACCCCTAAATTATAGTAATTTTGGTCCTGTTTTGATGAATTGGGGAGAAGAAATTTGTTTCACTAAATCCCCTCAAAACAACAACACAAACCACCTTCCCTCCTCCCACCCCACAAGGCCAAACCCCCCCAAAACACCATCCCTCCACCCCAACCCCAACCCACTAGCCCCCCACCCACATACATACGAACAAATTTTTGGTGACTTGGGTAAAAAAATGCACCCCTCCTATTAATCCCACTTGTACATGTGATTGTCTTATGGGTGGAGATAGGAGGGGGGCTAAAATTTACACCTTAATTTGTTCTCGAGGGAAAATGGGTGACCAAGATATTAAATGGGAGAATTGGGGAGTTTTTTATGCCAGATATTAGGTGCACATGGGACACAAACATTCACCCTCGCACTGGATTGACAAGTGGCAGAGTGTGATTACATGGAGTGGGGGCTAGGAAATGACGCCTAAAGGGTCTAATAAATTAAAGGTGATAACGTCTGGTCGGTAATTTGGGGTTCTAGGGGTAGGGGACCCAAAACTGTACACGGGAACATTTTTTTGCACTTTTTGCATAAATATTTGGTGTAATTGGTGTATAAAAGTGTACCACTCTCCCATTGATTGGATTTCCAACCTAAAAAATGACTAACTATTGAAGCTTGTGATTAACTAAAATTGGAAACTAAATGGGGCAAGGTATCCAATTGTTAATCTAAATAGGAGGACATAAAATGTTATAGGAATGTAATAAATGATCAAAATGAAATAAATGATTAACTAATAAATTGAGCTAACTGAAACAAAACCCTAAATGATAAGAGGAATGTAAATAAATGACTAAGATAATTATAGAAATCTATCACAAGTTATCATAGGCTTGAAACTCAAAAATGACTGTGTAGACGATCAACTCAGGAACCTTGTGAAGGGTAGATCTCAACTATCTGAGATGACATAGGTGTCTGGGAGTATACTGGGGTGAATCGGGGTTCCCTGGTCTGGATTTTGGGCACTATGGACTGGGAAGAGGCTTAGAAACCATGTTTTTTAGTGTCGCAACTAAGTTTAAAAAAAAAAAATAAAACCCTTCCTGTTGTTGCGCACTATCTACTTCTGGGATGAACTGAACAATTCCTACACATAAAAGAAGAATGTACATACGCCCTCATATCCAAACCCTATGACATTATAATCTCTGAGCATGCAGCTATCATTTCAAACCCATATGTAGTTCTAGTGAGTGTGTATATGTCGTGTCCTAGGTGCTCTTATGTCAATCACACTTTATGAAGTAGCGAGTTATGATAGCTATAGAAGATGTAAAATATAATAGATATAATCCCTCCTCCTATGTGAATGAAATGTGCTGCAAACTTTAACTAGCTATCAATGATGGAACTAGAATGGATGAAGATGGTGGCACTAGATGTTACCCTAGATGTGATAGTAATGATAGATGGCAAGACCTAGGACCCTCATTATGGTCTTATAATGGCCTTTAATATTTATAGGTCTCAGCCTCGTCTCTCACAGCTTAATTTAGTAATTTATCTTGACAAGGTAACTGGAGAAGGATATAAGGATAACTAACAGGCTAGAAGTGGCTTAAAAAGAGCGAAAAGGGAGGTTAAACCTTATCAATTGCCTAGGGTGGACTAATATGGGCCCCCGGGGATTCCTAGTATAATAAAGGCTGGGGGTGGCCCAAATGTAGGGCTATAATTTCAGGAAGCTTGCAAGATTGGACCGATCTGTGGAAAGGAAAATAGCATGAAAGACAAAATAAATAAAAGAGGGATGATAGGAAAAAGTTGGACAAAGGTGGGATTAATTAGTACTTTGTACACTACTTGTAACCTGCTAAAATAACAATATAAGACAGGATAAATATGGTCTAGAATGCAATGATTTTATGTCTATACATTTTACTTTTACGAAACTCCACTTTATGTTTTAAGCGAGAACTTGTACCATAAAGTAGTTATAGAGCACACCTGGAATCTATGTGCCGAGTGTACGAGAAAGTGCATCGATGGACAGAACTCGAAAACGTGGAGGATGTGGAGACTCTAAAGCTGAAAAATTTAAAAAAGAAGTGAGGAAAGTGCACCTAGGCCCTAGTGTGAAACCTGTGTGTGGTTGTTAGGGTATAAAGGAAAAGGGAAAGTTCCTATAGAGGTGTTTTGTTGTTTAGCGGTTAGCGTCATCATTTTTTGCCACAAATTTAACTTTGCTTGTGTTCTCATATACGACGAATCCTGTATTGAGAAATGCTCAAGTAAGTAAAAATGCATGATAGTAAAAACTTGTGTAAAATTACACTAAAAATAATGTCAATGGAAAAAATGGAACATTGCAGTGTCACCTGACCTTTTTAGACAAGGGATGTAGAATGATACCATGTACCTATCACAAAGTTTTTCAAAACTCGCATACATACCACCCTGGATGAAGAAGTATAGGGAGTAAACTTTGTTATGTCCCTCCAACCTTTAACTACTTCTACTGCAAGCTTAGATTATATCTATGCTAAGTTTTTTGAATGACCGATGTCATCTGAATGAGAATGTAGAGATTCACACACCATTTACCCCTAAACCTATAGCCCGCCTCCACAAATTACCAAAGGACCCATGTTCTATTAAGGGCCACTGCTGTATGGAGTTCATATACTGGTCTGAAATCACTTTTGTTCCTAACTGGTGAGATATGTTGTGTGGTTCGTGAAATCCAATAATGATGCCCCCGGGCCTCTTTGAGGTGCATGCGATACCGCTAGAATGATCATGTGGCCCAAAAGAGACCCAATCGCACTCCCTGACCTTAGTAAGACCGAATCATCCCTTGCATTGGGGGGAAAATTTCTTGGTAGATACCACGGGCATTCAGTAGAAGGTGGTGACACCCTATAGGTAAGCGGTATACTCTCGGGACTTATGGGATGGAAGAGTGATGATTTATTCCTAAGCGTATATCACGAAGTGATGAGTAAGATAAATGGTAATGTAATAGAATGACGTAGAATAAGATATGGTTATGATCAGATGTATGATGATAAATTACAATGGATGGGAGGAGTGGTGATTCAACCTAAGGTGTACACCACTACAAGATAATCGAAGGTGTGATGATGTAATGGAACAAGCTGGAAACAATTAAACATGAGAGGAGGAAATAATAGTAGATGATATAACGTAATAGAATGATATAGAAGTGATGAAAAAAGTGGTGATTTAACCTAAGGTATATACCATTATAGTATGTGATGATGATAGGGGTGACTATTTAACTCAAGGTGTATGTCACGAATGCAGAAGGTAGTGGAATGAGTATGAGATTATAGGAGGAAATGTCGCATAATGAATGTAAGGTCCATTTGATTAGTAGACCCTCGGCAGTCGAGTATGGACCAAGGAACTAGAGTGTGTCATAGGGTGGTGAGTGCAACGTGTAGGAGACAATGTATTACAAATGACCAAATGTGGGGAGGTGTAAATGTAGTGAATGTAATGTAGAAGCTATAAGGAGTATGGATTATAATGTAATACACGTGTAGACAGAAATAGAATGTGTAATGGTAATAGGAAAAACTAGACCCTCACCCAATTGTAATGAAATCTAGTGTAGCATGTAGAATATGGAAAATTTATGGAATGCAATAATAGTAATGTATAAAAATAGAATAATGGAATGATAATAAATAGAACTAGACTATGAAGTAATGGAAGCTAGTGTAGCATGTAGAATAGGTATGGATGCAATGCGGATGTGTAGGATGTATATGTAGGGTGGAAGATATGATCATAGGTGTAGGTATAAGACGTATTTATGATATGGAAAACTAGACCTCTACGAGACCTAGCGTAAATAGCAGATGTATGTATAAAAATGTAAAACTAGACTCATATAAAATGACAACTTGTGTAGTATGTATAGGTTGAATGATTTAGAAATGTCTAATAGATGAGGGATGTATGACAAAAAAATAAGATGTAAGTTATGTATGATGATACAACATGTGTTGTATAGGTGATAGAATGGAAATGTGTATAATATAGAGTGTAGTGTGTGGGATTCAGTGTAATGGTAACCCCTCAACAGTCTAGTGTGAACTGAAGCACTAGGGTGTGTCATCGGGTTATGAGGGCCTATGTGGGGAACATGCTGATACACCTAGGATAAAAAAATAAGAATAAATTTGATGATTCTAGAATGAAAATGAGGGGTACAAATAGTGTGGATGCCCCCTCGATTAGTAACATGTGAAAATAATGACTAATAAACACCATGAAGGGAATCGTCGTTACCTAGATCAAAACTGACATGAGTTGCATTTGAAACTTGGTATGCGATAGAACAAGACAGAGCATATAAAGATGCAATATGATGAAAGAGATAGGCATTCATGGAATTTTCCTCATCCATAAAAATAATAGGTGGAGAACCATGGGAACACCAATGTGAAATTTTAGGTATGTACATAGGGAAAATAGAGTGAGGTATGGGATGGATCGAGTGTGCCGCCAATATAATCAATCCAAGTTCGTTCGAGTGTAAATGGTATTCGGCGGGGAGCACACATGACATGTATTGTTAAGTGAAAAAATCACAGCCCATGAGCAACAGTAACACGGAAATAACCATAATAAAGATGTGGTGAATGAAGGGGTGAAAAAAATCATTAAGTGTCATGATGAATCGGGATAAGAAATCACATGTGCAGATAGTATCAAAGATAGTCATATCAAGAGGAATGCACATCCAAAAGGTCTTATTGATATACAAAGTACAAGTGAAATGAGGTGGCAAACCACAGTCTAGGCGAGAGGATGATGACACAGTGTCGATACTGTTAACAGAGACCTTGTATAGGACTATGGCATTGGTGGATGGAAATTTTTTGAGTCGGTACTCACTTGGGCCATCGACGATAAATGTTTCTTTAAAATAAGAATTATCGATGCCAAGAGGGGTAAAATCAATATTTTTTAATGATTCATAAGTGAGTTCTATAACATCAACTTCGTCATCAAACTTGGTGGAAAAATGGGTATGTGCATGGTCTATTTGAGTAGCGATATTGAGGAAATTCATAAGTGGGGTATGAAGAGAGGGTGGTGGAGGTGGAGCACTGGAAGGGAAAAATATGGTGGGTGAAAGGATAACAAAAGTATTAGTAGATATAGCAGGAGTAGAAATGGCGAGAATGGTAGTGGTAGGTAGACTAGATTGACCTACTTCATATTTATCCAAGTTTGCATATGGAATAGGTTGAGGTGATGGGACAGGAATAGAAGTGACAAGATTGATGCGACAATACTTGAATGGTTTCGGTTCAATGGTGATGGTATGCTCATAACCATCATGAAGGAATTTGAAACACTGGTGTACAATGGAGGGTACATCTTGCATGACATGAATCTAAGGTTGATCTAGGAGAAGATTTAATTAGAAAGAAGCATCAAGAAAATAAAATTAATTTAGGAAAATTTTAGTTATGATGCTGATATGGAGGGATATAGTGCCTAAGAATTTATGAGTGGAGGAATCATAACCTCGAATTAAAGTGGTGTTGCAGGAGATGAGATTATCATTGATTCCTAACTACTGTAGGAGGGAATGAGCACAAATATTAATGGTAGACCCATTTTTAATGAGAACACACTTAATACAAATATTACTAATGACATTAGTAATGAGAAAAGGTGCACAAGGGTTATTACAAGTGGTAGGTGATATATCCTCGTCGGTAAATGAAATTAAACATGGTAAACTACAAAGGGACTAGATGAGATTGGAAAAGGCTCTGGTAGAGTGATCACGTTCAACATGAATGGAACAAAGAGTGGTCTCAAGTGTAACCTAGTATTCTGGTGCATTACGTAATAAATCGTAGAGGGGTGTCTTGAATGGTGTATTTTTAAGTTGATCGATGATATCATAGCCTTTAGAAGTATGTAGAGAAGTGGCAGGTGTGACTGGGGGTGTTAAGGATACAAATTGGTCAATTGGTGGAGTGATTCGAGTGCACTAAGTAATAATGATATTAATAGATGGGTCAAATGAAGGTGTGATAAAATGAGGGGGTGTTGGGTATGGAAACCCATAAAGCCAACTATGGTAGTAACTATGTTAGTAACCTTGGTAGGGGTATAGGTGGGATACAAAGATTAAGCCATCACTTGATAAGGGGATGACATGCTATAATAAGGGGTATGAAGGCTAACCCCAAGAAGGTGATAAGAAATAATGGTTGGGTTCACCAAAATGATTAACTAAAATTGGAAACTAAATGGAGCAAGGTATCCAATTGTTAATCTAAATAGGAGGACACAAAACGCTATAGGAATGTAATAAATTATCAAAAGGTAGTAAATTATTAGCTAATAAATTAAGCTAAATGAAAAAAAAAACCCTAAATGACAAGAGGAAGGTAAATAAATGACTTAGCTTATTATATAAGTTTTTTGCATGTTATCTCAGGTCTAAAACTAGAAATTGGTAATGTATATGATCACTCGAGAACCTTGCAAAGGGTAGATCTGGACTATCTGAGATAATAGAGGTGTATGGGAGTGTATTTGGGCACCTCGAGGCACCCTGGTCTGGATTGTGAGTGTTGTGGAATATACAAAGGCTCAGAAACTGTGTTTGTAAGTGTCGCAACTAGGTCTAAAACACTGCTTGTTTGTCACACTAGATCTGCTGGATGAACTGAACAATGCTTTGCACAAGAAGAAGAAGAAGAATGGGTCAGAATGACATCAGCCACCAAACATGTGGACTTATCTCTAATAACTAAACTACATTTCAGACCCATATGTATTTCTATTGAGTGTGTGTATTTCGTGCCCTAGGTGCTCTTATGTCAGTCACACTTTTTGTAGTAATGAGCTATGATAGCTATAGAAGATGTAGAATAATATATAGAATAGAATAGATAGAATCCCTCCTCCTATGTGAATGGATGAGATGCATATGTTGCTAGTTATAATGTATGTAACTATATGGATAAAGATGGTGCAATATATGCATCCCTAGATGGAGTGATAGTAATGATAGAACTGAAAGACCTAGGACCCTCATTATGGTCTTACAAGCTTTATATTTATAGGGCTCTCAAGTTTAATTTCGTAATTAATCCTGGCAAGGTCGAATGCAAAGGAATTAAAGATGATCAACAGCTAGAAATGACCCAAAAATGAGAGAAAGAGGTTAAACCTAGATCATGGCACCCAAGATGGGACCAAGGCACCCCCAGTACAGGCTAGGGTGCCCGGAAATAGGGCTAGAATTTCAAGAATGTTACGAGATGGACTGATAGATAATGGAAAATATGTGGGAAAGACAATAAAATACAAGAGGAAGATAGGAAAAATATGGAAAAATTTTTGGGATTAATTAGCACTTTGTACACTTGAGAACCTTCTAAATAGTAGTATAAGACTGAACTAAATATGTCTACAATGCATGATTTCATGTCTACAGCTTGTGCCTTGGAGAGCGAATTATCATAACCATAACTTGAGTTCTCGAAGGGGTTTTTTGATGAAATTTTATATGAATCATCCTATAAATGACATTATGAATCCAATGGTGGTGGTTTCATCCTTTGATTATGCTTGAAACCCCCTGAAAAATAGGATTCTTATTCTGGCTTGAAGGATGTGACTCCTAAAAACTTTTTTTAGATAGGATGCACATAGGTTTTGTGAAATTTTTTACTATACCATCTTGTAGGGATCTGAATTACCTTTCTGAATATATATTTTTTGACTCTTAACTCCTTACGGAGCTCACAGAATCACTTCTCAAATCTCAGGGTTGTTTTCGCATTGTGCACTACCTAGGCCTCCAAGACCCACTTTTGGTGAAACTCCTCCAAAACTTGTGGAACCTTATAAAATCTTCCAAAACTAATTATACAATGTTATTTTCTCTTTGGTACACCCACTTAATTATTTTAATCCTTTTGTTCCACTCCAGGGGATGTGCACCAGCTTCTAGAAGACTAGGGAATAACCTTTCCTAAATCTTGCCAAAAAGCATATCTTAATGAATCTTATTCTTAAAGCACTTGATATGAATGTATACCCATAAATCACCTATGGGTACACTAACATGAAACGTTGCAATACTCAAAGAGGGGGAAGTGGGACTAACTCAGGGATTAGGGTGACCTAGGAAAGTGTATGGAAAGGCCTACAACCAAAATTTTCAACATCGGGGTCTGTTGTCATGCTTGAAAATTGAGAATTTTCTTGTTTCACATTTGCATGACAACAAATGGCTCTAGCTTGGGTACATGCTTTGGATCAAGTGCAGTGAGGACATGACATGAGAACTCCATAATTTGAATTGTATTTTATGGTCCATAGCCTTATCTAATGGGATTTAGAGTCACCAGAAAGATAGACTACACAACTTGATTTATTGAACTCACACACACACACACACAAAAACAAACAAAATGGGAAACCCATAGAAACTGGAAACAAAATGCAACATAAAAATGGAACTATGTACAGGGGGAGGGATATTTATAGAGGTGGGGAAAGAATATACACATACCCAACAATGCGTTGAGAAAGCACATACCATCATGACATAATGGATCAAAGTTTGAAATTTGAAGCAAAAAAATTGTTATTTGATCAAACCATGATTTTTTGATAGCTTTTCATGGATTGAGAAAAACACTTCTGACTATAATTCCATATTTGTACTCATAATGCATATAGAATGTTCTTGCATCCAATTAACACTTTGTCACTTTCTCAAAAATCTTGTACCTTGATGCTTTCGCTTGACGCACTACGACCATGAGACACCATTATTCCTTATCTTTGAGAGTGTGGAAAAATTAGTCCTATTTGAATCACCATTTTGAATCATATCATACATCAGTAAGTTACTCAAAAGGAGTGGGAACAAACTAAATTTCTTCCCATTTAACAACTTCTCTTAATATCCCACTTCATCACTCCGAAAAATTATTTTCTATAATGTTTGCCACATCATTGGACCAAATTTCTTGATCATCCTCAACTGCTTGATGTGGAATGGAAACATGTTCAAATCAAATTGGATCTTGGAAAGTGAGTGTGTGATGATTTTTAATTCCTGCATGAGAGTCATGCACATTTTCACTTTGTTATCCGCAATCATCTCAAAACTGAAATCCTTGGCATGGCCATAGGAGCATTCTGAGGTGGTGGGAACAAATTTTTTTCAAGCATAGTCCCAATAACCTTGAAACTTTTCACTTTGTTCAGAATAACTCTCTTCAACACAAATCATCTCAATTTTTTCCCTATTGTATTCTTCCATGGTAGAGATGTTGTCTTCAAGATTGAGAATATTCAAAGAGGATTCTATAACCTTACTTCTTTTACCCTCAAGAACCTCTTCACATTGTGTGAAAGAAAAATACAAGTTTTCATATTCACTCTTTCCAAGGAACACATCAAGTTCATTTTTTGGATTTGTCTCAACATCAAACATTGGTGTATCAAAATGAGATGCACAAATCAATTCATACTTGTCTTACATTTCCATATCACGATTCAAAATTTCAATACTGATTTGGGGGTCTTCGGTCTCTTACGTGGCCCTCAAGATGTCTTTTACTGATAACTCTTATAATATTTCCATATATTCCTCTTTTTCCTTATGGGAGGTACCTTCATGTTTTGCATCCAAGAGATGGTTAAAAACCTGATCCATCTGGGCCCATGATTCATTTGAAACATCCTCGTTCATCTCTTCCATATTTTGTGTTTCCCATGATTCACTTTATTGTAAGCACGGGCATACTGGACTCATGAAACTAAAAGACATGAATTTTACACAAGATGTACAAAGCAAGGGAAAATAAGAATCAAAATAAATTGTAAATTTTATTTCATGTGCATTGGTGACACAAATTTCAACAACAGATCACAATCCACTATTTCTATAGAGTGATATTTCTTAAAATTATGGAATCCCTTGGAATGGAGAGGTCATCCCAATTTATAGAAATCTAAATTTTCCTTTCACCTCCCTCATATGACTCTTCATTTCCATATTCCACTTGTGACATTTTTTTCCATGAATTAAGTATTTCTCTTATAATTTTTAGAAAATACTTTTACAGTTTTAAAATAGGTCACTAAAGTGAATAGGACAAAATACAATGATTATGCACAACAAAGAATTAGAAATAAAGGGGGAAGATAGGAGATAATAAATGAAAAGAAGAAAAAATTAATTCCAATGAAGATGATGCCCTGTTGCCTTCATCTCATTTCCTGACTAATCTGATGAAACATCTCAATGTGGATAACTCTGATTTTTTGAACCTTTTACACCATAAGGAACCTCCTTCAGATAATGTACGAAGACCTCGAACTAAATGTTTAGAAAAATTGTCAAACGATATCATTAGTGACTGCAGACATTTCTTATTGAGGTCCACTTTGAAGAAGCTTGATCATTACAACTAATCTCTTTTGACTTTTTGTTGCATAACCACACTTTTTTACTCCCGAAAAATTATTTTCTTAAATGTTGGTGCCCACATCATTGGACACAAATTGTCTGTTGATCATCACTCAACTGCTATGCTGTGGAATGGAAACATGTTCAAATAAAATTGGATCTTGGGAAGTAAGTGTGTGATGATTTTTAATTCCTGCATGAGATCATGCCCTTTTCACTTTGTTTATCCGCATCATCAGTCAAAACTGGGAAGGTCCATTGAGCAATGGCCATAGGAGCATTCTGAGGTTGGTGCCGGAACATGGTTTTTTCAATCATCGGTCCCAATAACCTTGAAACTTTTCACTTTGGTTCAGATACTCTCTTCAAACCCCATCATCTCATTTTCCCTATTGATTTCTCCCATGGTAGAGATGTTGTCTTCACAAGATTGAGATATGAAAGGGTCAAAAGGATTCTATAACCTACTTTCTTTTACCACTCAAGACCTCGTCACCATTGTGTGAAAGACAATACAAGTTTTCATATGCACTCTTTCAAGGAACACATCAAGTTCATTTTTGGATTTGTCTCAACATCAACCATTGTGTTCAAGATGAGATCACAAATCAATTCCATACTTGTCTTAACATTTCCATATCACGATCAAAATTTTCAATACTTATGGGTGGTCTTCGGTCTCTTTACGTGGCCCTCAATATGATCTTTTAACTCGATAACTCTTAGTAATATTTCCATATATTCCCTCTTTTCCTTATGGGTATGTACCTTCATGTTTTGCCATCCAAAGATGTGTTAAAAAACCTGGAAATCCAATCGGGCCCATGATTCTTTGAAACATCTCGTTCATCTCTTCCTATTTTGATGTGTTTCCCATGATCACTTTATTGTAAAGCACGGGCATACTGGACTCATTAACAACAGACATGAGTTTTTAACACAAGATGTTACAAAGCAGGAAAATAAGACAAATAAATTTGTAAAGTTTTATTTTCATGGTGCATTTGGTGACACAAAATTTCAACAACAGATCACAATCCCACTATTAAATCTATAGATGAGGTATTTCTGTAATATTGGAATACGCCTTTGAATGAGAGGTCATGCCCATTTAAGAGGAATCTAAAATTTTCCTTTCACCTCCCTCATATGACTCTCATTTCCATATCCACTGTGTGACAGTTTTTTTCTGCCATGGATTAATTTTTCGTCTTATAAGTTTTTAGAAAATACTTTTACATTTTATAAAATAGTCACTAAGTAATAAGGGACAAAATACGAATGATTATGCACACAAAGATTAAGAACTAACTTGGGTGACGAAGAGGAGTATAACTACAAGAAGAAAAAATTAATTCCAATGAAGATGAGTGCCGCTTTTATCCTTCATCTCCTTTCCTGACTAATCTGATGAAACATCTCAATGTGGATACTCTGAATTTTTTGGAACCGGTTTACACCATAAGGAACCTCCCTTCAGATAATCTTCTGAAGACCTCGAACGTAAATGTTAGAAAATGTCAAACGATATCATTAGTGACTGAGCAGCATTTCTGATTTGAGGTCCACTTTTGAAGAAGCTTGATCATTTACAACTAATCTCTTGTATTGACTTTTTGGTTGCATAACGCACTTTTTTTACTCTTATGGAAGCTTTGATGAAATGTAGTGTTTTAAACAGGGCTTTGTCTGGCCATATATCACAACTTCCCCCTGTACATGATGGCTGACATATCTTGGTCATGGAATGAGTGTTGAGAAACACTATTTTGAGAATCCAAATGTGAGCTTGGGAGGGAAACATGAATTACTCATGATGATCCTAATTGATACTTAATTGATTAACCATAACTCATTTCAAATCACATATCTCCCTGAGTGACAAATATGGATCCACCTACGGCATATTGTGATGCCCCAACTTGTTGTAGGATACGATTGGATTCACAGAGATGTTTGTCATGGATCCTTTAGTTGGCGTTCTAATTATTTTTTTTTGAACCACGAAACCATCATAAAACCTCATGAAGAGACTAAAATGTTGTGAGATGACTGAAAATGAAGTCATCTGCAACTTTCTACACTTGGAACTTAAAACTGCTATTTTTAGAATCCAGGTACTAGGAGTTAGTATTTCGGGTAGGTTGTTTATTAGGCCATGTCATTACACTGAGGTTTTTCTATCACACTCAAATCATGTTCACATATGTTTTGGGGTTAATTCAAAATAATTTCCATTTTTGTAAAGTTGTTTTTTTACCTTTTCGACCCATGTGCCCTAGTTTTCTGTTTGTATGATTTTCAATCTCTAATCTTATGGATGGTTTTTTTATTTTTGGAAACTTACAAAAAATGGAAAGTGAAAACCAGTGGAACTTGCTATTTTTAGAAGCTAAAAATCATGATGTCAGATTGATGAGAAAATTACATATTCTTACTAGGTTTTCTCTTCTGATGTTCTGTTCAAATTTTCAGGTCAATCCGTTGCATTGTTTGAAGACAATTGAAGAAAAAATGCTCCAAGGAAAAAATTATTGAATGGTTTCTGAAAAAAAAAATACTTTATTAGATTATTTTTAATCCTAAAGGTGTTTGGATAAGAAATATTTTCTCAAAATCTCACAGGAATCGGATGCACGGTTTGGAAGATATGAGTAATTTGTGATTTTCACGCCTTAAGCTTTCTGGCAGCTCTTGGTCATGGAGTTATCCTTAAAATCATCATTCTTCATGTTACAACAGCATGGAGTGATGGAGAAATTATTTTTGAGGTGATGGAAATGCTGTGGAAGCTTCAGCAATGGAAGAGAGGAAGATATTTCGATAGTTGCAGAAAAATTGTGCATGTGTGTAGGAAGAATAGAAGCAATCAATGACATCTTGATAGTTAGTAATTTTGTAATATTTTGATGTATTAGGGATAAGCACACTTGTTTTCACCACTTACACCAAATTTTTTTTTCACTTTTTCTAAAAAATTACACCTCGTCCCTATTGGTCCATTTGGCAGCATGTGATTTGTCGTTGGGGGTGAGAGAGGGGACTGAAATTTGCACCTTAAGCGGCTATCAGGGGCACATGGGTCACCAAGAGATTAAACATGAGGGATAGAGATTTTTTTGTCCCAAATATTTATTTCACATAGGACACAAAAATTTTCCATCATTGAGGTTTAACAAGTGGCAGAGCATGATTGCACGGAGCGAGGGCTGGGAAATGAAGCCTGGGGTTTTAACTAGCAAGACGGTGTTGAATTGTGATCATGTGGAGGGTCCAAGAACCCAAATAGGGTATGGGAACATTTTATTACACCTGTTGCACAAAATATTTGGTGTATTTGGTGTAAAAAGATGCACCACTCTCCCATTGGTTGGATTTCCAACCCAAAAAATGACTAACTGTTGAAGCTTGTGCCTTAGAGAGTGACTTGTCGAGACCATAACTTGAGTTCCTAGAGGAGTTTTTTTATTAAATTTTATATTATTCTACCTTTAAATGACCTTTTGAATCTAATGGTGGTAGTTTCATCCTCTGATTATTCTTGAAACCCCCTAAAAAATAGGAATTATATTCTAGCTTGAAGGTTGTGTCTGCTAAAAATTAGTTGTAGACATGTTTTGCATATGTGTTGTGAAAAATATGATTCCACCATATTGTAAGAATCTGAATTAAAATTTTGAAAAGATATATTTTTACTCTTAACTCCTTACAGAACTCCTGGAATCACTTCCCGAAGCTTAAGGGCTATTTTCACATTTTGCACTACTTAGACCTCTAAGACCCTCTTTTGTTGAAAATGCTCCAAAACCTGTGGAACCTTCCAAAAACTTCTAAAAATTATTTCAAATTTGGCATAGCAGCTGGTTAACACGATGAGATCCCTCTCCATCATCAGTTTGAGCTTTTGGTGTGATAGAAAATCATACTTGGTATCAAAGCCAAACAATTAAACGCGTCTGACCTGGAGTAGTATTGGGATGGGTGACCTCCCGAGAAGTCCCAGTGTCATTGCCTCCTAATGTCATTGGGCCTAATTGGGTGAATATTTGGTGGGCCTAGAGTTTACATCGTTGCATCTGGCTCTATCTTGTGGGGGTGTGTTGGCATAGCAACTAGTTAACATGATAAGATCTCACTCCACCATCAGTTCGAGATTTTTGTGAATAGTAAATCGTACTTGGTATCAGAGTCAGGAAGTTAAGCACACCTGACCTAGAATAGTAATGGGATGGGTGACCTCCTGGGAAGTCCTGATTTCATTTCCTACTAATGTCATTGGGCCTCATTGGGTGAATACATGGTGGGCCCAGAGGTCAAATGGTTGCATCTGGCTCTATCGTGCAGGAGTGTGTTGGCGTAGCAACTGGTTAAAACGATGATATCCCTATCCACCATCAGTTCGATATTTTGGTGTGATGGTAAATCATACTTGGTATCATATTTTTTGGTTTTTGTGAGAACATCTTCCTTATTCTTCTTATTTCTCTTTCCTTTTAGCAGGATTCTTTCCTTATTTTGGTTTCAGATTTCTGCATGGATATATTGTACATGAGTACCTCATTAGGCCTAGTTGTCGGGACTCATATTATGGACATGCCACTTCTATTTTTTTCCCTATATTCACTTGAGGGGGGTGTTAGAGTAGGAATTTATCATATCTCTAATACCAAGTATGATTTTCTATCACACCAAAAGCTCGAAGTGATGGTGGAGAGGGATCTAATCATGTTTACTAGCTGCTACACCAACACACCCCCGCACAATAGAGCCAGATGCAACCATGTGAGAAATGTGCCCACAAAATATTCACTCAATTAGGCCCAATGACATTAGGAGGAAATGAAACTGGACTTCTTGAGAGGCCACCCATCTCAATACTACTCCAGGTCGGGTACGCTTAACTGTTTGGCTCTGATACCAAGTATGGTTTTTCATCACACCAAAGGCTTAAACTGATGGTGGAGTGGAATCTCATCGTGTTAACCAGATGTTACGCCAACATTCACAATTTTATTGATTCTCCCTTATTCCTCCTTGATGATTTTAGGCTTTCTTTTCTGCTTTGAGGGACATGCACTAGCTTCAAGAAGACTAAGAAATAGTCTTTCCTAAAGCTTGTCAAAAATCATATCTTGATGAATATTGTTATGAAAGTAATCAAAATGAATGGATATCCATAAATCACATATGGGAAAATTGACATGACACCTTGAACTGCTTAGAGAGGAGGAAGTGGGACTGACTCAAGGATTAGGGTGACCTGGGAAAGTTCTGGAAAGGCCTACAACCAAAATTTTAGACACTAGTGTCCATTTTCATGCATGAAAATTAAGAATTTTCATGTTTTAAATTTTCATGACAACAACCTTTGACCTCATTCATCCAAATGTATAATTCCCCTCATTCATTATGGAATTTTTTGGCCATCCCACCACCAAGCTATGATTCTTCTCAAGATTGTCCCCTATTATTCATCAATGTTGTTCAAATAACCACTCAATTTGGTCCACATGATCCTAAATCAACATCCCAACCAAAATCCAAGATTTTTTTCACCATTCTTCCTCATAAGGATTTCACCTTATCATCAGAACCTAAGGTTTCTATCTTAGCTGCCCCTTGGCATATTGAAGAAATTATCATCAAACAACTTTATCAGGTCCTAGTTAAGATGTCACTTTACAATATCATCTAAAGCTCTCCATATCATAGATAGGAATCTCAGTGAAGCCTTGAAGAATATTTTGACATCCAATGATGAGAATTATCCCTTTGCATCTCTCATAAGATCACTTACGGCTTATGTTGCCATCTCATTTGATGATGCTAAGATTCTAGACATCACATTGGAAGAACATGAACTTCCCCTTTTCATCATGATTAGGATTAATGATACTTTCATTACATGATCCATGATCGATAATGGGAAAATAATTAATATCATCCCATCACATACATTCGATCAACTCAAGATCCCAAAATCCACTGTCGCCCAAACACCCATGATTCTTCGTGCCTTTAACGATATTATCGCTCCCACCTTGGGAATGGTTGTTCCTCCTATCCACATTAGTGAGAAGCTCCTCCATGACATATTTTACATAATATAAATGGAATTTCAATATAATGTTCTCCTTTGATGAACTTGTATCCACCTTATGCGTTGTATCCCCTCGACACTTCATAAGCATGAGCATGAAGGGAATATCTTGATACTTCTTGAAGATGTTCCTCCCTTCCAAAACTAAAACATGACCTATTGACCCAATGATTTCCTCATTCCTAAGAATGGTTCATCTACACCATCCATTAGGTCATCTATCTCTTCATCTAAGTTTGCTAACAATGACTCCCTTGACAAGGTAATGTACAAAATTATGTTGGGGGAGTATAGTCTTCTTATACTCAACACCTTTCCCACTCCTCAACATTTTGGAAAACCTCATCAAAGCTCCAATGTACTAACCTAATGTCAGGGATATCATCCCTTTTAACCCACCACATCCTCATACCAATCTTATCTATGGTGGTTTTTGACACCCCTTATTCTCACACCATTGATCATCCACAAGTGCCAAACCTTATACTAGTGGTTTTGGCTTCCTAAACAAACCATGTTTTCCTGCGCACCTATCTCTAACCATTGCACATGGAAGAGATTTTGCATGGGATGTTATGAGCATGGGCCACATGGCCTTATTATCGATCAATGCCACTAATCATAATGAAATATTTTAGGGTTAGATATCAAGAGAAACCCACCGGCCCCATCACACCATATAAGATGTGCATGGACATTCCTTCTCCATATTCACCATTCCACGAGGCCATGGATACAGATGAAAATTTTTCTATTGATCTATTTGGATTTTTTTTAGTCTCCACTCATCACCTTAGGACGAATCACTTATCAATTTAAAAATCAGATTAGGTCCCTGTCCCCTTCACCATCAAGAAGATGATAGAAGAAGGACTCTTTTACCATCAAAATTATTCAATGCACCAATGATGATGCCGTTACTTTCTCATATGAGGGTAGAGGATTATTATATTCATAAGACCTTACCATTTGACACATCCACTCTTCTCAATGAAATCCACCATTGACATCAATATCAAGACTCCCCAGGAGCCTCACATCATCAAGGTGGGTCAATATATCCAGCCGACAAGATCTTGAATCTCTTTCACTGCATTCCTCTCTCATGTCATAGTTAGGCATTTGTATGGTCATATTTTGACATGCAAGGTCTCGACCCTTATATTTTCATCAATAATATCATCACCTTTCCCAATGCTTAACCATTTAAGCAGAGGGTTTTCCGCATGCACCCTCGAGTTTCCCTCCTTGTCAAAGAAGAGTTGCAACATCTTCTTTCCGCATAATTTCACCATCCGCATTGACTATCCCTAATGGGTTTATAACATCGTACCTGTCGCTAAAGCATCTAGTAAATATTTGTTTATGCACCTAATTTCAAGATATTAATCTTGTTATCCTTGAAGATGAGTTCCCTCTTCCCAACATCGATCAAATTATAGATCTTACCAGAAGTCATGAAATGCTTTCTCGTATGGATGGTTAATTCTAGGTATAATCAGATTCTCATAGTGATCTAGAAGACAAACATAATTATACTCCTTCATTCCCTCCTTGGGGGACCTTTTGCTATCACGGCATGCCCTTTGGTCTAAAAAATATAAGAGCCACCTATTAATGGGCCATGACTTACATATTTCATGATCTCATTCATAAAACAATAGAAGATTATGTCTATGATCTTTTTGGTAAATCTAAACATCATACATGACCATCTTACTAATCTCAAAGTCCTTTTCAAGCACCTTATTCGTTTCTATACCTTAGTCTCAATCCAGACGAAGTGTGTATTTGAAGTGTTAACTCGAAAACTCATTGGCTTTATCGTGATCTATTAGAGGAATTGAAGTTGAACCCATAAAAATCAAAGAAATCATCAAAATGCTTCCTACCTCTCAATCTTAAGACAACTTTGCATTCTTCAAGGATGGCTTCAATCGGTCTGCCACTTCATCTCACAAATTTCATATCATTTCCAACATTTTCATCATCTTCTTCATAAAGATATAGGTTTCAATTGAGATCATAATTTCCAAAAGGATTTTGATGATCTTAAGTAGTATCTCTTATCCCCACCAATGCTTATACCTCCATACAAGGGGAAGCCCTTTTTTCTATACATATCTTCTACTAATCATGCTCTAAGGTCTATGTTAGCACATCGTGATAACCAAGGTTGTGAGCAGGTCATTCATTACAGTGGTCACACCCTTCACGACTCTGAGACTTGCTACACTAAAGTTAAAAAGTTTTGTTGCACTCTTTTCTTTGCCACCTCTAAACTACGACACTATATTCTCAATCATAAAACTTATGTCGTTACCAACTTCCATCTTCTCAAGGTGATGCATTGTACACCATATCACAGTGATTGTATCACTCGATGGCTCATGCTCATGACTAAGTTTGACCTCAAGTTCATTTCTCAAAAATCTATCAAGGTCCAAGATATTACAGACCAATTAGTTGAATCCTATATTCATAGTTTGCATCTTCCTCATGATCAATTCCAAGACAAATTAATTAATCACTTTCATCATGAGTATGATACCCTTAAGATGGCTCTATTCTTTGATGGGTATAATGTCAACAAGGGGGAGGAACCGGTGTTTTCCTCATTTCTCCTAGGGATTCTCTTATTCCCCTCACAAACAAGCTCAATTTTGAGTGCACGATTAATATAGCAGAGTATGAATCCCTTATCTTAGGTCTTAAAACGGATGCCTTTCTAGGTGTTCAAATTCTTTGCAATCTATGGGGATTCTAGAACTTATCATTAAACCAAGTCACATGTGAGTATTAGTGTACAAATGATGCTCTTAAAAAATATCGAGACATCATTCAATCTCTTCCTCAAGCAAATTGATTCTTTCAGAATCTACGTTTCATTCCTGGATTGTTTAATCCATTTTCATTTCGACATGATGGCATACCTTACAATTCTTATCTCCATGGAAAATAGAAGAATCCAAACTTTATGTTGTCATTCATCATAGTTATTAACCATTCCATGTCCTACCTGAATCTTAATCTCAGAAGAATCCAAAATTTTTGTTGTCGTTCACCATAGTGATCCACCATTTCATAAACTACCTTACATTAATCTCGTAAAATCTAGTTCGTTAGATCTTTGGTATTTCCAAATCATCAATTATCTATGCAAATATATAATTCCCCTTTGATCTATCCAAGAATTCGATAGGAGGTATTTCCTTCAGCATGTAGTAACTTGATATGTTATCCTTGGTGGTATTATTTATAATCATGCATTTGATGGTATCCTCCTGTGATGCCTTAAATCCCATGAATCTTCTCGTGGTATCCAAGAATTCCATGACAGGATTTGTGGTGGACACTTTAGTGGCTTAGCAATTTCTAAGCATGCATTATTCTGTCTTGGCTATTACCTAGCCTTCCCTCAATCATGAATGATGTGAGTATGCTAAGAATTTTTTCAAATGACAGTAGCATTCCAATCTTATCTCATATTCCTAGTCAAGCCTTGCAGCCAGTGCCAGGACCTTTGGCCCTTCTTGCAATGGGGCCTTGATTTCATTCAGTACTTATCAATCCTCAGATCTTCACAAAAACATCACTCCATCATCACTTTGCAACCAAATACTTCACCAAGTGGGTGGAAGAAATTATCCCCTCACCTCAACTAAATCTGGTCCATATTATTAACTTTATCTACTTAGCGTATCATTTTTCGCATTTCAGTGCATTCCTCACAAACTCATCACGGATAATAGAAAGTCCTTTAAAAACAAATATCTCAAGAAACTTTGTGAACTCTTTCAATATCAAAATTAACTTCTCTTCTCCATATTATCCTCAAGACTAATGGCCAAGCCAAAGCAACATAATAAGACTCTTTGTAACATTCATGCAAAAATTACTTGATCAGTTAGGTCATAGTTGGCACCTTCATCTTCCTTTTTCTCTTTGGGCTTATCGGACTAGCATCTTGTACTTTGATACGTACTATACCCTTTTCTCTTATGTCTACAGCTCTGAAGTTGTTCTTCCTCTCAAAGTTCAAATTTTGTCTTTGTGTGTGTCTCTTTTGCAAAACTTCATCTTTGATGAATATTATCGCTAGGAGTGTCTAGCATAACTTGAGTTATTAGCCATGAATGCCACCTTATTTCTCTTGAGCATCATCGTGTTTATCAAGAACACATCAAGCATGCTTACAATAAGAAACTCAAAAAGCTGTGAATCTTAAATGTTGGTCACCTTTTACTTAAAGAAAATTAGAACATTACTACTTTAGAAAAGAGCCAACATGGAAAATTTTCCTCAAATTGGATTGGACTCATACATTATTACACATAAGTATGGGTCGGGATCCTATCGATTGGCCTCCCTTAATGGTAAACTGGAAGTGGAACCACTTAACACATTTCTCTTGTGACCATTATATTATTAGCATATCTACTAGTGATAACTTAGTCATATATTTAGATAAGCCCTCCATCATTAACCTCTTCCATCTATCATTGTAATGATTTGAATTTATGTGGTCTACCGTTACTTTCCTAGATATGACCTTAAATATGGGCACCATGACTCTATCCATAGAATTTTCCTTATGGATAGGTTCTCCCTTCTTGGTGAGAACTCCATCGCAATCATTACATCTCATCACCCTCTTTTTTACCTATTGGAACCACATGCTAAGGGTCCACAAGTGTCTCTTTTACATTCATTGTCCCCTTCTAAGTGGTCTAACTAGTTATTCCTAGTTCTTCCCCATGTAAAAATTCAAAATTCATGGATGCTCTATAAAAATTAAAAGCTATCAAAAAATAGATTTCCCTCGAAGGAAAGTTGTTCATGTTAAACTAAGAGAAAAATCAAATCAAATTAAATAAATAGAGCAATCCCTCGAAGGATAGATATCATATATATCATTCTTTCCATCTATATCATATATGTATAAAGTAGACCATACCCTCGAAGGATGTCTACTATTTTGTATCATGGAATCAAAGGCTTCCCACATTGATGAACCTTCTATTTTATTATCATATTAAGAAAGTTTCCCACATTGATCAACTTTCTTCTAGAAAACTTCCTGCATTGATCAGTTTTCTCTCTTTCCCTACCCAGAGTTGGGGTATAGATTCAAGGGACACCAATTATGGAGAACCCTCTTCTCGCGTACAAGTTACATCACAAATCCCTTTTTCGTGTTGACATTAGGTTTATGAGTTCATTCCATCCATTTTTCCTTCATGATATTTGATATAACTAACTATCATTGGTTATATGCTAACATCTTTCTTGGTTGCATGTGCCTTGCATTACTTATATTCCCTTCTTGTTTACCTTCAAATTTATTGGAGGCATCATTTCCTCACACGGTCCTTGATATGACATATTTCCGTTCCTACCTATAGGTCACCAATCGTTGAGTTGCACTTTTATTCTAGTTCACCCTATCTATACTTTATTTCCTCTTTGTATTATTATCATAACATTCACTCTATCTAACTTATCTATATACTATCTTCCAACCATGTCAAATTTAATTGCATATTCATATCCATCATCATCTATGATATCAGTTATCACATCTTATTTTAAACATCATACATTAGATATTAACCATCCGATATTTCCAATATTTTATCATCATCATAAAATATAAAGTACAAACATATCATCATCATCACATATCTACATGTCACATAATCATAAATTAAATAATCAATATCGCACATTACACAAATTCTAAACCATGAAAAAATCATATATCATATATATATCAGTGAAAATAAAGTGTATCGGTAAATCATCACACCTCTAAGGGTCATCTCTCAAAGAAGAGATGATCGAAGTAAAACCATCTAAAGTTCACATCATAAAATCCTAAACTCTTTCCCCTATGAGGACAATTCAAATCTGTCTCTCTATCTCTCCAGGACCTTATCGCCTCCACCTTATCCCTCTCCTTGATGTGGCTGAGCTACACTCATTGTCCTTCCAAATAGCCCAGCACTCTAGTTTCTGGTAGCCTCTATAGATGCTGCCAATATCTGTAACATTCGATAAAAGCGTTCTTGATCAGAAATACCCTTGTAATACTTAGCCTCTATGCAAGTAAGGAAGCTATATCAATCCATGGGAATTATACTGGATAGGTTTCATCTCCTCCTCCTACACCTTGATGTTACTTAGTGCAGGTAGGTTTCGTTTACTCAGAAGACAATGATAGCACACCAAGCATGTTCAAAAATGGGCCCTATATGCCTCCTTCTTAGTTTGTACATCGTCCCTTTTTGGGTGACTTCGGTCACTCTCCTGCATGACTGCATCTCTCTTGGCTATATTGATGAAGTTTCCACTCTCCAGATACATATGCTCTAAATCCACAATGTAATCATGTCATGTTTATAAAATCTCCCATACCCCCCATCTCCATTGTCCTAACACTACCTCTACCAAATAATCCATCTTAATCCTCCTCATCTCCCTGGTCTCTCCATCTACCCGAAGCTGTCCCAAGATGTGAGTCATCCAAATTAGAAAACCCAAATTCACAACCCCTAGAAAATTTATCATAAAATCCTCATCCCAAGGCGAAATATGCTACCTGACTCAACCCGTGATCTTCCATGTCTAGGGATGACAAACATCACTATCAATCTCCTCTCACCTATATGAGATAGCAGAGCCAACTAGAGAGAGCCATGTGTCCTATACGAACTCCAAAATGTCTCGCTGCACTCTATCAAATTCTATGGCCTCAATCATCTCTGCTTCATCCACCCTATACCCAAGTATCATCCTTTTTATACCAAATAATCAAACTGATTCCCAAGGCCATGTCAGGTATGTCTGCTATAGGGATGTCATCTTGATATGATCTCCCTGCGAATTCTATAAAACCTGTATACATACCAATCCATAATCTCTAGATTCCCTATCTCAATGAGCCTGCCATTGGCTCCCAATCTCAAAAAGCCCACTATGAGCTTGATATGATCTCATGTGCTCCATGGTAGCCCTGAACGGCTGGATAATTATGATGTGCTCATAGGCCTGAGCAGTGTAGAAGGAAACCCACATCCAATCCTAACCTCCTCCACACTCTGTACATTGCTACCTCATTATACAGCTGTGCTAACTAAGAAGTGCAAAAAAAAAACATTGTCTGATGTTCCACTATATCTATAGAAGATACACCTACTAGATTTCATGGGAATCTGGATCCCCTCAAGTTAGGAAATACATAACAAGAAATCACCATCATAATCAATTGACTTTGTGGTACCCCAGGCCAATACCTCAACTCATATGAAAAATCTCCTAAAGAGAATCTGATTCTGGGCATAGCATCAACTCTAAATAACCATTTCAATACTTCTCAGTATGCCATTTCTGACTGTAATAATGACTATCTTCTCCCCAATATATAGGAAATCTTAGGATGTGCTATACATCTTCCAGGGTGATGGTCATCCGTGCACCAGAAGGTGTCTAGAGCATAAACTCCCACCTCTCAACTTGTGCAATGCGATCAATCCTAACATCTTGAGCAATCCTCTGATAGTATCTAAATGCCTCCTAACCCCCACAACCTCATTAATTGATATCACTCAGCATCAGCCACATCTCCTCTCATCTTATCAAACAGTGTCTGGGAATCGTTGTCCCTCATGAATAGGATCTCTCATGGCCTGCAATCACCAATCAAATAGTTACCTATAATATCATTTTCATCATTAAACATCATCTCAAATCAAATCATTCATCTATTTAACCCATCATACCAAATCAACACCAACCTAGGTTGGGTTGACCTGTTCATGGGTCTGATCACCACCTTTTAGGGCTAGGCTCTATGGAAACCCTACTAACTCTCCACCGACCATCCCCTAGACATCATCCATTTTTCTAAAAAATTACAAATAAATAAAAATAAAACATAGAGTATAACTTAAAAAAAGCATTGGTTTAGGCTAGTCACCATCTTTCACACCCTCTAGCGTTTCCTAGTTGTTCCTAGGGGTCCTCCATCTCTCAAGTCTCCTTTTATAGCTCTCAACTCTCAATGAGTCACTTGTAGGGGTCAAAATGAGCATCGTCATCGGCAAATTTCAGGGTTATATAGTTGTCACACACCAAGTTCACCATCTACCCCTTTGGTTACGTCATCGATCGGCCTTAGACATCATCTTTTCACCTTAGCAAGGTACCTTATTTCAGTCTTTCCCATCTCCATTGTTGTTTCCTTTGATAGGGCACCATTTATTTACTTTTCTCTCAAAGTACACCTTTGTGGCCATATTTATTCCCCCTTAAGGAATCTTATTTCATCATTTTTTATATATTTTTCCTTTTCGGCCATTTTTGTTCCCTTTGTTGGGGCACCATTACTTCCATCCTCGTCCATTATGGACGCATACCTTTTCAATCGATTCCTCACACATGAAGGATTTCACATTATTTTTCACATTTGGTTTCGCATAGTTTGATGTATTTATATGACCCATTAGTCCCCACAACTTGCATCCATTTGAGTGGTTTCCCATTATATTCCCTCCATTCCACTATGATTTTTACCCACTCACAATGTCCATAGGAATTTATTTCCGTCATCTCCATTGAAGACCGTGATCTTTGTTCCCTACCAATGTGACATAAGAATTACTACCATAGTTTTTATTGTTTTATTTGAATCACTTCTTTCTTAGGGAATCTTTCCTCTCCCTCTCATTTTTCCCAGTATTCTTCTCCCACCTGCCCTTCTTCATCTACTATCTTTTAACCTCATGATTCGATTCCCATTTTGCATTATTAATCCCTCATTTGAGGGGGATGCTCATCATAAATCCTTCGTCATCCTTCATCTTACCCTTGTTATCTCTTATCATTTTTTCTCACGGCTTTCCTAACATCAAAGCACTCAAAAAAGGGGAAAATTTAGACACCAAAATTTGGTATCACTACCCTTATTTTCTGTGTCCGCTTCTTTCACCATGGTCCTAGCTAGACCCCCTTAATTTTAATCCTAATTCATATTTTAATTCTCACATTTCTTATCTATTTACCTATCAAATTTAATTTTTAATTAATATTTAGTTAATCATTTTCTAATCCTCATTTCATTATCCAAGTACCTTTAATTAGATTTCATTTCTACTCCCTAGATTTTTTATCATCCCTAACTACCTAGTACCATATCCCTATGATTTTTTCTAGCTTTTATTTAATCCATATTTATCTCCCACCTACCCATATCACTTCCCTAGGAAACCCTAACCCACCTATATGCTTTAAAACACTCATCCTAATCCATAAAATCCCCATATCTTAAATAAATCACTCATCCACTATCCAAAGGGATGGTTCCCCAAAGTTGGCAGGTGACCCACCTCAGTCATCGTTGACCCTATAAAACTAGTTTCACCCCTATCCTCCCAAAATGGAGGAATAATCAGATTTTTATGTGTTTTGTGAATTTATGTTTCAAGATTGAGCATCCTTGTAGCTGTTTCAACCTTCTTAGAGTCCATTTGAGATTTTATTGTAATCTGATTATGTAGACTTTGGTAATTTTATTCTTTACTTTGTGTTGTTTATGCTATCATTTCTTATTATTGCTATTATCTTTTAGATACTAAAGTTTTATAGGTTCAAATGTCATCAAAGCCTCATCTTCATCTTCTCCTTCAGTGATTTTGTCTGCAAGTTATCTCATTCATACCATCCACCCTCACCCTTGTTTAACATTATCCAATATCATCCGTCGCTCCTCCCAGTTGTCACCATCGATCCTAGCCTATGTTCTGTCATTATTTTTTCCTGCTTAGATCCTCATCAGTGCATGCTTCTTTGTTCTGTTACTAAATTATCAAGCTCTCAGATCTGTCACCACTATCTTTCCATCATTCCAAATATGCTTTCTGTCTGTCTCCATCTTCATCCACCAATTCAGCCAGTATACCATTTTTCATCCCAAGTCCTATTCCATCTAATCCATCCAAATATCCTTGATTTTCTTACATCCTTTTCTTTCCTTATTTTCTCATAATTTCTTCTATATGTTACTTTCAATGTTCTCAAGGTCTCTATTTCATCATCTTATTTACATTCAGATCCCTTCAGATCTACATTTCTATCCTTGTTTTCAAGATTCCATCTACTCAGGTCATTGTCGACCTACCATTATGCAGCCTGGGTCTTCGTCGACCCAGTCAGGTAACATTTACTTTGTGTTAATTCATATTAGATCTGTACTTTTAATCCATTTCTTTAATTTTCAATTTATTTAGTGCTTCATTTTTTTGCATATTATCTTATTTATTCCATTATATTTCATCCTCTTTTATCAAACATGAGGGTTTGCATCTGCATAAGGAAGTTAACATTTCTTAGAACTAACTTTATCAAGTATCCCCTTCATCTACCATCTAATCCATTTTCCTCTTAGTTGCCTTGGTTTTTTAAGTTCATCATATTTACAATGAGGTCATCTACTTTGCGCCTGTTCATTTGTATCCATCATACATCAAGGTACCATAAAACAATTACATTTTGAATTTGTTTGGTTTTCATTAGTATCTACTTCACTAATTTGAACATGAAAGAGAAAATTCTATCAACACAAAAGACATGGAGATTTTAAGAAAGAAGCTCATGCACCAAATTAGGGTAGGTGTAATGGTCTCTGGAGTGAGGGTGTCACCAGGTGGAGTCATTAATTCGTCAAGCCATTGGAACTGGGTGTCAGATCAAGGTAGTTGAAACCACTGAGTTATTAGGTGGCAGGGCTGGTGAGTTCGAGGCATGAAAAAGGGAATCACAGAAATTACTAACAATTCGACCGAGGGAGCTTGTGAACCAAGAGAAAATTTGAACACGGAATCACGAATATGGATCTTGGGATTGTAAAACTAGATACCAATACAGAGGAAAGGTCAATGAGGTTTGGTCCAACCAGGGAGCTTATGATAGTAGGGAAGAATAAAAACTTTCAATTCAAACACAGAGATAGCAAAGACATCGAAGAAAGGGTGGATGGAGTTGTAGGGTGCACGGTTAGTGTGAGGTAGAACACTTAGTAGCAAAAAAGAAAGGCCGAGTGGGTTCTAAGCACACATGACCCACTTGAATGGTCGAAGACAAAGCAAAACCACATGTAGAAACAACAATAGATAAGCATGTCGAGTCCAAATCCAATGCCAAGTAGGGAAGAAATTTTAGAGAACAAGCATATTGACTTAAACTTGTGATAGCGGTGAGCTAACAAAGACCATCTCGGTTCCTAGTTTGGCGATCTGGGGCTGAGTTGGTTCAAAATAATACTTCTCACCACTATAAACACAATAATACTAGCACGTTAAAAACTCAGATTTGAAACTGTAAAGAACTCTAAAATTACATGCAAGGGATGAAAACCCCATAAAACCATGTAAACCCCAAAAACATGAATAAGCAACCATGAATAAGATTGAAACCCTTAAACAGTACAAGTAGAGCATGGATGGAATAGTCATTACAATGTTTGCACACGAAATCCAAAAATCATGAATGGAAATTTGAGAGTGGTAGGTAAACAATAGACGGTGAGAATCATAGATCCCATAATGTTTTCTTTGATACCATGACAAAGAATGTAAAAATGTAAAGCACGAGGATCATGTGGGTTAGCATGAAAATCGACCAAGTTGCACTTCAGCGGCATGACGAGGTTACATGGGAGTGAGAATCAACCATGTATGTGCATACAAAGATTAACAAAGGGTCACAACATTTCAATCCATCTCATATATTTGAAAAATGTAAGGGGTACAAATAGGGGGTGTTTTGTAACTCATAGTGCATGTAATCATGACTCCTTAAATAGATAAGGGGAGTTAAATTCCCAGAATGGAAAGTAACTCTCATATCATGCATTGAAACGTAATAATGCGTAAGGAATCTAATGATGACCCTATCATAATCCCTACGACACCTAGACCTATGACTTCACCTAAGTGAGATGAATCACCATGTGATGTGGAAATTACTCACACAAATAATGCCCACCTTTTGAGTAGTTGATCATGTGCCACGCCTCGACCTAATATCTAATTATAGGATTTGATGATTGTTTTGCATTCCCTTCCCCCCAAATGCTTAAAATGAGTGACACTTGGCCACTCCTCTTTCACTATGGGGCTTTAAAAAAAAATTAGCGGCTTAGGTAATTGGCAGAGTCATTTAAACTCACATGTTCACCAAATGTTTAGTAGTCTTTTTTATTAAAAGAGTGGATAAGTCCATAATTAAACAACTTATCCAAATTATTTGGGGGGTTAATTTGGGATAATATTATAGCGAATCATAAGGATATTTTATTGTTTTATTTATATATCAATGGAATTTTACAATCCATTGGGCATGGAGTCAAGCCTAAGAATCTGGAAATTGATCTAAACTTTAATTTCTTACCCATGAGCCTTCATGAAGTGCTTCTTGGACTTAGAAACGATCCAAAGCTACTTGAAGTGATATGTGGAGCTCTGAATGAGACTTATAAACTACTCTAACTACCTAATTCCATCATAGAAACTTCTCAAACTTGAAACCAACCTAAGGTGCCTTGGTCTTACTCTTAAAGCTGATCATTTTTAGTGTTCTTGATGAAACTATATAACTATCCCAAAACCTGATTTTTCACAAAGGAATTAACATTGAGGACTCATTGAAATGAATTTTATCTTGGGGATGAAACATAATCATTTGAAACTACCCCCCATATGTGATTTTTTACCATGAAATCTGCTCCCAAAATGGACTGTGCAACAATAACAAAGGACCACAAAATATATATATACAAACATGATAATCATACATGCCCCAAATGAAAAAATGCAAAGTGTGCACAGTGAAATTATTTTGCAAAAAACAAACCTACCTACTCTACTATAACCATAGGAAAAGTAAGCTAAACAAAACTAGTAATTAGTTGGGAGAAATAACCCCATTTCCTCACAAAATTCGACCATGTATTTTATTTGGCATTGAACATAGTATTTAATGAGAGTGGAAAAATGTCCTAAAATTGTTTTTCTTCTATATTTCAAAAATTATCAGCAAAAAATAAAACAAATACCTCCTCAACTTTTTCTTTATTTAGATTTTGGAGGTATTCAAGTTGATATTTTGTGCTTTGAAACTCTTCCTCAGGTTTTGAAGTGAGCATGACCAATGGAAACTCTATTTTTGGCTCTAAGTTAGTCAGGTATCTGATTAGAAATGTGGACTTGGGAACCAATGGGCTGATATTTTTAATTGTCCCATCCTTTTGACTTCCCAATAATGGGGTCATCATATAGATTTTCCTCTTGAAGGAGATTATTTGCAAGTTGGTCTACACTCTTCTTTTCTTACTCTGAAAACAATTTAACATCCTCCTCTTCAAGAAAAATGTTTGATAATTTAAACCCCTACTCCAATTGATAAATTGCAACATCTGAAGATGTTCCTATTGGATCTATGTAATCTCCCAAAAGTGTAGAAGGTTCTAAACATGTAGAACACATAGGGTCAGTGCATTCATTCCAAACAAAATCTCACTTGCAATTTCTTCTTCCTGCGTGCATGAAGATCAAACTAATCTTCACTTCTGATTTCTTCCTTTCCTTTTTCCTTAGGTATTTACTCCCTATTAGATTGATCCATGAAAAAAGTATGAGGCTCTTAAACTATGTTATCAGAATCAGTCTAGTCCTCAACATATATGTCATAGTTATCTTCAGTGGAATGTACCTTAATTGATATTGTGAAGTGACGGAGAGGATGATTTTTTAAGAGGTCAATTAGTTAAGGAGGTGTAACATTTTCCTTTGGAGGGGATGTGATTTTTGAAGGAAAGAGGGCGTAAAATTGTGGGGGAATATCAGTAAAAAATTCATCTCAGGATTTCCAAGGACACAAGAGGGAAAAACTCCATATTTATGGTAGTTGACATACTTTTCAAGATGCCACACTTTATTACATGCAAGAAGACCATTGATGCATCAGGCACCATGCATTTATTATTCAAAGAGGTATTTTGACTACATGGGTTTCTATTGAGCATAGTGTTAGACATATATACCAAGTTCATATCTCATTGTTTGAGGAACTTATTGAAAAACATGGACACAAGGATGACTTTTAGCTCAATGTATCATTCACAAACTAATGGGGAAACAAAGGCAGTAAATAGAAGTCTAGGAAATTTATTGCACAACTTGGTAAGAGATAAGACCAAGCATTAGGATATGGTATCAATGCCAATTGAATTTACCTACAATGAATCATTTAATAAGAGCACAGGGAAAATTCCATTTCTTTCTATGGGACAAGTTCAAGAAGAGACATAGAATTTCATGAAGTGATGGACAACAGAAGCACAAAATTGAAAGATTATGTAGAATTTATTTTTGAAGTTCATAATGAAGTGTGCAATAAATTGGAACAGAGTAACCAAGGTTACAAGGAGCATGTGGATGAAAGGAATAGAAAAAAGGACTTTGAGGTCAAAGATTAGGTGTCAGTGCATTTTCCTAGGGAGATATTTCCTTGAAGGGATACTATAACAAAATTAAGTTAAATAATATGGAACCATGTAAGGTGTTGCACAAAATAGGACCAAATACCTATAAGATATAATTTCCATAAGAATTGGATATCTCACCAACATTCAACATTGACAATTTGTATGAGTTCTATGAAGAGCAAACATATGAATACACAAAGGAAGTGGATGAAGAAGCAAAAAATTTGGAGAATGCCTTAGATTGGAGAAGGAAAATACTAGAGAAGGAAAATAAATAAATTAAGGTCATATTGGTAGGTCAGATAACTACAAATATGGTAGGTGGGGTTTATGAAAAGCATGAATGACAGGAAAGGGATTAGAAATCACTGGACAATCAACTAACATGGAAGTTTCAAAATATCTTGTCAACTATCACCTTCCTCCCCAATGACACACTTTTTTTGTTACATGACTGTTGAGTGTTTAGTTCGAAGAACCTTTCATCACGCACTTCGGCATTCATATAGCACACCTCAATCATTTCCTGATGATGCACTCTTTCTTACGTAGTTCAAATTTTACTGTTGAGGGGTCTTATTACATGAGCCTATTCATTCATATGCTGGGAAGCATTGTTAATTCCCCCCCCCCACATCTTATTTTCATCAAATTCTCATATTACAATTACATTACATTATCACATATTCATTACGATACACTTATCTATTTCCACATTTATTATATCATCATCATTACATTTCCTACGCACTACACATTATATTCATCCAATTAATCACATTACATTAGTTATATACATCATCTTTTACCATGCCTATTATGTCTACCATTACTAACATCATCATACAAATTTATATTCATCACATATAATACAAAGGCACATGCTAGCACAATCACCATAGAATGATACCACATTCATTAGATAATAAATGCCAAAACATCTCAACATAAACCTAACATATATCAAAAATAGGTGTCCATACATATATCTTTCATATAATAATCATCCCAAAAACATGTTTCATAATTGGGTGGTAAGGCCCCCACATCAAATATAATAATCACTATCAAACCTCATCATCATTATCTCTCTCATATACTACGAGAGCCCTAGAATTGGATTCATATCCCCCAATGCGATGTCGTATTTCACATCCCTGAAACTTCTCCACTTACCTACGTAACATAGAAATCTCATTACTCTACTCCACAAACTAACGCTGCAAGTATACATATTGTGTGAACACATCCTAGGCCAAGGGACCACAACCTAATGCCTCTTGCGCATGTCAAGTCTCCTTGCATGCCTCTTCCCTCTCTCCAAACAACATCATACATGTTGTCACTACTATGGCCACTGGCTCAAATAGATGACCATGCTAGCCTACAATATTGTCAACACACTCTAATATCCCTTAACATAGAACATCGATCGACACATTACACATAAATGTGTGGATCTATGTGTCTACTATCAATGACCAATTAGTGTCTCCTGTATACACAACATACAACCACATATTAGTCAAACATGTACGGAAACACATAGACAACTTATTAACCACAATATTATCATACAAAAATACTTACGCTCTACCACAACTGTCACTACATGGTCAGGGACACCTCCCTCACCCCATAATCTTGGTGGCAACTCCATATTAGCACCCATAAATACTTTATATAGTAATACCCACTGATGTGATTCCCACCACGATCAATAATCCTCCATACACCCAGCGTCATTTATGTCCACAATTGTTATCATTGGTTTGCCTCATCTAGCCCTTGTGGTATCAACTGCTCTGTTGTGGGCCCTAACCTATCATCTTTCCTCCTAGGGGCCATAATAGCTCTTAACCATATGTATGGCTCTAGGGGCACATCTTGTGCCATACCAAACTATCTTTATACTCTCTCCACCTGAAAAAATCCACCACACCTAAAAAGCGTCCTCTAGTAACATGGTCCTTAGAATACGTTACAAATCTATAGCATCCTCGGGCCATCCCCCATAATCATGATATGACCTCCATATAACTGACTCCGGCCACATCCTATTTATCAGTTCTCTAAAACTATTTGTGTTTATCTTCCCACTGTGGATATCAACCCAGTGTCAAGCATATATCTCATGTCAAGCCCACTCTCCTGGTGGCCCTGCAACTGGTCTTAATATGGCTATATGTTCATATGCCCAAACATGTAGTAGTGTGGTGGTCCCTATACCCCCATAATGTTCATCTTGCGTGAACTAATACAAGTCCCTGAATGAATAGACCAACACACACCGTGCCCACAGATATCTCGTCCCATCCTCCTCTATCCGCTGACATATGTCATGCATATTATACAATATGTCAACACCTCCTCCCTCCACGGCTATACATGACATAATCACCACTGCGATGAATTTTCCCAATCACAGAACCCTAGACTACAATATCACATCCAAAATGATATAGGAATTAGTAGGTATGTGGGCCCCTATAAAATATCATCTAGCCGAGCGCATCTACCGCTTCATATCTACTACTGCCATCACTCGTACCCTCTTCCAAATGACTGGCAATCACAATATGTGATATACATCTTCCAGCATCACCGTCATCTCCCTTTAGGAAACCAAAATGTGCATATATTTGCACACCATCTCTCACACAATGTAGTCAACATGGGAATATTATGGGGTAGATCCCCCATCCGTGTTATATGTTACATTCTAACACGGTCCATCACATCCAAATCATCATCTAACAAATCAAATCCCAGTAATGTACTCAGGTGAAAACCACCACGGAACTCCCTCGAGTGGATATCCCTTTGCACAACAACAAACACAGCCTTAGAACACCTTACACAGTCAAATACAACTCATCAACATACTATAAATATATTCCCTAACATTATCCACTAAATCAAAAATTTATGGATCTGGGCACCTAGATGCAAGACTGTTGAGGGGTCTTATTACATGAGCCTATTCATCCATATGCTGAGGGGCATCGTTAGTTCCCCCCCCCATCATATTTTCATCATCTTCTCATATTATAATTACATTACATTCTCACATATTCATTACAATACACTTATTGAGTTCCACAATTATTATATCATCATCATTACATTACCTATGTGCTACACATTTTATTCATCCAATTAATCACATTACATTAGTTATATACATCATCATACAAATTTATATTCATCACATACAATACAAATACACATGCTAGCACAATCATCATAGAATGATACCACATTCATTAGATAACAAAATGCCAAAACATTTCAACATTGACCTAACATATATCAAAAATAGGTGTCCATACGTATATCGTTCATAAAATAATCATCCCAAAAACATGTTTCATAACTGGGTGGCAAGGCCCCCACATCATATACAATAATCACTATCAAAACTCATCATCATTATTTCTCTTGCATACTACGAGAGCCCTAGAGTTGGATGCCTATCCCCCAACACGATGCCAAATTTTGTAGGCCTGAAACTTCTCCACTTGCCTAAGTAACATAGAAATATCCATACTATGCTCCAAAAACTGACGCTGCAAGTCTACATATCATGTGAACACATCCTAGGGCAAGGGACCACCACCTACTGCCTCTCACGCATGTCAAGTCTCCTTGCATGCCTTGATCCTCTCTCTAAACAACACTGTACATGTTTCCGCTACTATGGCCATTGGATCAAATAGATGGCCATGCTCACCTGCAATATTGTCAACACACTCTAATATTCCTCCACATAGAACATCACTCGGAACATTACATGTCAATGTACGGATCTATGTGTCTACTATCAATGACCAATAAGTGTCTCTTGAGTACACAACATACAACCCCATGTTAGTCAAATGCATACAGAAACATATAGACAAATCATTAACCATAATATTAGCATACATAAATACTTACGCTCTGTCATAACTTCCTCTACAGGGTCAGGGACACCTCCCTCACCCCCTCCTCTTGGTGGCAAATCCATAACACCTAAAAATATTGTATATATTTATACCCACTGATGTGTTACCCACTATTCTCAATAATCCCCCATGCACCCCGTGTCATCTCCATCCAAAACTACTATCACTGGGTCTGCCTCATCCGGCCCTTGTAGTATCAACTACTTTGTTGTGGACCCTAGCCTAACATCTGTCCTCCTATGGGCCCTAATAGCTTGTAACCATATGTATGGCTCTAGGGTCACATCTTGCGCTATACCAAACTATCATGATACTCTTACACCTGAAAAATCTCCACCAAACCTAGAAAGTAGTCCTCTAGCAACATGGTCCTTAGAATATGTTGAAAATTTGTAGCATCCTTGGTCCATCCCCCATAATCATGATATAACCTCCATATAACTGAGTCCGGACCTATCCTATTTATTAGTGCTATGAAACTGTCTATGTTTATCTTCCTACTATGGATATCAACCCAGTGTCAAGCATATATCTTAGGTTGATCCCACCCTCCTGGTGGCCTTGCAATTGGTCTCACTATGGCTATATGTTCATATGCCTAGACATGTAGTAGTGTGGTGGCCCCTATACCCCCACAATGTTCATCCTACGTAAACTAATACAAGTCCTTAAATAAATGGGCCAACACACACCGTGTCCATGGATATCTCGTCCCATCCTCCTCTATCTGCTAACATATGTTGTGCATCTTATACAATATGCTGACACCTCCTTCCTCCGTGGCTATAGATGATGCAATCACCACTGAGATGAATTTTTGCAACCGTGGAACCCTAGACTATAATATCGCATCCAAACTGATATGGACCTCGATAGGTACATGGGACCCTATAAAATATCATCTAACCGAGTGCATCTACCACTTCATATCTACTATTACCATCACTCATACTCTCTCCTAAATGACTGACAATCACAATATGTGATATACATATTCCAACATCACCATCATCTCCATTTAGGAAACCAAAAATTGCATTTATTTGCACACCATCACTCACATAATACAGTCAACACAGGAATATTATGGGGCATATCCCCCATCCGTGTTATATGTTGCAAACCGACACGGTCCATCACATCTAACTCATCATCTAACAAACCCAATATCAATAATGTACTTAGGTGACAACCATTATGGAACTCCCTTGAGTGGATATCCCTCTGCACAACAAAAAACACAACGTTAGAACACCTTACATAGTCAAATACAACTCATCAACATACTAGAAATATATTCCCTAGCATTATCCACTAAATTAAAAACTTATCGATCCAGGCACCTAGATGCAGGTCTGGGGCACCCCTAACCAGGACACTAGCACCTAATTATGGGTGCTCCAGTCCCAAGGGTCACTATCACCCTCACCGCTCTTGTCTGGGTCCCAAACACTAAGAAAATAAAAAACCCTAAATTTTCAAAAATTCAACTCAAATGCCTATTACACCCTACATTTGTTGAAAAATTAATGCACTTACCAACCCGGCAATAATACATGATACTACAATGGTTGCTATTCTCTCAAATCGGATAGGATGTAATGGACTCACTTAAAGCGTCTCTACTCACTTTGTATACACTCTCACACTTGCGCCAAAGATAAATGAAGTGATAAATTACCTTTTCACTTTATTATTTACAGTCATTTTTTAATGTTATCTTTACTATGGTCCATATTTCATGCCTATTACCAAAACCAATACACGCTATGCCATTTCACTCATATCTTGAGCATTTTTACTCTTATTTAAACGCCGTTTGTGGAATTCTTTTTAGAATTTCTCCTATCGTCATATTGCACACATTTCACACACATTATATCCCTTCACCATTGTCACCTATCCACTACATGCATGTTTTAACCTCTTTTCGTTACTTTCACCTTAGAGTTAGTTCTTTTCATCACCTCGTCTTTCACCGAAAGGGGAGCATATTATTGGGGGTCCCCCTATAATCCCCCTTACGTCACCATGCATTCCAACATCAATAATCTAATACCTCACAACTTATACCATGACATTTTCGTCATCAATACCCTCTTAATGACCTAATTTGGGGGCAACAACCATTGAACATTTCCCAAACATGATCACACACCGTAACCTATCAATTCTCCCTAATGACCTAACTTGAGGGTAACAAGTGACTAAAAATCCTTTTACACAACATCTCATCAATTTTCTAGCAACTTTCCCCTAATGACCTAGCCTGGGGGAAATTAGTGAAAAACCTATCCACAAGTAGCCAATCAAAGCAATCAATCAACTAATCAAAATCAATGCGTTCAAATCAAATCATTAAAATCTATGAGAGATCTCCTAGATGATCTAAATTGGGAGTTACATTCACCGCTTCTTTCCCAAAGAACATAACTTAGGATTTTACTCTATATTCTGTGTTCAATTCTAGATAACCTAACTTGGACGTCATTTCTTTCATTTGTGTTTACTTCCTAATAATCTAACCTGAAGCCTACATATTTTTATCATGTTAGCTTCCAAATGACCTAACTTGGAAGCCATCTCTTTCTCTATCGTTTTCACTTCCAGATGACCCAACTTGGAATCCTGTACATTGCATTGACACCCATGGAGTGGGGACAAGAGTGACTTTCCTCTATCACTCTTATATGGGTCAACTGTTTAATCAAAAGCTTTTGGATCCAAAAATCACACCATTTTGATCTGAGTCCAGTTGCAGTGGATACATCTTCAGAATATAGTTAAATTTTAGAGAATAACACACTTTTCTACCTACACTCTTCCTATGTTGGTAGGACACCCAAATCCTCTGATTATTCCATTTCCTATACAAGCATTTGGGTTAGGAACTGATCACTCCATACCCACCTATTCGTTATTAAACCATGTTCAAAATCATCCTACATCTTAATCATCATTTTCATTTAGCATACTTCATTGTGACACTTACACTTTTTCGTTACATTGCATAGATCAACTCGTTTATCCATGGTTCAGCACGCTTTTATAGTTCTGTCGGCACACTTCTACTACACATCTATGCGTTCTTCTACAACATGGGCTTATTTGGTTTTTTCTCAGGTACACATCTCTATCTACTTTATGTTACCAAGATTTCCACACACCAACATAAAGTGGGGGAAAATGTAGTCACAAAATCATGCACTTACTATTACATTAATACCGTCGGGTATGTTATTTTATGTATGGATCTTGCGTAATAACATTATTCACTAGTGACCCATCCTTTGGTCTTGTTATCAATTAGTTAGGCATCATTGTTATTTTCTTGGTTCAGATGTCACTTGTATCTATAATTTTGGGCATCTTTTAGGATGTCTTAGGTGTCGTAATTTTCTCATTTGTCATCTCTAGGTATATGTTGGGGTGCCTAGGGTTGCATTGGGGCACCCCTGGGTGCCCCAGTCTGTGATTTTAGGTGCCTGTGTCATCGTAATTTGTGGTCTTAATTTGTTTTTTCGAGATAGATCTTAATGGTTACCCCGTGCATTCCCCTAGGTCGTAGTCAGAGGCTTCGGGTCACTAGTGTTAAAATTTAAACAAGAAATCCCTATATAAACATAGCATACTCACTACATTATGGGTGGACATCTTACTATCAAGAGCAATTATTTATTAAGGCAAGGGACTGCATTTGGGCATCTTCTATATCTACATCACACAAGAATAGGGGGAAAGGGTTGTATTGTTTATATTCCATCCATCATTTATATTTTTACATCTAACTATTTCCCCTACTTCTGTGTCATTGGTGTTAGGGCATTTTAGGCAAAACATTGCACACACACATAGAACTACATGGGGTCCAAAATGTAGTGCAACGCTCAGTCGTAAGACCACTAGTTTGGAAACTAAGGTTAGTCTGGCCTATTCATATGCATGTTTATTTTTTAGGAATTGATGCTTTGAATATGGTTTTGTAGGTAGATCTTCACATGGTATTTACAGCGACATAGGTGACATTATTGTGAAACTCGTGTGACATGAGTGAAGGTATTATAGAGATATTGTTACACTTTCGAACTCAAGTTCTAAGATTTTTTGTAGTCTACAGAGCCCATATTACAAACTAGGGCACCCCAATATCCTCCTAGGCACCTCAGTACATGCAAATATCCAGCTTTTGACCTTCATGAGGCCATTTAGTCATAACTTGCCCAGTCTACATACCAGCTTGCTATAGTCCAAACCACAATGAGGTAAGCTAATTCAAGGTTAGTACCATATCCCTCTTATTTCAATTATTTCAATATATTCAAGTACTAAAATGAAATATTCAAGTCTAGCATTTCATTATAGCATTTATTTTAGATTTCGATTAAATCATAAAATAGGTAAGTAATCATCATTTTTAGTTAATCATGTCTTTAGAGTGATAATATGGATTTGAAGACAAAAAATAATGGAAAAGTAGATGGAGAGGAATATATTGGATGGGATGGATAATTTCTTAATCAATAGGAAATGCGAGAGTCAAAATTTGGAGTGAGATTCAAATTCAAAATTGGTGGTTCACCACATTTTAAATTTTCAATTGAATCACTCATAGATGTTATAGTAATGTATCTAAAAAGTTAGATGACATTCAAATAGTGGTATCACAGTTTTTATCATGAATTGGTGATTTACTACATGCCATATCTTGAAATTTGGATAGCCGAAGGCAAGAACAAATCAATAATATTAACAAAAATAATAATCACTCTGTATATATCACACGAATACATCATTACAAATATATAGGGAGAAGATTCCTATATTTAGGGAGATGTAATCTCCACTATTCTCTCACTTGAATCTCCTTCGAATGACTACGATATATTGTTACACCAATAAACAATATATCTTAACAATATAAATTCTAACCTAATATTTAATATTGTATATAACAATATTAAATATTAACTAACAAATACTTATTTACCTTTCGGTAAATATCAACATGTAACTATTTATCATAGTAAAATATATTATACCTATGTAAATATTAATGTTCCTAACATTCCCCCCCCCCCCCCCTTAATGTTTACATAGTAGAAAAATAACTTTCACACTTTCTCTGCAACTTGTTTTCCTTTCTTGCTCATGATCTTGGTACAATACTCGAACTAAAGGTAGAAGAATGAACACATCAACTTCCTATCAACCATGCACTTTTAGTAACACATCTGACTAAAGAGGATGGGAACTCACTCAGGAATCATCTTCTTATCAACCAGTCACTCTAGGGAATATATCTGACCTAGTAGTGTGGAAACTCAAGCAGGAACACATCTGAACAGCCTTCAATGGTTTTCCAGAGGCTTACCACAAACCTAGGTATGAACAAGGAACACATTTTACTGTTCAACCTCTTCAAGAAACATGATGCTGCATTTATTACTATGTTATCTGTTCTTCACTATGTTATTACATTAAGAAATTATGTAGGAATATCCATATACACACGAGAACAAGATCATGACCACATCTGCTCTTATTCTTCACACCACACTGAACAATTTGAAAAACTGAAATCCACACTAAATTGAAATGTTGAAATCAAACACAATGCACACTAAATTAAGTCACACCACTCCAAAGCAAAGTCACACACGTGCCACTAGATCAGTGAAGTGGCCACGTCGTTGGCGACTGATGAAAGGTCGTTAAATGACCTCCAGTCCTCCATGTGCCTCTGTCCTCCAGTTGTATTCATCTAGTGGAGGAAATCTTAGCTTCGGAATGTGAACATGAAGAATTATTTTCGTCCTCTTCTTCATCGTTGAGGCCATGGCATTTTCTTCCCTAATTTACCATCGAGCAAATCACTGTGCTTTTCTTGAAATTGGGTATTACTGAAAGTGCGTCCGTGATTGTCTGCAAAATAATAAATTACAGAGTTGTATACTATTTACTTTTAGAAGCAGATCCTTGATTTGAAAAGATAGATTTGGATCTCACTTGATGACTATGTAATTTATACTTTTTTTCCATATGATGCAAATTTACTTCTTATTCAACTTTCTTTGTTCTTTTTTCTTCCTCTATGACTAGAGAAGATAATATAGATCTTCTATATAGTCAAGATTAATATTTACTCAATGATCTTAATAAACCATATTGGAATAACTTAGATGGCATGTTATTAAGTAAAATAAATTTGGCATCATCAGCAGGTACATCAATTTTACAGTCCAGCTAACTGATTTGAGATGGATCAAAACTCTACTAATGTGCTCCACCATGTCTATCGCCTTCTTACATCTATGAGACTCGACTTCACTAACCTTTGAAATTTAATGCTATCACTGCACCTCCAGTTAAGATGAGCCAAACCACATACTTACATTAGTGTCACCCATATTGTAATGAGAGGATTAATAGAACTTAAGTCAAATATGATGCTAAATAACGCTAATCATTGACTATGCCCCAATTTCCAATAATCATTGTAGCTTTTCAGGTCATTGACAACTCCCATCTTGAAGTAGGACTTCAGGCGGTGCATCTGTTGATGGAACTTGGTGGCTGGAATTCCCTCAACAATATCCCATAAATCCTTGTTAATCAATAATAACTCGTGGTTCTCACTGGCCATTGTGTCTTGGAGGCTACGATCACGTTCCTGCTACGGTGAGGCTGATATCAGATTCGAGTTGCTACAGAAGGTTTGATTTTCATGCAAGACATGTACTCGCTAATATTAACCTCTATTGAATTGTTGCACATGTAATGAATTCTTAGATCACGGAATCAAAGGCCTATAGAACGCCATATTTGAGTTGGCCAAATTCGAGCTCGGAATGGAAAGCTAGCTCTAAAAGCTTCTAAATATGAAGACCAGGCACATGATATGCTTCACAGTTGTGAGGGAGAGTTTCTGATGTGATTAGCGTCCCACTCAACGTGTATTCATCAATAAAGCAATTTCAGATCTCCATTTTCACACAACTTAGCAAATCTGAATTGTATAGAACCGACTATTGTACGATGCAGAGATGGGAATATATTTGGATATTGACCAAATAAAACGAAAACTTAATCAAGCTATACTTAGCTGTGTTGAAAGGGCCGAGTTACTTCAGTGCACGGGATCTAAAGAATGTGGAAAAGTTGGGCCAAAACTGAACTCTTCGAAGAGTCAATGCAATCTGTGGAAAAGATTCCTGAACTGGCAGAGGGGTCTCTAGAACTTGCGCACTCAATAATAAACCGAGACTGAACAAAGAACAGACTATGGCAATGTCCATCCAAGCGCTTGAAATGTGGCACATAATTATCATGGTGATGTAATAATCTCACATGAATAACAGTGATATAAATAGCAGATTTAATTACCAATGAAATGATTATGGTCGCATTTCACATTAGCATACAGGCAGAAGTATGGAAAACATACTTACAAATGAATGATTGATCCACGCAAAAACCAGTACTGTGATATGAAATTAATTGCAAGCACTCTACAAGCCAAGTTTAGACACGGCCATGCGTTGGGAATGTAGGTTTATTTGTATGCAATTACAAGCTCCGAGATTGTGATCTGATTGGCTTTTCATCATGCTTTTCGCTGCCAGCCAAGAATGATAACACCAAATAAGACACTGATAACAACAAGTTGTTCGAGTGAATCGATGCAACTACATATCGTCGGCCAACATAATGGAGAAACACTGCATCAGTCAAATGCACCTAGTTTCCCATTCATTCTTCATTATTGAGAAAGAAACTATAGACAACCACCAGTCGCATACGGGCACAGGAATAGTTTTTTTCTTTGATACCAAATCTAGCAACAGTGGAAGATTACACATAGAATATTATTCTCTTTAGCATATCAATCGGACGACTTGATTTAAAACCTTCTATATTAAATCTTACTTGATCTACACAATTGTTGGGTACAAAATATAGATTGGCTTATCAAGCCAAGGGAGCAGAAAGAATCTTCCTATCTTTGAGTTTTACACTCAGTTGTCTTATGAAAACAACAACAGTCATTATAGAAGAGTTAAGGATGCTTTCACAATGTTATTGGTTAGATTCTTAGAGGGTAATTTCACTAAAAAAGTTTCGTGAGAAGCTAAACAACTGATAGTTGTATATGGAAGTTTGTTCATTTAGTTTCAAAAGTTTTCCTACGTCAGAACAACATCTTTTGAAGGAGTTCCTTATAAATTACCCATCTACTGCAGTGATAAGATTGTTTTGATTAAACTATGTAGGAAACTTGATCTTCTCCATAGAACCTGTAGAGATAAAAGGTATTTGGCATCCAATTTCCCATAACTTTCAAAAAATATACTTGTAAGTCTACTCTAGATGCTCAAAATATTGAAAGAATCATCTCCTCTTTTCATGTTCATCCTTTTTCAGAAAATAACATCCTTTGACAGCAAGAGTTTCACTTCCAACAATCTCCATCTCTCCTATCTACATGTGCCTATAATTCAGGACCACTGGATAGATTGTGATGATAATTTTGGAGTTATAAAGAGAGTATATGGCAGTCTTGTCTTGGATAGTTGAAGATATAGATATCAAGAATCAAATCATATTGTCCTGGATAGAATCATCTTTTAATAGAGAGAGTCGTCTTTAAAAGGAATCCTAAAAACATATTTTTTAACCTATAGACCTTTTTTATCACTATCCTTTACACCCAGTGCTTGAATAAATATAGTTAGGGGAGTTGGTATGAGCCCTATCTAGAACTTTATAGTTTGGGGTGCAATGGGCTCGACTTGTTCTAAGAGAGGGGGCTCTCGAGATAAAACAATTTCCTTACTCGCTAATAAATCAACTAATTAGGCTAATATTCTTATAATCAATTTGTTCTCCAAGCCCAATTGGTGAGTTTCTTTGCAAAAAATCCAAGATTTCAATTTGCACAAGGTACCAAAGAGGATGATTCTAATTTGCTTTCTCTTAAATTCACCAATTCCATTCAATTCACTCCTCTTCCAACTATCGATTGGTCTCAAAAGGATATGGACAATCTAGATGATCTCAATGCTCCTATTCTATCAAGAACTAAGAAGTGGTTTGATAATAAAGTGATGGAATTTAACTCTTCTAGACATGAAAATTATCCTCAACAAGAAATTTCTTCCCAACAAGCAACTCCTTCTCACCAACCTTCTCCTTCTTCTTATCAATAAGACCCTGAAACAAAAGTCAATGCAAAGAAAGATAAAACTAAAGAAAGTGAGAAGAAGGATGAAGAACCAAGAAAAGAAGGTGAAAAGAAAGACAAAACAAAAGGAGTAGGAGGGGAAACTGTTGTTGAACATGAAGAGGAAGCAAAACAAGAGGTAGGTGAAAAATAAGAGCAAGAGGATCTCAACAAGAGGAAGAGGAAGAATGAGATGTAGAAATAAGTGAGGAAGATGATGAGGAAAAAGAGGATGTAGTTAAAGTAACAACTCTTAACTTAGGGAAAACAAGTATTGTCAGTCATATGTTATATATAAGAAGACCTTCTCCCTCCTCTGGAATAGGTACTATGGAAGTTTCTACTTCTCAACCACTTCCTCCACCACTTGCATTCACATTTCCTCCCCAAGCACATCTTCAGAAGACTATTTCTCTTAGGTACAACCCATGATTTGAGAGCTCTGTTTTAGGAAATCTCAATCCAAGATCATTGACACTTTCACTAATTATGATCAATGTTATTGTACTCCTTGGCACCACATCTTCCTCCATAAGAAAGCCGAGCATTGTTTCTCACCCATTGTGGACAGATGCCACAGTGACATGCTAATACTTCTTGAAATCTGCTAAACTACAAAGGAGAAAAAAGTGAACTATCGTTGGCTCTCGCCCCATTTTCTCATGGTGGAAAAACTTAATACTCGTTGGGAAATTCATGCCACTCTGTCTACCTGGGGTAGATTATTTGAAATTTTTTGGACTATATGTGTGGAGCCCAAAATTTCTCATTTTTTTTAGTGTATTCTACACCAAGGCCTTCCTATTAGGGCTCGTCTTGTTCAAATTGGGATCCTGACTCCCAACTGCCCCCTCTATGGACATTTGGAAACACTTTTTCATGTCTTTTGGTTTTGTCCCAAAGCTCAAATTTCCTAGAACTGGATCCATTCATTTTTATTTTTCCTTCACGACCCCACTATTTCACTTGTCAGCATATTCTCTTTGGAGATAATCCCAAACTTCTGCCTATGTTCACCTAGAGTTGGCATGTTTTCAAAGGGGAGATTCTATTTTGGATATGAAAATAAAGAAATCTTTTTTTCTATTAGAAATAAAACTTAGCTTAATCCATCATTAGTTGATATTTTAATAAATGTAATAACTTAAAGTATTTAATTTAAATACTTTAAACTTATGTCAATATGTATTAGTTATCCTTAGTTGTTAGTTAACTAAGTGATAATGTTCTCATCCCAATGTTTGTTGGATCATGTTCTATCTTGCATATTTTGTTCCTGGATGATTTCCATGAGGAGAAATAGGGGCAGTTAGGGGCAATATGCTATTTCTACATATTTACTCAGATTAGGTGATTTTCTTCCATATATTGTGGATGAGATAGAAGTTGTTCAATATCTCTAAATATTGCAGCTCTCTCATTTGTTAGTAATGCTTGATTTCATATTAATAAAATTATGCAAGCATCGTCTTTTTTTCTATAATTAAATATGGGTTGCAAACAAGATTTGGTATCAAAGAAGTATTTTGATCCAGAGAGGAGTGTACGAAGTTTTAGGGAATTTTACGAAGATCTGGAGAGATTACAAAGCTAGGAGGAGCCATAGATGCCCCCAGCCATTTCACAGCCCCTACTCGAATCCACACCCCGGTTCAACGAATTGATTTTCAATTAAAGAACACTCGGAGTGTAATCACAAGTCCTTGCAGACCTGGATGCAACTTTGTTACAAAAGGTGATATTGTTGCTCTATTTTTTTTAATTCACATGTACATGCAATTTGTTTTTAAAATTGGAAGCATTTTAAAAATATATATACAATATTTTTATATTGTGGGGACCCAAGCTTTCAAGCTCCCCACATAACTTCTACTTATTCTTCTCTGTGCTCTGTCTTTTCATATATCTGGCAAGAAAATTCTACGTGCCTCTAAGAAGATCTTTGTCCAAAGTAACATCGCGAAGTCTCCAAACAACCTAGAGATTGCATTCACAGTTGAAGAGCATTCAAGAGAAGAAGAAGACGTGCCTGCAAATTAAAAGAAAACAAATCCAAAGCAAAGGAAGCAATAAATTCAACACTTCCTGTAAAATATCCAGTGTCCAAAACTACATCCCAATAATACCCGCATGAAGGGAAAGCAAGGAGGAAATGAATAATTAAAGAGGCGGCCAAGGGTTATTATAATGCTTAAGCAAAGCGGTTGAACTACAGTTGTGACCTAAAATGCACTACGCATGCACGTAAGTCGTAATTTACGTTAAGTTTTAAAAAAATTGCTTTTAAAAAAAATTCATTTTTGGACATCATGGAAAAAATTATTAAAACAATTCCATTTTTGGAAAGGGGCCCAGAAAGATATTGAAATCACAATTTTAAAAAGTCATAACTTTCAACTGGTACCTCAGATCGAGGTATCGTTATTTTTTAAAGTGTGTATTTTTATGAGCTCTATGTCTTGGTCCAACTTTTAATAAGCTTTGTTTTGTAAAAATTGAACAAATTAGAGATTGCTTGTATTTCAAAAGAGTCCAATTTTATTTTTTTTCAAATCGGCCAAGAGAGCCATTTTATTTTTACAAATCGACCACATAGCCAAATTTGTAACATGGCCAATAGTAACAAAAATTCATTGTACACGGCCGAAAAGGATCCCAAAATAAATAAAATAATATTTTTTTTTTTTTTTTGGGGGGGGGGGGGGTCTGCATGCTTTAAGGGGGGAAAAGTGTTCAATTTTTCCTTCTACTGTTTATCACTTTTCACAATGGCCGCAATCATGGCACCAAATGTTTTTTTTTCCAGATTCTGAACTTTTGTGTTCTGATAATTATCTAGCATAGAAAACGAAAATTTGCACACAACTTGATTTTGAAAATCTATGGTTCGTTGTTTCTGGTACATTAACAAGATCTGCACTAGATGTTGCACAACAAGCTACATTTGATCGTGCAAATAAAAAAGAAAAGTTAATAATCTTGTTTAGTGTTTTAGATGAGGAACAACCTCATATTCATGAGACCACAACAACAAAAGAATCTTGGGACAATTTGAAAACAATATATGAGTCAAAAAATAAGAACACAATACTTCATCTCCAGAGTCAACTATTGAACTTGAAAATGCAACCAACTGAAAAAGTTGAAATGTTTTTTAGAAGAGTTGCAACTTTGCATGCATCACTTCAAGCTTTAGAAGAAGAAGTAACTAACACATCACTCATGCCTATAGTATTGAGAGATTTTCCTCCTTCTTATAGGATTTTTGCAGCCACATTAAACATAACTAGTCAAACAACAACTTTTGAAGAGTTAGTGAATATGCTACAACAAGAGGAAGTTATTCATTCAAATACTAAAACTGAAGATTGGGCACTTGCTTCTAATCAAAAAGGAAAATAATAGGCTACATCTATTAAACAGCATCAGAAGCAAGGTAATACTCAGCAAGGCCAAAAGGACCAACAAAAATGTCTTATTTGTGGTCGAAAAGGACATGAGTTAAAAAATTATTGGTACAAGACATTCCAACAAGGATCATCAAGTGGTAAAAGTATTAATTACTAACAAATAAAATCTGGTCAACAACAGAGTAAATATGGACAAAATAATAAGTGGAAGAAGAAACCAACTCAACAAGGAAATGTAGCCAAATAAGAAGATAAATTTGATGATGATGACTTCTTATATTCTGCAGAGTCAAATGAAGTATCCAATTCTACAAATCAAATTTGGTATGTCGACTTGGGTACAACTCGACACATGACAAGAAATAAATATTGGTTTTTCACAATGAATAAAACACCCACCAAAAATCATGTCTCTTTGGGTGATGATACATCATACAGTGTTGAAGGCATTGGTTCCATTTCACTACCACTTGGGAACCATAATTGTAAAATTACAGATGTTCTTTATGTCCCTGGTTTAACAAAGAAAAATGTTATCCATGAGTCAATTATTAGATCACAATCTCAAAATTGAATTTGATTGTAAAGGAGGTAAAAAGATGTGCCTAATTCGAGATAAGTCACAAAGCTCAGAAATTGTTGCAAAAGCTTTGAATGTGGGAAGAATGTTTCAGTTGGATTTTTTTCAACGAATTGGTCAAACACTTGTAGCCAAGGATACATCATCATCTCAACTATGGCATCGAAGACTTGGACATGTGAGTTTTGGCTATCTTGACACACTTTGTTGATATGACATGGTTAGTGGTTTACCACCTATAAAAATGGTACATATAAATTTCAGCATTTTTTGGCAGGAAAACAAAATAGAGCACCATTAAAACATAGTACATTTTGGGCTAAGGAAAAACTTGACTTGGTGCATACCAATTTGTGAGCACCAATGAGACCTAGTCACTCTGGATTTCAATATTTCATGCTCTTTGTTGATGATTTTTCAAAACAAAAGTGGATATATTGTCTTTCTATAAAATACCAAGCTTTTGAAAATTTCAAGAAGTTCAAATCCCTTGTTGAAATAGAGTCTAGTAGGAAACTAAAAACACTCCGCCCAGATCGAGGGAGAAAATACGCCAGCAATGAGTTCAATGATTTTTTGAAAACACATGGAATTCGTCGTCAAATGGCTCTTCCTCACACACCACAACAAAATGATGTTGTTGAAAGGTGAAATTGTACTATCATGGATATGGTGTGATGTATGATTGATGATGTAGGTTTATCAAAAACATTTTGGGCCGAAGTAGCTAAAACGTTTGTCTATTTACTAAAAAGAGTTCCCACTGTAGCTCTTGATGGAGTAACACCACAGGAAGCATGGTCAAGGCATAAGCCATCTATTTCACACCTTAGAGTTTTTGGATGTAAAGCAAGTATGCACATTCCTAAGAAACAAAGAACTAAGCTTGATATGAAATCAGAAAAACTTATCTTCTTGGGATACAGTGATGAAGCACTTGGCAATAGACTTATGAATCCAAGAACAAGAAGGGTATACACTAGTCAAGATGTTAAGTTCTTTGAGAAGAAATAAGCATGTGCTCCTTCCATACACTCACATAATGAAAAAATCATCCCTACAGTGAAAATAGATGATGGTAATCACTTTGATGATAACAGTGACGATGGGGAAGATAATGAAATTCAACCTCCCATAGGAACCAAAAAAATTATGCCTAAATGGTATGCAAGTATGATTAGAGATGTAAAATTGGATAGTGTCCCCAACACATCTACCACTGGAATGAGGACTCGTAGTATGGCTCGAAATGAGGTCAATTTGGCCTTAATGGGTAAATTTTTTGAAACTATTGAGCCTTCCTCAGTTTCATAATCCCTATAGTCTAAACCTTAGAAAGATGTTATGGATGCAGAATATAAGTCACTTATGAAAAATAATGCATGGCAACTTACAGATCTTCCACCAGGGAAAAATGTGATTGGATGCATATGGATACTCAAAATGAAGTACAAAGAAGACATCAAAATTGATAAACATAAGGCTAAACTAGTTGCTAAAGGATATTCTCAAAAAGAAGGCATTGATTATGAGTAGACTTTTTCTCCCACAGCTAAGATAAAAAATTTCAGGTTAATATTTACTCTAGCTGCATAATTTGGTTGGAAAATACACCAAATGGATGTGAAAAGTGCCTTTCTTATTGGTGATTTACAGGAAGAAGTTTACATGACTCAACCAAAAGGTTTTTCCATACCAGGTAAAGAGGAAAAAATATGTAAACTCATAAAATGACTATATGGTCTAAAGCAGTCTCTCAAGGCATGGTACAAAAAATCAACGAGTATCTCATTTAACCTGGATTCAACAGGAGTGCATATGATCCTAATCTCTATCTCAAAAAGCAAGGGAGGGGAGATAGTGATCGTTGTAGTATATGTAGATGATCTAGTCATCACTGGAGGATCAGTGAGGATGATTGAGTCAATAAAGAAAGATCTAACACGATCATTTGACTTCACCGATCTCTAGATTCTACATTATTGTCTTGGACTTGAATTTTGGCAAAGAGAAAATCATATCTTTGTGTCACAATTGAAATACGCCAATACAACGCTCGGTAAATTCAATATGATGGATTGTAAGCCATTTTCCACATCTATGGATACAAGAATTCAATTGTCTTGAACAGATCTATCACCACAAGTAAATGAAACTCTCTATCGACAGTTGATTGGGAGTCTTGTCTACTTGACTTACACTAGGCCGGATATCATCTATGCAGTCAGCTATCTTTCATGGTTCATGCAAGAACCAATATTTTCTCATTGGAAAGAAACAAAGCGGATACTTGAGGTACAACAGAGAAACTATGGACTATGGCCTAGAATACAAGAAGAATAATAACTTCTTCTTGACATGATATTCAAATTCAGATCATACATGAAGCATAGATGATAGGAAACGCACTTCAAGATTTGTATTCTTTTTAGGATCTAGAATGATATTATGGGGGAGTAAGAAGTAGACTTGTGTTTCAAGGTCCTCCACAAAATCATAATATCGTGTAGCAGGTGGAGCTATCTATGAATCGATATGGCTCTGACGTATACTTGAAGGATTGGGAATACCACAGAAATATCCAACTATCCTACATGTTGATAATGAAGGAGTAGTAAAACTTGTTCGGAATCCAGTTTTTCATGAGCGCACCAAACACATTGAGGTGCATGTGCATTTAATTTGTGACCATGTTCAAAACAACAACATCTAGCTCTAATAATGCCCAACAGATATGCAACGTGCAGATGTCTTCACAAAGTCACTTGCTCAAGATAAATTTGAGGGTTTTAGAGAATTTCTCTCCTATTCACTTGAGACCATGCTGAATTAAAGGGGGGAAACTTGGGAATAAAACTTATCTTAATTCATAATTAGTTAATATTTGAATAAATGTACTAACTTAAAGTATTAATTTAAATACTTTAAACTTATGTCAATAGGTATTAGTTATCCTTAGTTGTTAGTTAACTAAGTGGTAGTGTTCTCATCCCAATGTTTGTGGGATCATGTTCTATCTTGCATATTTTGTTCCCGAATGATTTCTATGAGTGGCAATAGGAGCAGTTAGGGGAAATATACTATTTCTACATATTTTCTTAGATTAGGTGATTTGCTTCCATATATTGTGGATTAGATAGAAGTTGTTCAATATCTATAAATATTGTGGCTCTCTCATTTGTTTGTAATGCTTGATTTCATATTAATAAAATTATACAATCACTGTCTTGTTTTCTATAATTAAATCTAGGTTGCAAACAATATTTTATTTGTTAATTCTACAGTTGATCAATCTTTCTCAATTTATAATAAATCTATGGTGATCTCCAATGTGCTTCTACATATTCAAGTTCAAGCAAACAAGGTGGCGCTAGAGGTGGATCACCTCCAGACCCTTTTGAGCCACTGGGGGGAAGCCCCGTGCAATATTGCTCATGTGCCTCCATCTCCCACCAAGAATTCCTTGCCTTCATCCCATGGTGGTCGGTGCAGCCGATCTCAGCGTCATGCTTTCAACCACACCCACCGCTCTCTGGGGCCGTTACATCAGCGTAGTCACTCGTCAGCTGGCCGTCATGGTCATGGCTCTTTGCCACATTTTTCGGATCACCAACAGGGCTAGGGGTTGCCACCTTGCCAGCATGGGTGAGGCTCTCCTTCGGTCACTTCTTTGCAATAGGATGCTTGGCACCCACCGCCACCTTCACCACCATCAGAGAAATTCCCTCGCCTCAACCTCACCATTCCTACACACGGGGTAATGCACCCAGAGGAAGAAATTTTTGTTGGCTGGGAGCTTCTGGATGCTTGTAAGGATTTTCCTGGTTTAGGGTGGACAGATGATCGGAATCCGCTTTCCTTCGACATGTTTGTTGCTGCTTCTTGATAGTGATTTTAAAATGTTTTTAAGTGATGCCCTTTTTGTTGTACTCTCCTAGGCTCGGCCTAGTTTGGATCTTGTTGTTCTAGGCTCAACCTAGCTTTGTTTATGGTTTTGCGGTGTGCTCTCTGTTAGCATACGTTGGATGACTGTTTCTTAGGTGTCTATCCTATCTTTTTATCTCTTCTTCTGTTGTGGATCTTCTCCATTCATTTAGGGAGTCCAGTACAAATTCTTTCCTATAAATACTATACGTGAGCTTTGTGTTAATGTGAATAATAAGAGATATACAATCTCTTCTATTTCTCCTTCATTTTGTGTCTCTCAGTTTAGTATCAGAGCGAATGAGCCTCTGACCTGTGTGCATTGGACAGGAGTGCATCGTGCCGGTTCAGATTTGTGTAGGTCAGACATTCAATGTCAATTGAATGGCGGAAAATGTCATAGCTGGCTTCATTATTGAGGAGCACGGCCACATCTGTGTGTTCCAGGAGTGAGTGCGTGGAAAGCACACTATTGTATGGCTCAACGATAGATGTTAAGACCTATGGTTAAGGATATACAGTGAATCCACAAAAAGGCGTTCCAATAGAAGTGAACCCAGTCTAGATCCAGTCAGCCGACTGTATTGAAGACAACGAGAAACTGTTTTCTTTTTCTGTGTGCGTTGGACAGGAGAAAAACGTGGAAGTTCACGTGGGATAAATATAATTTCTGCTGCTGGACATGGAGACTGCCTGAGCGTGCTGAAGATTGTTGCTAATGGATGTGGAGACTGGCTGAGCGTGTTGAAGACTGCTGCTACTGGATGTGGAGACTGCCTGAGCGTGTTGAAGACTGCTGCTGCTACTGGATGTGGAAACAATCTAAGGATCAAACACAAGCTGGACATGGAGACTTACTCAGCCACCTGCTGAAGGAAGGTAGCACGTGCGTGGAGAGCAGACTATCTACGTGGAAAGAAAAACGTGGAGATCTCACCGGGAGAGAGAACTTATTTCTGTGCGCAGAGACCTTCAACCTGTGAAGTGTTGTTGAGGTAGTTTTGAGTCTACAACAGTTTCTTCAACACTATGTCGAATTTTAAGTGTAGACAACTCGATTGAGAGTGTCAATAACACGGTCGCCATAGCTGAAAGTCACAATATCAACTCGCCAGCCAGAGAACACCGTGGAGAAGCTCCTGAGAGCTCCGGGTTCTACTTTGCTTTGCTGAATGAGCTTCAAAATTCCTTCAATCTTGCATTTGACAAACTAGTTCAAGAAGGACTCCTTGAATACTTTCTTTTCGACGTCATTTGCCAAGCAAAGCGAGTACGGGAAGAATTAGAAGCCGGATACGACGCCGATTGTGACGACAAAGAAGAATGCCCTACAAAGCATCGCCATCTCACAGCACGTGAATATCGTGAGCATCTATGAGCCAGTAATTCTTGACAGTGAGTCCAAATTGTAATAACTTTTCAAATAAATAATTTATTTTTTTATTAAAATGTCTGCTCTGAAGTTACTTTTGTCTGACACTCAGTTGCTCAAAGGGCCTAATTTTGCGGCCTGGAAGACAAAAATGAAGACAATCCTTCAGTTTGAAGGATTATGGGGAATTATCACAGAGTCTATGCCTACTCCCACAACCCCCAATGAACTAATAAAATATGACATGGCTAGTGCTACAGCCTTGATGCTGATAATGCTCAGTATCAGTGATGATGTGCAACCGCATGTTCGGAATGCGGAGAAACCCAAAAAGACCTGGGACAAGTTGGCAACCATTTATGAAGCCAAAAATTAGACAAAGATTCTTCATCTTCAGTCGAAGCTACACACCCTCTCTATGGGGTCTGACGAGAAAGTGGAGGAATTCTTGCGTCGCGTGGCTGAGCTGAGATCAGAGTTATTAGCCCTCGGTGAAACGGTAGACGATAAACTTCTCGTCCCAATCACCTTGAGAGCACTCCCTTCTCAATTTCGAGTGTTTGTTACAACACTGAATGTGTCTAAACAAACAGTGACATTCGAAGAGCTTGTGAATTTGCTGCAGCAGGAAGAGGCTATCACTTCATCGCATGGGGAGTCTCAGGACAAAGCCTTGTTCTCAAAGCCTAATTGTGGCCAGAAGAATCGGAAAGGTCCCCCAAAGAATCCAAATCCAATGCAACCCAAACAAAAAAGATCAAAAGTCAAAGAGATGGTGTCACATTTACAGAACCAATACTCACGACATTGATCACTACTGGCACAACAGCTTGAAACAAGGGCCTTCAAGCCATACAAGCACATCCGGGCACGAAGATTTTCAAAAGTCCAAACAACGTCCTCGCTAGAGAAAGAAAAAAGGACATCTTGTAGCCCAACAAGAAGATGATGACTCTGATGAGGAGACATCAGAAGGAGCCCATTGTAGTAAGAATCTTGTACTCGTCTCTCAAACTTCTCAGCCCACAAAGAAAGTCTGGTTGATAGACTCTGGTGTAAGCAAGCATATGTCAGGTGACAAGAAGCTGTTTGATTCACTACACGAAGAGCCAACTGGAGATCAAGTTCGGATAGCGGATGACAAAGAGTACATTGCAGAAGGAATAGGGAATGTGACCATTCCTCTGGGGCCACGAAAATGTACACTTACAAAGGTACTATATGTTCCTGGCTTGACTAGCAACCTTTTTTCAGTTACTCAGCTCTTGAATCATCACCTTAAGGTTGAATTTCTTGTTCAAAATGGCATTAAATCATGCTTAATCTCCCGACAAGGTACGGTTCTTGCTAAAGCTTTTGTAAAAGATAAGTTATTTGCTTTATATATTGTTTCATCTTCTGTAGTAGCTTTATCTGCTTTAACAATAGAATCAACTGCCTTATGGAATTTTAGATATGGACACTTGTCGGTTGGTTCATTGCACCAGATGAGTTCAAAAGCAATGGTCCGTGGACTACCCAAATTGTCCAGTTCCTTGCCTATTTGCCCTGGCTATCTTGCAGGAAAACAACACAGAGATCCGTTTCAAGCGAGCACCTTCCATGCCAAGAAGTGTCTGGAGGTAGTTCATACCAATCTGAACGGCCCATTGCCTGCTTCATTTTCAGGATACAAATACTTCCAGTTGTTCATGGATGACCACTCTCGCAAGATGTGGGTATATTTCCTAAAGCAGAAAAGTGAGGCTCTTCAACACTTTTAGAAATTCTATCATCGTGTTGTCAAAGAGTCTGGACAACCACTTCTTCTACTCCGCTCAAATCAAAGGGGGGAATTCACATCAAAGAAGTTCTTGGCCTTCCTAAACCATCACGGCATTAAGCAGCACCTGACTGCTCCCTACATGCCCCAGCAAAATGGCATTGTTGAGCGTCGCAATCGCACAGTGATGGAGATGGCTCGCTGCATGCTATCAACTACAAAGCTAGGAGAACGATATTGGGCTGAAGCAGTACAAATGGCTATATATCTTCTCAACAGGGCACCAACAAAGATTCTACTGAACAAGACACCAGAAGAGGTATGGAGTGGTAAAAAACCATCAATTTCTCATTTGCGAGTATTTGGTTACACAGCATACATGCATGTCCCAGCTCAGAAGAGAAAGAAGGTAGAGCCAAAAACACTCCCGTGTATCCTTCTTGGCTACAGTACTACCTCGAAGGCGTATCATCTCATGGATCCTAAGACAAAGAAAATATACGAGAGTCGGGATGTGGTTTGTGACGAGTCATCCTTTGACTCAATAGTATCAACAGAAGATCCACTTCCAAACACATCTCACCGATTAGTCTCTGAATTAGATGATGAGCTGGAGGAGACTACTCAGAGAAAAGAAATGCTACCAGGAGAACTATTTGTTGACCTTGGAGAACTGCAGAATGTGACTCCACATCAATCCTCACGGCAACGACAAAGTTCTTCTCAAAAGCAGTCAAGTTCTCATCTGAAGTGGGTACAAAGCACTATCAAGGACTCAAATTTACAACAACTCCTAGATACATCATCTGGAGTCAAAACAAGGAGTCAAACAAGAAATGAGGTAAACTTTGCACTCGTGAGTTCACTGATGAATAGCTCCGCGCCAGATAATGTTCGTGAACCACTCAGTCAAACTCAGTGGAAGGAAGCTATGGAAACAAAATATGACTCGCTCATGAAAAATCGGACATGGGAACTTGTCGATCTGCCTACAGGAAAGAAACCCATAGGCTGCAAATGGGTCTTCAAGACAAAATATAAGGCAAATGGATCCATCGACAAACATAAAGCACGACTTGTAGCCAAAGGATATGCTCAGAAAAAAGGCATCAACTATGAAGAAACATTTGCACCCACTACGAAGATGAAGACCATCAGAGTAGTTTGCACACTTACAGTACAGAAAGGATGGAGACTTCAGCAGATGAACGTCAAGAGTGCTTTCCTAAATGGTGATTTCAAAGAAGAAGTATGCATGACCCAACCATAAGGATTTTTTGATGAAAATCAACCTAAAAAGGTATGTCGTCTCATCAAATATCTTTACGGACTGAAACAAGCTCCCAGGGCATGGTATATCAAGATCAACGATCACCTTTTGTAGCATGGGTTCACTCGTAGCCCCTCAAATTCAAATTTGTATATAAATAAGGTAGGCAAAGAAATTGTCATTCTGGTTGTTTATGTAGATGATCTTGTGATCACTGGTAGTTCAGAAGATCAAGTTGATATTGTAAAGAATGATCTCAAAAGAACCTTCGACATGACAGATTTGGGGCTACTACATTACTGTCTTGGCTTGGAAATATGGCAAAAGGAGCATCACATCTTTGTCTCCCAGAAAAAGTACGCCAAGACACTCCTGGAAAAGTATAGAATGTCCAACTGTAAACCTATATCCACTCCCATGGAAAAAGGCTTGCAACTTTCAAGATTCTAGGACTCACCTCAAGTAGATGCTACTCTCTATAGGCAATTTGTTGGAGGGCTCATCTATTTGACATACACCAGACCAGATCTCTGCTATGCTGTCAGCTATCTTTCCAGGTTCATGTAGGAGCCAAAGAAATGTCACTAGAATGCAGCAAAGCATGTTTTGAGATATGTCTGATGAACAACTAATTATGGTCTAGAATATAAAAAGAATGATCAATTCTTCCTACAGGGATATGTCGACTCGGACCACGTTGGATCTGTTGATGATAGGAAGTCAACTACATGATACATATTTCATCTCGAATCTGGACCTATCTCATGGATAAGCAAGAAGTGGAATGTTGTTTCTATCTCATCCACAGAGGCAGAATATCGTGACGCATGAGGAGTTGTGTGCGAAGTGATATGGATACGTCGCATTATGGATGACCTGGGAATTCTTGAAAAATAGTCACCTATTCTCTATTGCGACAATCAGAGTGTGTTGAAGCTCGTGCAGAATCCAATCTTTCATGAACGAACAAAGCATATTGAAATTGACTGCCATTTCATTCAAGAGCACGTCTTGAACCATCAAATTCAGCTCCAGTACTATCCTACTGAAGCACAAGTTGCTGACATTCTCACTAAATCCCTTGGAAAAGTGAAATTTGAATCTTTCAGAGGTCACATTTGCAAGAATAATGTAATAAGGGGGGGAATGTTAGCATACATTGGATAACTATTTCTTAGGTGTCTATCCTATCTCTTTATCTCTTCTTTTGTTATTCCATCATTCTATGCTTCTGTTGTGGATCCTCTCCATTCATTTAGGGAGTCCAGTACAAATTCTTTCCTATAAATACTATACGTGAGCTTTGTGTTAATGTGAATAATAAGAGATATACAATCTCTTCTATTTCTCCTTCATTTTGTGTCTCTCACTCTCATACTGCCGACATTTTTGTTGAAAGATAACTTGTATCTTATTGCACTAACATAATATAAGATCCCTTTTCATCAAAATTTTACCCACTAAAATAAAAATAAATGTAAATATATACATTGACATCCCTTCTAACCTACTTTACAACTCATTACGCCAAAGGCGTCCCCCCTATGGGAAAGGGCTTTGCTGACATTCATGGGACTATGTCAAATTTGACAGTCATTTGGAAGTTTTCTGACAATTTATCTTTTCCCTGCTATTTTCAGAGATTTGCTATTTTTAACAATTTTGCTTTTCTGATTTTGCATGCTACCAGTTTTTAGTTTTGATTTTTGGTTTTTGCATGCAATAGCCTTTAAATATAAAATTTTGAATGTCCTAATATTTGGATAGATGCACAGATTGTTTTGGTTGATGTGGGTATTACTTATTTTTCTAAAAGCAAGTGCGTGTAATTGAAATTATATGATGGGATGTGGAATTTTGTCATGTTTTAGGGTAAATCTATCTTCAAATTGGTATAGCTAGGATTGTGTTTACAATTTTGTATAAGTAATGATTTTTTCAAATATCTTTTTATTTGTCTGAAGTGAAGACTATGTTGTTGGGATCTAAAGGATAAGAAGGCTTTCTTACCTTCTGTATAAGGTAAGTGAAATTGTACAAAAAAAAATTGAGTAGCATTTCAAAATAAATTTATAATCTATGTATGTTTGTAATTTATCGAGCTTGCTGAAGTTACTTTTTGGTTCAGGTTATTTAAGAATATTAGCCATAGCCCCCCTTTGATAGCGGTTCATGTTCGTTTAGGGTTTTATGTCTTTTTCACAACTTATTTTTTTGTGTAATCCTCTTACTTTTGTGTAAGGTTAGATTCATTTATTTTTCATGCCTCCCAAATTATCTTGTCGATGGATTCACTGTTATTTTGTTTCCTTCTAATGTAATAAACCATTATAAAAGAAATTCCAAAGTTGTCATACAAAACTATAATAAACTATTATAAAGGAACATTTCTGAACTTATGATCCGAGTTAATTCTTGTCATGGGCATGAATTTTTTATCGATTTAAGGAAAGTAATCATAATTTCTCCATGTTAACTGACGGATTCTATTGTTTCAATTCATGGAATTCTTGGGAGATTGAGTTTAGAAGTTGAGGATTTCTTGATGTGGTCAAAGAATGCAGTGATTCAATTAGGCGAGTATTCTTATGAATAATTTTTTTAGATTGAATAAATCCTTTGTTTTCGTTGTGACGAGAGAGGATATTTTGGCTTCTATTCAAATTTGTAACCTGTTTAACCAAAGTATATGCAGACATTGTAAACAAAACTTTCAAGGTAACTAAGGCATTGTAAATTGACATTTGCATATTTTCCCTGGATTGACTCCTTAGATTTAACTAATACGATGTGATCCATTAGTCTCTCACTCCTTTTCTTGCAGTGCTTCATCTACTATCGATTGAATTCCATTTTGCAATTTAAGACAATTAACATCATATACTGTATCACTTTCCTTTTTCTCATCCTTGGCTAACTTTTCTTCATTTAATTGATTTGAAGTTGTTTGTTCCTTATAAGGATTTCTCATTCTTGGAAAGATTATTCATATTTATTGTTTCTTACAACAAACTTTGATGATTTATACCCTTTTATTAATTTGAGCAAATTAATTTGGTTTTTTGAAATATGTTTCATTTTATCTTAAACATATCCTTCTAGCATCATTTAGAGATCTTTTCCGCCTTAATCTCAATCTGGGCAGATAGTTGAATTGGATTATTCCTTTTGAGATGAATGGTTCAAGTGCAGACACCATTTTACTGAAGTAGTTTTTGTTGTATGTCATTGAAATAAGCATAGCCCTCAGTTGACAAGAGGTAGATGATGCTCGTAAAATTTCATTACATTACTTTATTGTCATTATATTAATCCTTTTAACTTCCCCTAAATTCAATGAATCTTGGAATTACTTCTACGATTCTAGCATATGGTGCCACTATACATGATAGTCACACAATGCCTCCCCTTCTTCGACAACATCATCCACCTTCTTCTGCATACAACAAAGAAAACAACTACAGGGAGTAGTTTCCTCTCAGAGACCATTGAACCCACTCTAGGTACAGATACAAAGCCAGATCAATCAATTTGTATATAGTAAAATGAGGAGATATTAGGGTTACAAATTCATCTCTGTTTGCAAGTCTGATTTAACCCATAATGGTGCTGATTTTAGGACGGATACTGGAAAATAATTTTAATGATTTTGATGTAAAAAAAATTCTTTTGCAATATAATATTTTCAATTTTCTACAATAGTATTTCAGCACTCTGTATTCTAGAATCAAAACTCCATTCAGAAGTCCATGGCCTAGTTTCTTCTTTCATTGAACTAGGAACCTCAAAGGCTATAAACAAGCCAGCAAGACCAAATAAAGAGCTTGAATCAAAATTTATAAATATACACAAACACCTAGACCAAAACAAAGTAGGAGAATGAATTTTTTCTGGCATGATTAGAAGAGTTTCTAAGAACACAACTATAGACAAGAGCTTGGCCCTGAGCATTTTTTTTTCCTACCTACTGCCGAAGCAACCCAACCACCCTTCTCCCAGAAGAGTCAATAAGAAAACTACCTACTGATGATCTACTGCCAATAATCTCAACCCTTTTATATAGTTTTAGGGTTTAAGTTGTCAATAATCTCTCACACTTTAGAATAAATTTTACATAAAACTCGCATGGCCTCTGATTTTGTGTAAATAATTTTAGTACTTACCATTGAGCTATGATTAGTAGAAATAATTATTCTTTCCTCATACAACACGGTAACGCAAATCAATTTCTCTATAGAAGGTGATATTAATGTAATCCAAACGATGATGATATGACTAGTTTTAAACATGAATTCCAATACCTCTTATATGACATGCATTTTGTGCAGTATTTATAGGAAAAAGTTCTCTTCTCAATTTGATAGTCAGTATTGATTATTGGTCGAAACTCTTATTATTAGAGACGTTGAGAGATTATATTCTTTATCTTCCTCAGTTTTGTATTTGCAGAATATGAACTTGCAGGATTTATTGAGAATATTGGTGTTAAACCCATAATGGATTTCTTATTCATGTGTTAGATTTAAGGATTGAAAACTTTGTTCAAGTGACTTGGACAAGATCAGTGGCACTAAATTTGTGCCTCTCTCCTTTATATAAATGCTCTAGATTGGATTGATGCCTACTTCTACATAACCCTTACATTGAGATAATTGAAGACTTAACATTATAATTGGTGTCATATATGGTTGTTTATGTGTTGCTTCTTTTGTCAACAAATCCAAAAAAACATGCATACCAATTTATAATATATGCAACTTAAAAGATATAAATCAACACCAAAAGGCTCAAAATTTATCCATTGATTTATTAGTCTGTCATGTGGAGGTTTAATATCTGTATTGGAAACCACCACACAAAGCTCTGTAATATGACATTTTACAATTCCATTCGTTACCAACTTGTTCAATTCCTGATTTTGGGTAGGTTAGTGTGCTTGTAGAATGTTACCACATTATCTTTGCCATGGAAATTTTTTCTAAATGTGCAGGGTTAGGAATAGCAAATTCGGTGACTTGGCATAAGAAACATTTGAGGCAGCTTTGACAAACATTCACATTCATATTGCCATCATTATCATTTGTAACAATTTGTTCAACCAACCATCTGCATTAATGTTTTTATTTGGGACCTGTTTTCCCCAAATCAAATTAGGAGTGTGAGGAAGATTGCTTATCCCATCCCTACCTTGGATTTTTTTTGACAACACATCTATTAAAGTAAGATAGTGACATCCTTGCCTCAACATAAGTTATATTTAGAGGATATGTTATTTTCTTTGACTACTTTAGTGATTGGAGATTTTTAGATGAACTGGCTGATTGATGCAAGCCTCGTAAATGGTGCTACAAGAACAACCGTTGACATTGTCTATGACACATGTCAATGTCACTATCAACATTACCTTTATCTGTTGTTGTCAAATTTGATAGATACAACCGTCCATGTTGGGATCCCTCCAACCCGTTACATATTCCCATACCCCTTATTTCGAGAGGGAATCGAAGGCAATTACCGATTAAAAGGGGCCTAGGGATTTACTTTGCATAGAGCAACTATCGACATTGGAACAACTAAAAGGCAAGGTCTGACATTCACAACTTTCTCCAGAGTTCCCTCACTTGCAAATTTGTGCATTTCACCTCCTTTTTCATTCGACAGGTACTCAAAAATGGCGCACGTACCCACTCGGAGCAAGAAGAAAGGAGGAGTCAAGACTACTATCCCTCAACCAAAACAACCTGTCGTAAATACTAACCTCTACTTTGATAGCACCTCCACTATTACTTTATTGAACACTTCTTGTATCTAAAGCAGCATTGTCATTCAAGGGGTATAAAATGTATTCATGTTTAGTACAAATAAAATTGACCACAAAAGGCTACTATTCATGATATAAATTCTGCAAATGTACAAAGGTCTTCATGTATACATGTTTAGTTCAGATGTCGTGATATAAGATTTGTAACTGTATATGTACGAATTTGTAACAAATTTAAATGTACACATAAAACATTTCAATGTAATGTTTCATCTATATTCCTACACTACCACTATCAATCACACCCCTTATCAACATGTTATTGACTGTACAAAAAAGGTTTTCTCAACAAAAAACTAACCAAACAACCGATGCAACACTAACACAATTTCCCGAAATAATTACAAACAACATCAACTACAAAAATAATTAACTATCCAAAACGGTATCAAATGTATTCATGTTTAATATAAAAAAATTGGCCACAAAATGCTATCACAAATAACATATACCATTCGGCATTCACATTGCACTGTACACTAATATACTTACTATTAATAAAGACGATAAACTCATTTTTGCCTCCATGCATGGAAAAGTCCGATATTTATCTCGATCTCATCGGTTACTTGTACATAAAAGAGATGTCCAATTGTATGTTATAAGACGTAGCATCACAAAGGGACGGGGAAAACGAGATGCCCATGATAAAAACAAAATTAACAAAATGGAATCTCTCGTCTTTGTGGTGGTGAAGCCAATGCCCAGTTATGCATTTTCCTATAAATACAATACCATGAGGAAACTAATCGGCCAGCCCAAAAAATAAAAAACAAGAGTAAGAGTTTGCATAAGAATGTGGGTGGTGGCATTTGTAGTGGGAATTCTGCCATTGCTGGTATGGCTGCTCAGATCTTTCAACGAGTGGAGGTACTGTCCAAATTCGACATCCCAAGGAGGAGGAAAGCTCCCTCCTGGTCATATGGGATGGCCGATTATAGGGGAGCTGCTGGACTTTCTATGGCATTTCAAGTTTACAGGGACCCCTGATGATTTCATATGGAAGAGAAAGGCCAAGTAAAAATTACTGAATCTATATCTATTCATTGTTTCGCTTATCTTCAGATATGGAATGCCTTTATAAGTTGTTGTTGATTTGCAGGTATGGAGACGGTGGAATTTACAGGACTCATCTATTTGGGCACCCTGCAATTATAACATGCACTCCAGAGGTGAACAGATATGTGATGGGCACCGGAACTGAGGATGGTAGTTTCACTTCTGGGTGGCCTTCGCCTCAATTGGTTGGAGAAAAATCAATTGCAGTTGTGGAAGGCGAGCATCACAAACGTTTGAGACGTCATTTAATGGACGCCATTAATAACCCACAGTCATTGCAGGATATATTCATCAGATTACAGCCTGTATTCAAAAAGACCTTCCAGGATTGGGCTGTTAAGGGCAAAATCAATGCTGCTCATGAAACACGAGCGGTATGTACATACTGATACACTTATTCAGGCAAGTTGAAAGTATTAACAACTATTAGGGAGTCACATTAATTTACGTTAACCATATTTATTTAGTTTAAATCAATTTACATTGATCCAGTGTAAGAATAATTAGTTTATTTTGAGGAGGGGGAAAAGAGTGTTAGCAGTTCATTTAACATTTATTGATACTATTGTCTTCTTATATGTCAAACAAATTTCAAAAATAAATTATAAAAATATATATCATATTCAAGAGTATGAAGGGTTTATTTGACACTAGTTATTGTGTAACATTTAGTTTTACCACCCTCACTCATATTTAAATCAATTTACATTAATCTATATTTTTACCAAACTAATTTATATTATGTCATATGTATTAGTGATAATTATATATATATCAGATATGTTGGCGCTGGTGATATTTTGACACTAGGATGTATCTATGGCCATATATTCGATTATTATACTTAATTAATATTTTAAAAATGTGTGTGGTAAACACTATGTGTTCACCATAAAATATGTATTACCAGTCACTCCTAGTCTACAACGCAATTTGAACTAGTAACCTATCAATTATTACTAAATGCACCTTACCAACTATCTTATATGGTCATACCACTATCTTATATGGTCATGACTCATACCTAACTACAAATTCCTATGTATCGTAGTTATTTAAATTGAAAAAAGTTATTTGACTTTTCCACACAAGTAAACACATATGGCATTTATACATGATGCATGGTATATGAACATAAGTATATGACATTGCATCATATTGTCGAGATAGCTTGTGCCCTCGTTTTCCTCTCACATTCTACACTTTACCACTCAAGTACTCATTTCGATCCTTCATATTTACTTGTGTACCACCCAAGGTGGACATTGACTTTGACCTAAACATTGACTTTCGCTAACCATTTTTTGGTTTTATTTTTAATAGAAAAAACATGAAAGTCAATCTAGAAATACCACATCCCATTATTTGATAGGAAAACAACTTGTGTAAGTTAGAAACTATGGATAAATTTAATGCTCTATTAAATTATGTTTATTGCAGATAGCATTCAGCAACATATGTGCCTTACTATTTAGCTTTCATAGAGGTCCATTATTGGAAACGATGGAAATGATGTATAGAGGACTCTTACTTGGACTTCGGGCCCATCCTATAAATTTCCCAGGCACTTCATTCCATCATGCTCTTCAAGTAAGTCGGTCTCAAACTCCCTACATATACATATACATATACATACATACATACATACATATAGATAAGTAGATAAACACACACAAAATATTTGAGTTTCGTCACAATTTAATCCCTTTGTAAGAGATAAATGCATTTGCATAGGCTCTTAATACTACATGCATAAGTTTCTTAGTGGTTCTCTTGATATGGTATACTTAAAAAATTGTTTCATGGATGTTAAAATATAGTGCAGGAAGAGGCTATCATCTATTATATCATCAGAGATACATGATAGAAAGGCCAATAAAGGGAGCACGGGAAAGACAGATTTCTTGCAAAATTTAATGGATTCAATGGACTCCAATGGTGATAATTTGAGTGAAGAGGAAGTTTTGGATACCATGACATCACTGCTTTTAGCAGGATATGAGTCCACTGCTAGCTCAATGACATGGGCTCTTTATTACTTATCTAGATACCCCAACGTGCTCAATAAACTAAAGGTAACTTATGAATATATATTTGTAGATTATAGTTTTTTTAGGAATATTTTTTTAGCTTAAATTATTTTAAAATCCTTCATTACTTACATGTAATAATTAATTTAATAATATTTTTAAGGAGACAATTTAACCATTCATCTTATATGTTAAGAATAAAATCAACTTTTTTGTAAATTTTTCACAAAATAAACATGCAAGAGAATGGTTGGTGCTTGGGATGATAGGTGACAAGTAAAAGATTTGAGTTTTGCAACATACACTACAAACATGATGGATAGGCTCATCCTCTAATGCACGATTAATAAACAATATTTAATTTTTAAAAAACTTCTACTCTTTAATAATAAGATTTATATGTTTCAGGAGGAAACACTTTCCGTCTCTAGGGAGGAAGGAAACAAATTTCTGAAGTACGATGATGTGCCAAAAATGAAATATACTTCTAAGGTTGTATCGAATAAATTAAGCCATAGTTTGAAATTCATGATTTTTTAAAAATGAATATGTCTAGCCATCTTATTATATTCATATGAGTGTTGGTGTAGGTAGTTGAGGAAGTTATCAGACTTGCAAATGTGGCACATTGTGCCTTCAGGACTGTGGAGAAAGATACTCAATTTAATGGTAATTTGTTTCTTAGAATAAGAATTAATATTATGATAGGTTTTTCATATTATTAGATTAATTGATCATAGTTATATTTAAAAACGCTCAATTGAATGGTAAACTTTTTTATTAGAATAAGAATAAATGGTGTGATACATTTCTCGTATTATTAAATTAAATGATTATAATTATATTAAAAAGGTTTAATCTATAATGACAATTAGGGGAACTGTGGTACTAATGAAGATATTTGGATTTGTAAAAATAATTTCAAAATAGAGCAATGTTTATTTGATTTTGAGAGTAGTTTTTCTTTTTACTTGAAAAAGATAATAAAATGTTTAGATATCTAAGATGTAAGGTAGAGTTTGATGTCTAGATTTATTTACTTTCAATAAATATATTTATATGTGAAACATAAAATTAGAATTATATTGATATCCTCAATTAATTAAAATGATAATAAATTCATTAATCAATATAATATTGTTAAATAAATAAAATTATGTAACACATATAAACTAAATACATTAAAATTGATATATATGTATGATTTTATATATGTGTGTGTGAAGAAATAAAATTATAATTATCATTATAAATTATTTAATATATATTAATTTTTAAGATTATTACAGGTTATAAATTTCCAAAAGGTTGGAAAGTAATAGTTTGGCTCCGTTCACTACATGTTGATCCTTGCTACTTTAAAGACCCTTTAGAATTCAATCCGGATAGATGGGAGGTACGCTTTGATGAAGTGCCTATTAACTTTAAAGTGTATTTTAATTTTTAAGATATATTAATAAATTGTTGCTATGATGCAGGGGTTTAAGCCTAGACCAGGAGTGTATGGTGTATTTGGTGGGGGTCCTAGACTGTGTCCTGGAAACAACCTTGTTAAAATGCAGCTTTTAATGTTCTTACATTATATATCTCTTAATTATAAGTAAATCTCTTACCCCTTTTAATAATAAATTGGTGTAATTTAATTTTGTATGTGAATTCTTTTATATTATAATAGTTAGAGTGAAACCAAATATTCGTGCCTTTTCATTATAATTATCACACATATTTTTAAGGTGATATTGATGATAGCTTTTTATTTTATTATGATTATCACACATGCTTTTATGATTAACAATTACTTTATTTTGTTTTTCGTAATTTCAGGTGGGAGCTTGTAAATCCAAATGAAGCTGTTAAGTTCTTACCAAATCCCGGCTTATCAAATGGTGGAGAAATGAAATTCAATGTTATCTAAAGGATTTAATATCATAGCATATGAAGAATGTAGTTTAGAATAAAATTTGATGTTATCTAAAGCCTTTAATAACATAGCATATGAACAATGAAGTTCAATTTTACTTCCATATAATTTTGTAAGTTTGAGGTGAATAAATGTGTGAAGTAATGAAAATAAGGAGTAGTGAGTAAAGGATTATCCAAAAATAATATTTAATAATATGTTATTTTGTGAGAAAAAATAATAAAGAGGGAAGGATTTTTTTGTAAAATAATAAATCAAATTAATAAGAAGATGAATGAGATTTACCATGTAAAACAATGAGTTAATTAAATAATGAAAGGGTGTAGTCATTGTAACTACCCTTTAGGATATTATAAAAGAGATGATCACCTAATAGAATAGATGAGGGCAAGAAAATATAAAAGAAATAAAAATTGCATTATTGAAAATAATGTAGAAACTTTTGAGAGTAGGGCCTACAGCAAGTACATTGTGAGTGTGATGGGGTGTATAGAGTGTATTCGACTAAGAATACAAAATACACCCCAGATGTCCTTAGCCGGGATTAGTTAGTTGTATGTACATGTGTTCATGGTACGAATTTCTCTTTTGCACAAATGTGGTTTTGCTAAAGTTCTTTTACTTGACAGGTTGTATAACCATCCACCGGGGACCCCTCTAGATATGTATTCTAAACCCTCTTAATGGTACTGAAATAAAGAATTTAATGTCTAGTTCACCTTTATATTGATCTTTTCTTTGTACTTATATTAATGAATTGTTTCTTTAGTTGTTATATCATTATCAATTATAAGACATCTTTGTATTTGATATACACCATGATTATAGAGTATTTTTTTTTTAAAAACTATATTATTGTTTTGGAAATATTGCTCATGAATTTTTGGCATCAAAGCCTGTGATCTTAAAAAATTGTGTGAAAAATTAAAAGCGGCTATGTTTCGCGAATATATACATGAGCCACTATATCCACCTTGTAAAACTACATCTCTCATCTCATAAAGATATTTTTTTCATTTCATGGGTTTGATATGTTTTCGCAGAGGATTCTCAAGAATCTCTTATACTGTCAAATCGAAGAGGGCTCATGGTTACTGATTCCAGGGCATGTGCAGTATGAGTGCATTCTTCATGGTGATTGTAAGATGAGAAGTTTCTCATATACAAGAACGGAGATCATGATCATGACAATGAGTTGATTTGTTCATCTTACCATTCGCAAAGAGGTTGAAGATGTGAAACATAAAAATTAGAATATTGATATCCATCCTCAATTAATTAAAATGATAATAAATTCATTAATCAATATAATATTGTTAAATAAATAAAATTATGTAACACATATAAACTAAATACATTAAAATTGATATATATGTATGATTTTATATATGTGTGTGTGAAGAAATAAAATTATAATTATCATTATAAATTATTTAATATATATTAATTTTTAAGATTATTACAGGTTATAAATTTCCAAAAGGTTGGAAAGTAATAGTTTGGCTCCGTTCACTACATGTTGATCCTCTGCTACTTTAAAGACCCTTTAGAATTCAATCCGGATAGATGGGAGGTACGCTTTGATGAAGTGCCTATTAACTTTAAAGTGTATTTTAATTTTTAAGATATATTAATAAATTGTTGCTATGATGCAGGGGTTTAAGCCTAGACCAGGAGTGTATGGTGTATTTGGTGGGGGTCCTAGACTGTGTCCTGGAAACAACCTTGTTAAAATGCAGCTTTTAATGTTCTTACATTATATATCTCTTAATTATAAGTAAATCTCTTACCCCCTTTTAATAATAAATTGGTGTAATTTAATTTTGTATGTGAATTCTTTTATATTATAATAGTTAGAGTGAAACCAAATATTCGTGCCTTTTCATTATAATTATCACACATATTTTTAAGGTGATATTGATGATAGCTTTTTATTTTATTATGATTATCACACATGCTTTTATGATTAACAATTACTTTATTTTGTTTTTCGTAATTTCAGGTGGGAGCTTGTAAATCCAAATGAAGCTGTTAAGTTCTTACCAAATCCCGGCTTATCAAATGGTGGAGAAATGAAATTCAATGTTATCTAAAGGATTTAATATCATAGCATATGAAGAATGTAGTTTAGAATAAAATTTGATGTTATCTAAAGCCTTTAATAACATAGCATATGAACAATGAAGTTCAATTTTACTTCCATATAATTTTGTAAGTTTGAGGTGAATAAATGTGTGAAGTAATGAAAATAAGGAGTAGTGAGTAAAGGATTATCCAAAAATAATATTTAATAATATGTTATTTTGTGAGAAAAAATAATAAAGAGGGAAGGATTTTTTTGTAAAATAATAAATCAAATTAATAAGAAGATGAATGAGATTTACCATGTAAAACAATGAGTTAATTAAATAATGAAAGGGTGTAGTCATTGTAACTACCCTTTAGGATATTATAAAAGAGATGATCACCTAATAGAATAGATGAGGGCAAGAAAATATAAAAGAAATAAAAATTGCATTATTGAAAATAATGTAGAAACTTTTGAGAGTAGGGCCTACAGCAAGTACATTGTGAGTGTGATGGGGTGTATAGAGTGTATTCGACTAAGAATACAAAATACACCCCAGATGTCCTTAGCCGGGATTAGTTAGTTGTATGTACATGTGTTCATGGTACGAATTTCTCTTTTGCACAAATGTGGTTTTGCTAAAGTTCTTTTACTTGACAGGTTGTATAACCATCCACCGGGGACCCCTCTAGATATGTATTCTAAACCCTCTTAATGGTACTGAAATAAAGAATTTAATGTCTAGTTCACCTTTATATTGATCTTTTCTTTGTACTTATATTAATGAATTGTTTCTTTAGTTGTTATATCATTATCAATTATAAGACATCTTTGTATTTGATATACACCATGATTATAGAGTATTTTTTTTTTAAAAACTATATTATTGTTTTGGAAATATTGCTCATGAATTTTTGGCATCAAAGCCTGTGATCTTAAAAAATTGTGTGAAAAATTAAAAGCGGCTATGTTTCGCGAATATATACATGAGCCACTATATCCACCTTGTAAAACTACATCTCTCATCTCATAAAGATATTTTTTTCATTTCATGGGTTTGATATGTTTTCGCAGAGGATTCTCAAGAATCTCTTATACTGTCAAATCGAAGAGGGCTCATGGTTACTGATTCCAGGGCATGTGCAGTATGAGTGCATTCTTCATGGTGATTGTAAGATGAGAAGTTTCTCATATACAAGAACGGAGATCATGATCATGACAATGAGTTGATTTGTTCATCTTACCATTTCTCAAAGAGGTGAAGAGTTGAAACATATTTTTCCAAGCATAGCCAATGATGGTCAGTAAAGATAAAGTGTAAAACATCATTTCCAAGTCAAAGAAGAGATGTATTATAATCATAGAAGAATTTGAGGAAGATATTATATAGTTAAAACATTCATCTACACAATGGAGGAACAGCAAGACTTCATCCTACAACATCTATTTTCTCTCTCTTCTTCTCTCTTTTTCTCTCTAACATTCTATTTCTTCGTTGAGAAGTAACTTTTGTTAAAATTAAGTCATGTTGTCATGAGACCTAAAATGTGAAATTTTCAAAAAACCTAAATTTTGGCTAAGTATCTTGCTCATCTTGGTTGCATTTGCGCTATTATTGCTAATTTGAAGAAGAATAGATTTTGGAGTTAGTCATGTTTTAGTGTTATTTGGGCCTGGTCAGGTGAATCAGACAATCGAGAAATAGGAGGAATTGTTCCCTAAATCTTCTTATTCCACACCTTGCCACTTTTATTGCTTACTCCACTATTATTAGGCATTTAGGTAGTTTTGGTTACTTTGGGAACTCTTGACCATGTTTGTCACTTTCCTTTGTTCTATGTTTCCCCATCATCATCGTCGTATTGGGCATATCGGGTAAGTCAAAAACTAAGGGAACCTTCAACCATGTTACTTCAGGCCTTTGGTTCGCTGACCATCCGCTCCTCCCAACTCCCTTCCTACCTTTCATATACTCGGCTATATCAATCACTTTAGGAACCCAAGGAAATGTTCTTTGCTTCTCTCAGTTCCCCACATGTAATGAACCATTACACCAAAACCTTGAGGCGTTAGTGAAATCTACACATGAGGATCATAACATCCCACCGTGCTTTCAGCCCGGACCCTGGGCTAGATTTGTGCCCGTATAGTGGGACCCCAACCAGCCCTATACGAGCCCCAGGTGAGCACATCAATGTCGGCGTAGCTACCCGTGTCGGGACTCGAACCTGGGTGGTCGTGGTCACTCTAATACCAAATGTAACGAACCGTTACACAAAAACCTCAAGGCATTAGTGAAATCTACATATGAGGATCATAACACCATATCTCTTGTTTCTTTGCACTATATATGAAGTAATATATGAGAAACGAGAGTTGGGAAAATCTTGTTCCTTTGGGACCCTTTTCATTTGATTCACCTTTTTAGCAACCTGAGTAGGTAAAATGTGAAGTTAAGGTAGTTGGGGGTTATAAAACTCTCCCACCCCTTGGTCATTCCTAAATTTTGTTTTAAAACTCTCCTACCTTTGTCATTTTTGCCTACATCTTCCTCCCACATCCAGGATATGTTTTTTCTCGTATCTTCCTCATTTCCCAAACAAACTCAAAAATTTCAGTTACATTGTGAACGTTGATTAGTCACCTTCACCTTCATCCAAAGGTGATTAATTTCATCATGTTTTCACCCACTTTTGCAGTATTATTAGTTTTTGTGCTCTCCCCCTCAAATCCTCTCAAAAATCCATTATAAACCATTGTTTTTCCCTGAGTTCTATCCATTTTTCCAAAATGAAGTTTTAGTATGTTGGATACGAGCATATTTCCCCACTTGAAACCTCTATCCCTGAAATAGGGGATAGTGACATATAACACATGAATATAGATGAATTCTGGTCTAGAATGAAAGATGATAACTCAACCCTGCTATCCCAAAGGATTATGAATATTTGATCAGCTCGTGCGGGGGGTTTTCCTACATCAGTCCAATGTACCGATATAATTATAGCTTATACCTCTTGTTTTGATCCTCAAAAAAAGAAGTTAAAACACCCTCAGGGGAAGGTTATTACACAACTAGATGCCCATCGCATCAACATAGCTTTGGGAATTTAACTTTTGAAGGTTCTAAAGTTCGAACCAAGGTTGATGCCCAAAGGGAGTATGATTTCACTCATATCAAGTGTCAAGTAAAGATTTCCAAATCTTGTCTAAGAGTCAAAATGGGAGGGCCGTCTAAATTTCTGAAGACTCTCTACAGGATTGAGTTTTTGGACGAATTATTAGATATGATAACATTATTTGCAAGGGTGATGGGTTTTCCCTCAACTTAAGAGTTCTAAGATTGGATGAGCATCTACATAAAATTGATTTCTAAAGGTTTATAGTCATTAAATTGGTCAGAGATCATCTTTGAAAATTTGGCTCAGCAGCTTACCCAGGTACACTGAACAAAAAAATTCTACATGACCTTCAATTTAATGTACACCATATCTGGGTACAAAATATGGATTGGTTTGTTGAGCCAGGAGAGTAAACAAAATTTGGCTATCTATGATTTCTACACAAAATTAACTTATGAAAACATCAAGATCCACCATAGGAGAGTGATTGATGCTTTCACAATGTTTTTGTTAAGGCTACTAGACGGTAATATAACAAGTAGAGTGTCTCAGGAGGCAAGACAATTTATTTCAATCTATGACAGCCTATTAATTCAATTCAAGAAGTTATCTTATATCTTAAGAGATGGGTTTGAAGGATCTCCATACAAGCTTCCAATATATTGCAATGATAAGATCATTATAGTTGAGATTTGTAGATAGCTAGACCTTCTTCATCGGACCTACAAAGACAAGAATATGTTTAACATACAATTTCCCATAACATTGGGAAATTACACATGCATGTCATCCCTAGATGCACAAAAGCTGAAATGACTATTTCCCCATTCAACTTACATCCTTTCTAGAAGAGCACTTATTTTGATAGAAAAAATCTTTGGCTGACATATCATCATTTACCAACATTTGAAGACTAATAGGAGGATTGTATAGAGGACTATGAGTTCAAGATGAGAGCCTTTGGCATATTAACCTTGCAGTAGATCCAATATTTTAAGTTACATACAGTACCATAGGGAATGACTAGTGATGGTTCAGATTTATTCATTACATGATCCATTAATTCTATTCAGTACACTCCTCTTCCCACCATTGAATAGTCACAAAAGGAAAAAGATAATCCAGATGATATTAACACTCATATCCTCCTGAGTTCCAGGAATTGGTTGATTTAAAAGGTCAAATAATTTAATGATTCTTAGAAATGATCTTCTTCTCATGAGGCATCTTCTTCACAAAAGTCCACTCCTACCCAGAAAAATCCTTCTTCCTCTCCTTTTGACTCCAAATCAAATTTTATACTAAGAATGATAAATACAAAGAGGGAGAGAAGAAACTAGAGAGACCAGGACAAGGTGGTGATAAAATAAGAAACACAGGAGTTAGGAGGTGGAGCAACTCCTGAGAAAACAATGCAGAATGAAGAAGATATTTGTGAAAAGAAACAGGTTGAGGAGGAAGAAGAGGAAAGTGAGGAAAGTAGTAATGATGAAGAGGATGAAGTTGAGATAATTGCCCCTTATTTAGGAAATAATTGTGCCTCAAGAGCTAAGTTGGACATGAGAATACCTTCTTCTTCTTCTCTTGTGACTTCTACTATAGAGGTTTCAATCTCTCAGCCTCCTAGTTCTCAAATTTCCCTTGTATTTCCTCCTTTGGAAACATCATCAAGAGATTCATTCACCTGGGTTCAACCCATGGTAGACAAAAGGAAGAGAAATACCTAAGCTAGGATTCAGGTTCCAAAGTATGATGCAGTTGCCACTCTTCCTAGCACTTCTCCTCATCCTGATAAATCCAAGATTGCATGTCTTCTTGTCTCTAATTCTACATGAAAACAATTCTTAGATATTGCTAAACTAAAAGAAGAAGAAAATGAGAAAGATATTTTGGTGTCAAATTTTAAATTGACTAGAATCTCCTTGGGAGAATCAACCCCAAGGGTGAAGTGCACAACCTTAGGGAAACTACCTTTAAGGTTATTGAGAGAGTTGAGAAAGGAAAGAAAACTCAAGAAAAATTGGAGCAGGTTCAAGTACTATAATTTTCATTAATTCTTTCCTCTCATTTGATAAGACTCCCTTGGATCTGAATCCTCTGTCTACACTTCCACCAACTGCTACCACTACTGATATTGATTTGAAAGCAATAACAAACACGCCACTCTTGGAAAATCAAATCAAGATTGGGTAAAGAAAATTCTTGTCACGAGATTGGAATTTATTAATGAAGCATGTAAGATCTATGATAATATCATTTCAACTCAAGAGTAGATTAATTCACAAATTGACAAAATTGATAAGGAAATCAAAGTTTGGGTTGATGTCATTCAAGATATTTGTATCATGGTTCTCACATATGAGAAAATCCTTCTTTCTGAGAAAATGTTCAATGAACCTAAAATAAATTTATCCAAAACTTGGACTTTCAGTGTTGATTGGAGAATAAAGGTTCTAGAAGAAGCCTCAAGTGAGTTTTGAAATGTGGTTTAGAAAGGAGGGTCTTTAAATGCTGAGATTTTTGTAAATTTTCAAGCCCTTTGTTGTCACGTGTTCAAAGACTATTCATCATAAAGGAACTCTTCTGACCGAATCAAAGGAGAATTTAATACACTCATTAAGGATAATATGTTAAAAGTAAAATTAGTTAACAAAGAAAAGATGGAAGAATTATCAGAGCTCAACAATGTCATCGTAGAAGCAAAAAAAGGAATTGCTCAGTATGGCAGGATGACAAAAGAAATCGAATCCTCTCTTTGGATCTAGTTGACAAATATTTCCAATACCATCATACCTAAAGATACAAAGATATCAAATGCAGTTACTAAATTTTGAATGCATGTTTTGAAGCTTAAATTCCATGTATCTATTGTCACTTATTTTCCATCTTCTTCAGACTCGTGATATCACTAGTTCTATTTTATCATAGACTTTATTGTATAACAAGTAAATTTGTAATATATAGTTATTGAATTTCATTTAATTAATTAAGTGTTTTAACACTTAATTAAAATAACTAGTTAGTTTGGTTAGTTATTTTTTCCCCTTTGCCTATATAATGCTTCATTTTCTTTGTAAAAGGGGTTGGATATTGGTGCATTTTGTATGTAAGAAACACTGATTTTGAAATACATAAGAAGAACCCTTCCTTATCTCCATTCTTGTTCTTTCTATTTTATTTTATTGTTCATGTTTTAGTTGTTATAATATGAAGCTTTGTATTATTGTTCATGGGCCAAGATTTAGTGAACTTTGATTCAATTTGTATTTTGTTTATAGAGAAAAATTCCATTAATACACTCATGTATGTTCTTGAATTTCATTTACACACAAGACTATGATAAGATCGGAAATATTCTTATCTGAAAGTGATTTTATTACTCCCTCTCATTTATTCATTCTCGTGGAAATCTTACAGAACCAAGAAGGAACCACACATCCTTGATCGATGAGTTAAATAGAACTACATGTCTCTAATTTGTCTGTCTTTCCATACCCTCAATATTGCATTCTTCTTCCTTTTTAGTTCTTAATATATCTTATGTATTAGAAATCATGAGAGTATTCATTAACGATAATATCCTCATCAAATATTATTAGTCTATAAATTTGTAAATATTTTAGAGTCCTAAGTTTTTGGCTTAATAAGGGAACCTTCCCATTAAAGAGGAAGGATTGTTGTCCCCTGAATTGTTGATTGAGTCTCTAATGACAAAATATTCAACCAAAACGTTGCTTAAATTTTCATTTTCTTCATTAAGGTTGCACTTTAAGTTGAAATCTCACTTTAAATGTGAAGATCCACTATTTCAAGTATAAATTATAACACTATCTCCATTCCAAAAAAATTACTCTCCTTTGGAAAATTATTTTGTAATGTTCCTCTCTATTATTTCTTCTATTCTCTCAACTTCATACTCACTCGAATGTATTGCAATCTGTTGCAAGAATGAAAATCTTTGTATTTTCTTTCTTGGAATGAAATTACCAATTAAACTTTATGTTGATTGAAATTTTTGTTTCATGGAGCTTGCATGGTTGTCTATATATTTGCATGTTTCTTCTAATTTATTAATACTTATTCTAGCTTATTTTTTGATGGAATCTACAATATTACCAATTACATGTTACTCCCTCTCTCTATTTCCCCACTATTTTCCTCACAATTTTCTCCTCTCCACCTCATACATTTCTCCCTCTCTCACTTGTAGTTACAGTTACAAAAAGTTTTTTATAAACTTTCACCAGTCTATGACCACCCCCAAGATTTAGAAGTAGTGTACATAATCTATATTTCAATAAATGGGAGTTTCCACATCTTAAAGAAAAGGGGTTAAATCCTAAGAACATTGACAAAGCACATACTTTGTCCTTTACAAAATATTTTTCCAACATACTTAAATATTTACATTTTTTATCTCACTGAAGGATTAGGGGTGGTCAATCTCTTACTATGTCAAAGAGAAACTTGTAACACCCGTAAAAACAACCCACTTGAGACCCAAGAAACAACCTAGGATTAGATAGGAAAATTATGGAATAATTTTTTTGTTTAAAAGTGTCTTCAACCAGGTTACAAGACAACAGTTGTCACAAATAAGGTTCCAGATCAATACTAATTTACTAGACTATATTTTTTTCTCTATTAACAATTATTAAAGGTCACAAGGTTAAAATTTAGGGTTAGAAAATTCAATTAGGTTAAGAGGGTAATTTCACACTATACCACTCTCTAACTGGCTTAAAAGCTTCAACTTGATTTTTCTCATAATTAATGCTCTCAAAACTTCCCTATAGCATTCCCATTGGGTAGGAAATTTCCTCACCTTTCTGGTGATATAAAGAATTCCTCCTAACTCCTCATATTTCTCGAGTTATGGGCCGGCAAGCCTTGGGGTGAAACTTTTTCCCAAGAGTGGGCATGCGGGCCAGCAGAGCAGGGAGAAAATTTGGCACATTTTCCTTCTTAGAGGAAAAAGTGCGATTTACCTCCACGTGCCCATGAGCCCAAAGAGGACACGTGTTGGCTTTACAACACCCCAACGGAAAATCGGGTCGTCGGAGTGATCTAAGACATTATGTCTTTTCGGCTGAAAAGCGCTAGGGATCAAAATGGTTCGTGCCTCTGCTGACACCCAGGGTGCCACGTGTCAAGATTTGATTGGTTGTGGGCCGATTGGGGAGGTGAAGGAAACTTAGAAAAATTTCCCAAAAAAATTTTGAAGCGCTAAGTTAAAAAGGGATCCGCTCCTCCGCCAACGCCTCGTAGTGCCACATGGCAGCCTCTGATTGGCTGTGGGCCGGCGGGGAAAATTAGGAAAATTTTCCCAAAAATTTTTAAAGGCTAAGTTTAATGTTGCGGACCCGCGAAAGACAACCAAAGGGCAAAAGCGGGGCGGCGGGTCCACGGGGGAAATTTTCCAAAAAAAATCTTTTGGACTTAGTCGATTTTTGACCAAAAAAAGAAAGGCCTGCGGATTAGTGGAGCGGCGGGGGAATTCGTTCCTTTGGAATTTTTTGACCAAAATTGCTAAGGAAAAATTCGGGCCCGCGGGTCTGCCAAGGAAATTTTTCCCAAAAAAAATATTTGACAGTTAGAATTTTTTTTTTTGACACCAAATGAAGAAAAAAATTTAGAAGGCCATAACTTTGATAAAGAGCTTGGTTTTGGGAAAACGAGGACTTTCTGGAAAGCTCCCAATGTCCTCTTTACACATGAATCACGATATTTTAATTTTAATAAATTCAAGGGGTCAATTTCATGAAAATGATTTCAAGATTTTATAAGGCAAACTGGTAAATTTTAACTTATTAAATTTTAATCAATTGATCTTCTTCCTCCCTCAACTTGTCCATTAAACATGGAGAATTGTTCTTAGATGGATTTAGGATGGATCTGGAAGGTAATTTTGTTTGATTGAGCTCCAATTTGAAATTCTACAACTTTGACAGCAAAACGACAGTGAAACGATTTGAGCCCGAGTTTGCTAAGTTTTCTAAGAAATTCCTTAAGTGTTAATGTCTAGATGAATTCATTTAGATCTTATTATGTCCAATTTAATGTTTCATTTTTTATTTCTTTGTTGCAGGTTTGGTCTGTGTATTTTGGATTAAATAATTGCCAGTTTGAAAATACAAAACAGAGATCAAATTTTAAAGGGTCTATTTGCCATTTTCTTCTTCCAAGTATTAGAATACGTTCCAATTCCAATATAATACATTTAGTTGATTCAAATCAAACTATTCAAACCAAAATGCAATTCTGATTTCAAATTTTACACATTTCAAAAGACATAATTCTATATTTTTCTCACACGCATTTCTTCCTTTCAAACAGAGACTTCAAATACATTGAAATGATCAGATTCAATACAACAATGCAATTTGAGAAAGGTAATACATTCATTTATTGATTCCAAAAGACAACTTACAACTTCTTTCTTTCATTCCTCAAATTCATCATACAAAATACAATTCTTTCTTTCAAAAACAGAAATGGAGTATATCTCTTTCACATTTCAATTTACAACTTTCATATTCAGTATAACATATTTCCATTACAAAACATATACGAGTTCATCCACTTCAAGTGGGAAGGTTACAATAAGATTTATCTCAACAAGGGTCTGTCAATTGTTTTATTTCATTTTCCTTTGCTCCAGAACAACAACATGTAGATTTATCATTCTTCCAATTCCGATCACAACAAGAGCAGGGGAAAGGCAATGCTCTCCACCCAACCAAGACATCCAATGACAAGGAGAAGACATCCTTCTTCATTGGCCCCCGAGACCCAACCACAATGCAATAAAATATGTGATCCAACTCATGGCAACAACAGGATTTCACAAACACACAAGCAACATTTTCACAATAAAAACATAGTCCAAAATAGAATGTAGTTTACAACTACATTAAATCATGACAAACATTACTGAGGCTTCATCAAGCAAGCCAAAGGAGCAAGAAACTATGGGGGATGCTTCTTATGCCTCCCAAAAGGGGAAATGGGTATCACCACCTGAATTATAAACCACAAAAATATAGTATATCAAAACCCTGACATTCCTTATGCCTCCCCCAAGTACCCTTATTCCTCACATTTCCTTATGCCTCCCCAACCTCTTATGGCACCCCATAATGAGTAAATAAATTTAAGCTATTTCTTTGTAAGGTGGAACCCAAATCCCAACTCCCTCCACCCTTATACCTCCCTAAAACACACTTGTGCCTCCCACAAAATAAACCCCATAGTCTTCTCCTACATCATTCCTAGGCCATCTACCCAACAGCCCACAAACATGCCAAAACATTCACACATTAACATTTACATTCATAAAAGAAGAGCATTTCAAGAGCCAAGCTCTTACCTCTCCATGATGGAGTTTCCCAAGTTCCAAACAAAAGTTGTTTCCAAGAAAACAATCCAAAAATCCACCAAACAACAAGCATGCAACAATATTCAAACTTCTCCAAAAGCAAGAGCTCCCAAAAAAGTAAGGAATTTTCCCAAGAATGAAGTCTCCAAAGTGAAGCCACTCAAAACAAGGCAAGGAATTCAAATTTTATAGAAGAGGGAAGGGAAGAGGATGAGGTGGATCCATGTAGGATGCCACATCACACATCCTCAACCCCAACCCAAAAGTCAACTTCATTCTCCAATGCATAATAAATAGGTGGGTGAATAATATGAAAGTTTACTTACATACTCAAATCCAACCCACACCCCAAAGGACTGAAATTAAACCATGTAAGAAAAGTGCAATTAAAACTTACAATTTGACTTACACAAATGCATTATAAAAGTCTAAAATCAACCCTCCAACCATAGGTATGGTTGGTAAATGAATTTAAGAGGTATGGGACAAGTTTAACTTGTCCCACAAGCCTCCAAGGAAAAATTTGAATTTCCAAGAAGATGAAGTGTTTCACACTCCAAAATCAACTTACAAAATTACTTACACATTACTTACACATTCTTTCAACACTTTAAATCATAACCAACAACTCTATTAATTACATTCTCATGATATATTTTAATTAATTAAATTAACAACATGCTTACCCACAATATTAATACAACATTTAATAAATAAAAAAGGGGCAAATGCATCACAAAATAAACACATGCAAACATTAAACAAAGGGTCAAATAAAAGAAAAATACATAAAACCCCTTGGTCACATTTAAAGGTGATCCCCCCCATGGGAATCCCTAACAACAACAAACACACACAAAAATACAGTTACCATGGTGACCTTGTTGAATTCATCTAGAATTCCAATGTGGTTGGTCTCCAATCCCCTTATGTTTGTTGTGATATTTTAACCTGCAAAACACGAATACCTCCTTCGGCCTCGTGGCCATATCAGAACATCCAAAATAATATAAATAAAATTCTAAAATCATCTAGATATATGGATCACAACAACATCCAAGCAACCAACAAGATCATTTGCAATTTTACTCAACAACTATATCATCATCAAATAATTTCCATTTCTAGGTCTACTCACAATATCCAAATATCACATGTCTGAACAACATCCATAGTATAACCTTGTCAAACAATATATCAACATTAATATCCAAAATGTATCTAATAATCATCATGTATCATAACTGAATCAAGTCAACAATAATCCATGATCTCACATCTAACATCACACTATAATAAATTCCATAATCATGTCCATAATACAATCAGCAGTATCATTATCAGTATCAAAAGGTGTCAAAGGGAAGTGCGCACTACAAAACTGGAGTTTTATGTGCATGCAATGCAACACAAAATGTAGAAGAGATAAGAATAATAATGAAATGTTGAAACACCATGTTAAGAAATAAGAATGTGTATCAAATTCATTTAGCAACTCTAGTATCTTACCCTTTAAATTTAATAGGAGAGTATTGACTACCTATAAAGAACTTAGCTTCTTCAATACCTTCTATAACCCCATGGACCACACCACTACAGACATATCTAGGCCTGATTTTTTAAATAAGGACACACGGTAGAAAATTTAATGAGTTCCCCCATGTCATTCCCATGTGTCATGTAACTAAATAGAAACTATAATGTACTAAAATTCATATGAAGGAAGGATACTCATGCCCCCAAGATTCCTGAAAATGTATTAAACATAGTATCATGTAGTGAAGAAGGATTGAAGGACTTCATACCTCCTATAATTAATCTAAACTGAGTGGATTGGATCTAAAAATTTGTGAGAAAATTGTAACTGTAGCTGAAATTATGAGAATACTGAGAAAGTTGTTGTAACTGTTTTGTGGGAAAAATCATGTGAAAGGGGAAAGACCATACCATACGGTCTTGACTAAACTATATGATTTTTAATGTGTTCTTATTTTTTAGGATTTATGTGCTTGGATATGTTTTTGAGTATATATACCCTATATGTGTACATGTGTGTTACCCCATAATTCTACATGTGAATTTGTTTTAGGTGTAGAGTATACATGGATGAATATCCCATCTTTTGAAGCATGTACAAAAACCATGTTGAGAACTTGGCTTAAAATAAATTGTGTGTGCTTATCCACAAGATGTCTAAGAATCTTTAGAAGAGTGAAATATGCTGAAGAGTTAGCCACCTTGAAGAACATGTAGTTGAAAAAAGGGAAGGAAGGTTTTTTCACATGGTGGGAACCATGGTGCATAATATAAGAAATGATATAAATAATAAAGATAATTAAAACAATAGTACTAATGTATGTTAAAGAAGACACGTACAATAATAGTAAAGTAAGTTACAAGAAGTATGCAAAAAATGTCACACAAAATGTGTAGAGTTATAAACATGGAACACTTATGGTTTCACAAGAAAATCAAGGAACATAGGCCCTAAGAAATGAAAGAAGCCAGTAGTATTACACACACAGAAAAGAATCCATGAAAAATTGATGATATGATATAGTAGTTAATATAGGTGAAGATAAGTGAAACAAAAGATTTCAACATTGTATATGACACATGTGTTAGTCCTATTAGATGAAAATATAACATGTACACAATATATGTAATCAAGAATATTGAGGAAGTAGAAAGGAACAATAAAACCATAGCACTTGTATGTAGTGTAAAATTGATGCCCCTAGATGTATATGAAGTCTAGGTAAAGGTCTAGCCAGTACCTATCATGTACTAATTTATATTTTTCTTGCATAAAGTTCAAAATGCCACATGGACAGATGTGTAAAGAATAAAGAAGCATGTTATCTACAAAACAAAGTGAAAAAAAACATGTCTAATGTAAAGTGGCAGTACCTCAAATGAAGTGTACGGGTCCTGATTTAAAAAAAAAAATCAAATATATTAATTTTCTTATATTTTTGAAGTGTTTATATATGTACAAGAAAGGGGTAGTATTGAGCTACCCAATGATAACCTCTAGAGGAGGTGGAGAAAATATCAAAGGGGGTAGAGGCTCAAGCCTTGATTTTACGAGAGGAGGTGACCTAAGGAATATTAACACATTGGTGTTTGAAATAAGGAATATACCTAAGAGCACATAGCCAAGGGAGACCTAGACATAATGAACAAGAACTAAGAGTAGAAACAATCAAGAAGGAATCCAGAGTAGTGATAGAACCAATAGTAATAGGTAGAGTTATGTAATGATATCTAGGATTAGTGTCAAATTAAATATTCTATGTAGAAATGGCAAGAGATTGAAGTAACACGAGAGAGAAGAAATTATATTTGTTGTGTGGATCAATGAAAAAACCATTGATATGCACTTGATTAATAGAGTAGAAATATATAGAGAGTATCAAATACAAGTGTGTCATCTATGTCAAACTCATCAAAAGTGATAAGAAATGTAGAAGATAATGTATGAGTGATAGTGTCAATCATTTCATATCAAGGGTGATCATAAGAGGGAAGTTGTGACACTACACGATAAGTATTGTGCACTTCAAAAATAGATTCGTCATTGTTATTATTGGGAAGTTTATAGACAGGCCGCACTATTCCTGTAATAAAAATCTATGTCTAACATTCCATGAATGCGTCATATATAGTACGTATTAAGCCATTAAATATTTAAAAACAGTCATATACATAAAAAACAAGAAGTTATAGTGTATACATATATCATATTACAATGTCATCCATGGAAACTGCTAAAAACGTAACCACTTCTTCATTTATAGTGGCCCTAAACACTTGACATACATCCAGCCTACCTCTATTAACCTTTACATGTACATATGAACATTTCTCAAAGTGAGATATAGTCTCTAGCACCTGAACGCGAAGAAAAAAAATATTTACATTATTACATTAGTGAACACACTTCATTTTATTCACCACAAGCATATCATCAAAACACACAATTTTTTTTAACTCTAATTCATATCACTTCCTCAAGACCCAATATCAAGGCCCTATACTCAACCTAGTGGGCGGTCATATGGGCATCTCCCGCAAAGGTTTCTCTCTCTACTTTCTTGCTGCCATCAGGGTCATATAATATGAATGATGAGCATGTAATATTTTCTAAGGTATTCGACACTCCATGAATTTCCAATCTCCAAATGACAACCATTTTTACCTTTACAATGGACAAACATCTATCGTTATCAACAACAGACCATATGTTTTTTTTCATATTGAACACTGCAAATTTGACCTTTTCAACATAACTATATGCATTCCAAGACATATGCATATATATATACATAGACATTTTTCTTTTTAATGTGTTATCTGTGGTATTCAAACTATTTTTTCTATGTATTTTTTGGTATACACGTTGTGTTTTTATGTTTATATGACAATACAAATGTTCATGTTTTTCTGCATAATAAGTGGTATTAGTACTGCACCATATATGTATAAGAATATGTATATGTATATCTATGTATGTGTATATGTATATACATAAGGATATATACACACATACACTTACGTACATATACATGTGCATACATATGTGTGTGTTTATTTGTCTATGTATGTATATATATGTATATGTTGTATGCACATGTATGTGTATACATGCATATGTAAATACATATACATATATATACATGTATGTATGAATATACATACGTATATGTATTGGTCTCACATACTTGGATGTTTTTATTATCATATGGGATTGTTGTTTGTTATATACACACTATGTATATACCACAAAAGACATAAATGGGTGATGCATGTATGACATCTTATGGTGTATCTTATGAGTTTCATCTTATGGTATCTTATGGGATTATGTTGGTTACATAATGAAAACCAAAGAAATGCATTAAACCTCTTAAATGTGCCATCTTTTGTCATCCTTTCCCTTGTCTTGGATGGTGAATCAATGACTCATTTGTAACCATGGTTGTTGGGTTGTGCTAGGTCAATACCATCTCTATAGAACATGGTCCCACACATGGGGGAACTATATGATAAATCAAACATCCATGTATGTGAGACAAGTACATATACATATGTATATGTATATTCATACATACATGTACATATATATGTATATGTATAGGCATATGCATGCATAAACATACACACACACACACACACACACACACACACACACACACACACACACACACATATTGTGTGTGTACATGTATGTATAATTATATGTACATAAATATGGATATGTATGTGTATGTATAAGTAGGTGTCACAACACATTCATTGAATAGCTAGCCAAGACAAGAGTATAGACAATTTTATCTCTCTTATGTGGTATACACATAGTGTGTATATTACAAGAAACACTACCATATGATAATACAAAATTCCATGTATTTGATACTGGTGCATATACATATGTATATGTATACTCATACATATATGTATATTTTATCCATATGCATTTATAAACATGCATATACAACTAAGATCTCTTCATCTATGTTTAGAATATGTTGTCTGTAAAGAACTAAGATCTCTTCCTCAGATGAGAAGAGTGGGATATTTTTTCAGTGGTGGACATGCAATCAAATTTAATTATGCTTGGATCAAAATGTGTTCTTGTAGACACAAAATCACGCACTTGGATACATTTCTAGGTCCTTATCACATACTAATATTCATATGATTCATAATCAAGAAAACTAGTAATGGTCATCTATCTTTGGCGTCTTTTTTGTCTTTCTTACTTCCTCTTTTGTCTTGCACACCTCACAACCATGTCTAATATACATTACTTTATCTTTCTTAACTCTGGACACCAACTCCCAGCCAGGATGTCAGCTCTGGGTTCCCCCAACCTCTTTGTATCATACTCGCCCCTTTTGGGCCTCTTTTATCTTGTGGGCATCTTGTTTCATTATGGGTCAGTATTTTAGCTATCAATTATAAAATTTAAATAAGGGATTCATATAAATACAAAGCTATGTGACCATAATAAAGTACCAAGCTCTAAATATCTCCTATCATCACCTAAGGTTGCATCCAAAGGCATTCTAAGAGCATTAAAGCATTCATCTAGAACTCACTCAAGGGACAAGGGACTACATTTTTTGCATACACACATAGGAGGGGAAGTTCATTTTGTCATCCACACATCTATCTACATCATTACGTCTAGTTATCACTCGCTATCAAGTGCATCTTGCACAAGAGCTTCCTAGGGCACGATTTCCACACACACACATAAGAACTACATGGATTCTTATATGTAGTGTAACACTCAGTCATAAGCCCACTCTGTCAAGTGACTTCCGGGGTCAATCTGAATCCCTATTTGCATCTTTATTTTTTTAGCATTTGATTTTTTTTTGGGTTTTACAGGAGATCATTTATTTTGTAACTTACAGGAAAATTTTACAGACATAGTGTGACATACATGCAACTAGTAGCAAAGGTTAGTGACCATTGTGCGAGACTAGAAAATTGAAATTTCAAGATCATGTATAGTCACAAGCACCCAATAGAGATCTCTAGTGCCTAGGTACCCTTGACCCAGTCCAAGCACCCTGATCCATCTTATTTTGGTAGTTACATAATTTCTAGAGCATGGTTATGATAATTTCCTCCTTCTGTGCATTTTTTTTCCATATCAACATACTTTGAGATTAAGCGAATATCAACGAATTTCTTTTATCCTCCCTCTTGCACCTAGGGTTTCAATTTTCATTAGCTTATTTCTTGCATCAAATATGTGCTTTAGCATTTATTATCATATATGACTCTTAAATATCTAGGGTTTAGCATCAATCCTATTTTTGCTAAATCAATTGGTGAACCCATCGCTTGAACCCAACCTTGTTTCTAGATATTTTTATCATGGCTCAATTGTATGAACCCTTCATTAAATCCCACCTTCAAGAGCTCAATGATCATCTTGTAGAACATCCACAATATCTTGGTCTACTCTTATTTGTTGCTCGTGAGGAGGACACCAAACTATCTAAGCTTAGTGTTACTGCTTCCATTACCACTTCCATTCTTGTTACTACTCAACCTCCTAATTCCAACCTTCCACCTACTTTTGTTGTTCCCATATTTGTTCCTACTCCTACCAACCACTTCACTTCACCTCTTATTTCTCACATGCAACAAGTCTCTTCTGTTGGCACTAAATACCTAGCCTCTCTCTATCATGATCTCTAATTTCAAATTTAGAAACTTCAGAAAGCTACTTCTCGTGCATCTCCATTTCTTAAATCCATTTTACTCCTTCATACATCCTTTCGCACCCATCATTTCCACTTATGCACTTCCTCCAAACTTCGTCACTCCTAAGTTGCCCTCCTTCAATGGTCATGGTGACCCTCAAACCATCTCCAAGCATTTCATGCGGCATGTCTAAATTATGCAAATGCTCATTCTTTACTATCAAATCTCTTTCCTATAAGTCTCCAAGACTATGCTATGGTTGGTTTTATGATCTTCCTTTCCATTCGGTAACATCATTTACGCATTTAGCTGATGCTTTTCTAGATCATTTCTCAATCAATATCGGTTATAATATATCCTACGTGTAACTTACACAAATCAGACAAAGATCTAATGATCATCTAGCAGATTATGTCTTACGATAAAAGAACAATGTTGCTAAGATATCTAATGTACTTGTTGACTTGAAACTTCAAGATCTATTTGTCCAAAGTATCTTACCACCTCTACAAGAAAGTGTCATCTTTGAGACATCTCCTTCATTTGATCAATTATGTCATAATCTTAAATTATGTGAAGGAAAACTTATATCTATGAGCAAACTCAAATATCACGATCAAGCTTCATCATCTTCTACTGGATTTCAAAGAAAATCAACTTTCAATCCATCTACTAAACCTATTGAAGGAAAATCTACTATCAACATTATCTCTACCCCTAAGAAGCTTCAATGGAAACCTCCAAAGCATACATTCACAAAATTACCTTTTTCTCCGCATATTTTATTACCACAACTTATTGAAACCAATCTTATTATGCTTCCTCCTCTTTTTAATCTAGATCCATCTCTCCCTAAAGGCCGCAACTATAATGAAAATTGTAGATGTGAATATCATCAATGCATTGGGAATCCTACCAAATGATGTTTCAAACTCAGGCATCTCATTCAAGATCTCATTGACAACAATGAAATTGAGCTCCTTGAGCCTTCCGGCATCTATGTCAGTCAATGAAAAAAAAAAGCTAAAAATATTTAATGATCATCTTCCTAAACACAACAAGAAAGTTGAATCTTCGACCAATCATACATATTGTGGAATGCCTCCTCCTTCATCGAGGGATCTTGATTTTCTAGTTGCTCATGTGGATGAATCTCTACAATTCATTACATTCCCTAGTCATGATTATCATGCTACATTATCTTCTGACACATTACATTCAAGGCTTCTATTGGACCTCATTTTATCAATAATACAGTGATCAATCCATCGATTCAGATGGGTGTGTGCTCCATTCCGCTCCTTGTTGCTATCAACTATCCATTCTCTCATATTTTGTATATGGTTCCTAAATATTATGTTTATGTCAATCTTCTAGTTATAGTTGGTTCTCTTACCATGTTTGTGTCATTCGTTGTGGCACCTTCAGTCAAAGGTTGTGACATGCTCTTAGGTATTCCTTGTCTCTGTGTCACTCAAGCTATCATTTCCATGAATCACTTGTGTCTAAATTTCATTCACAACAAGTAATTTATCACCATCAAAGGTGTTCCATCATCCACACCATGTTTGCAACCTCCTCTTGAGGTTTTCGTTGCACTCACCAGATCATCTAGATCCCCTAGACCTCTCAAATATAAGGTACAATCTGTCTTAGCTCTCCTATTTGCACCCAACCTACTTTGTCTTCTCCATCCATTAGGCCATCTCATCAACCTAGGTCCACCACTTGGACTAATCCTTCACATAAGTGTACATCACCCCCTTGTTCTCCTTCACATAGGTACACATCACCTCCTCGGTATTCTTCACATAGGTGTACATCACCTTCTGGGTCTTCTTCACATATGTGCACATCACCTCCTCGGTCTTCTTCACATATGTTCTCATCACCTCCTTAGTCTCATTCACTAATACATCATCGGTCTCATACAACAGTGCTCTCAGAGCATGGTCACACGCCTTTATCTCTGTAAGCATCAAGTGGAGGACCCTTGCACTTCACTTTTTCGGATAGCTTACGCATCATCAAACACTTGGGGGTAATGCTTAATCTCCCCCCTTCTAGCATTATCAGGTGTCTAGAATTTCTACTATTGCACTTCATGCTTCATATCTAGTATTTCTCATCCATCCTACACACATTGATGCACACAACTTGTATCATCATTACCCTATGGCGCACTCTTATTCTATGGTTCACAATTGACTATTGAGGTCTCACTACATCCATGAACCTCACACACTGCACATTTCATGCTCTATGCTTTACGATACATTTTGCTCCCATTATCTTATGATACATCACACTGTCCTGTGACGCATTCTAGTTCCATAGTTCATACTTAATTGTTGAGGGTCTAAATCTGAAATGAACCTCACCATATTCACACTCTTTATGATATATGCTTCATTGATCTATCTATCTAGCGCACATTTTTAAACCATTTCCCGATGACATACTCTTGCTATATGGTTCATTTTTTACTATCAAGGGGTATTCTATAAATGAACCTCATCTCATAATTATCCACATCCACTTGGGGGGCAACACTGCTCCTATCACATTCACATTGCATATCATTCCATCTCACTCATTCCCAACATATTGCATATATTGGTTGTGTTGGTTGTCCGATAAGGACTTTAATGAAAGCAATAGTTAGGGGACAAAAAGTCCCTCCTCTTTAATGGGAGAGGTTCCCTTATTTAAAGGAAAAAACTTATTTACAAATGTACAATGTTTATTTTTAAAGAGGAACTCTGATATCATGAAAGTGTTTTAAATGACCGATTATCAATACAAAAGGACAGAAGAACTAAGGAATGGGAAAAGGTAGAATAGCATTCTCGGGAAATATAGATAGCAAAATAATTCCTTATAAATGCTGAACTAGGATCATATAGAACAAAATCATTTGTGTTAAAACCATAAGATGTTATTTCACAGACACAAAGTTCCAGAGATGACATCCACAAGAATACAAAACTTCTTGATGCAAAATAGATTAATGATTCAATAATTTTAACAGATAGGAAAGAATGAATAAGCACAAATAGAAACAAAAAAGGGAAATCTTCTTGTATTGATAGCTTTTGACTCTTTTACACTTTCAAAAATAATCAGAGTTCCAGCCCCTTAGAATGGCATGGAGAGCTCATTATATATCTTACAAATTGGTTACATTTGGTAACCGTTTCTTTTAACTAAAATATTAATTAAGGAAATGCACAAAACAATGTCCTTAATCAATTTACAAGGAGCTTAGCACTAAAAATAGAAGAAGAGAAAGAGAGTTAGAAGAGAAATCATGATTATGGCTGAGGTGGGCCCACCAATTTGAGGATCCGATATCTGAATTTATTTAATGCTTCTAGCTATTTCCATGCCTCATGGAATTGTGGTGTTAATAGTGGCATGAGTCCAAGTGCCTAGACATTTCTCCATATCTTTATCGAACTCGATATGCTCCATGTATTCTTTATTGGCCTCAGCAATGGCAGATTGAAGAGAGCAAATGTCCTTTATCTTCTCTTTGGTAATTAATTCCTCTCTGAACAAGTCATCCTTGAAAAATGTTCTGAACTGAGCTTTGATTTCTTGAAGAGAGAAGGGAATACCTAAATTTCATCATGAAGTTGGCAGTGGATATATTTAAAGGAAGATGAAACAAAAGTTTTAAAAGACTCTCCTTTCTGCCATACTGTTCTTTAATTCTCCCAGTGCTTCTTCCAGAACCTTTATCTTCCATTCAACACTAAAAATCCATGCCTTTGATAAGTTATTCTTGGCATCATCAAACACATTACTGACCAATAATATCTTCTCATCAGTTTGGACCCATTAGGCAAATATCTATAATACAACTACTCCAGAGCTTTAGCTCTTTATCCATAGCTTTAATTGAGGAGGAGAGTTTCTGCTGCAAGTTGGCCACCTTCTCATTGGCCTTGAAGGCTTCCATCAATGAAATTCAAGCCTGCTATAGTCATGTCATCCACAACAGCCTCAATGGCATTCCCATAAGTGGAATACCTATGTATGTCTTTGATGCTATGAACTTCATCCTAGCTGAAAATCATGGGGGGTGGAAGAGCAGCCAGTGGGGCAGGATCCAAAACCTTATCTTTGGCCAACAATGACTTGATAAAGTTGGAAAGAACTTGGTTCTGTTCTTCCAACTATTCTATGGTCTGCTTTCCCTTCTCCACTCATTCAATAACCTTTGTTACTGTTTCTTGAAGGTTATGAACCTCACTCTCAGGAGTGGATTCTCCCATTGGGATCCTTGAAATCTCTAAATCAGAGACCAAAAGATCTTACTCTGCCTTATCAACCTTGGGCTTTGTAACCTCCAAAAACTATTGGCCTTGAGCATCAGTTACTAACCTTGAAGTGGTCTTGGCTTTCTTTGCTAGAGGGGGAGGGGCAGTACTCAACAGAGCTACCACAACATCAAAATTTGGCCCTGTTAGATGAGAAGAAGATTTTCTCTTCTTGTTATCAACCAAGGGTTGCACCCAAGAAAAGGTAGAAGAAGAAGAGGAAGGAACAAGGGGCCCAAGAGCAAGTGAACCCATGGAACTTGGAGTATTAACCATTGTTTCCTCTAGCAAAGAAGTGGATGGAGCATCAGGAGCTTCCTTTGCAGAGGAGTCTATGGTATTAGGAGGTTCAGTACTAGACATTTCCTTTTCTTCTTCAACAGTGACTTCAAGAGCTCCTGCAGGATTTGGCACTTCACCGTCATCACTCTCACTAAGAACAATAATGTTCTCTGGTCCTGAAGGTAATTCTGAATGCTCAAGAAGATATTCTTCCTCAATTGGTTCCTGTTTAACCTCTTTGATCTTCTTTTGATATACTTGAGTAGAAGAAGGAGTAGATGACTCAGGCTCTTTCATTGAGGAAGAATGAGGGGTTTGCTCAAGTACCTCGGTACTGGTTGTATGTGCTTCCTTCCCTGGTGTAGAGGTATCTCTGGAAGAAGATCCACCCTGATTCTTCTTGAGCTCATGAACCTTCCTGTCAACCCAAACTTTAGTTCTTACAAGAACAGGGGAAATAATCTCAACCAAATCATCTCTCTCTTTTTTGTACCAATCCAGATCTTCTAAAGGAGTGTGTTTGATTGATGTTTCATATTCAAAGGATTGTAATTCCTCATCATCATCCTTAAATCCTTTAGGAACTTGGTAGAGATTGAGATCTCTAATTTGTTGTAGAGATAGTCTGCCATAGTGCCTCCGTCTAGCTTCAAAATCATCTGCACAATCAACCCAGTAATCCTCAGTATCTGGCTTGTGATGATAGATTATCCTGAGGTTCTGATCAATAAACTTCTTCAGATCAAAACAAGTCCTAGGTCTGAAGAAATGGATAGTGAGAGGAGCGATAGCCCTTTCTACATTTTGGGCATCCAAAGTTGTTTTACATGTATAGTTTCCCAAGGAGATAGGGAAATGCAAACCAGTGATCTTCTTGTCCCTGCAGGTTCTATGGAGTTTATCAAGTTGCCTACACACTTCAACCAGAGCCATTTTATCATTGCAAAACATGGGGAGCTTGAGGGGTGTATTTTCATAGCCAGCCAACCTGATGTATGAAAACCTCCTGAATTGGATGAAGAAAGCCCCATACTTGGCTATCAGGTTCATAGCTTCATCAGAAAATCTCCTAGCAGTGTCACCCTCTAAGAGTCTTACAATATACATGGTGAAAGCATCATTGACTCTTCTAAAATTGTGATTGCTAGCTTCAAGGGTAAACTGAGGGCAGTATGTGTAAATAGGCTCATTCTTCTGGCCCTCCATGTAGGTGAAACTGAACCACTGCCGGGATGCAGCCAGGGTATACATGAGATAAGAAGTCATATAGAACTTCTTAGTCTACTGAACACTAGACAATTGCTCAGTCAAATTCATGCAAACAATTTCAGCCCAATTAATGTTCTGATTTCCCTCATAGATGATATTTATAAAGGGGTACATCCACAAAGTGAAATTCATTGGTGGAAGGAAACCCCATGATACAGGTGAGAAAAATAATAAAATCAGACAGCTCCTCATTAAAATCAACTCTGAATAATGCCTTGGAGAGTCAGGACGCTCCCTTCTTAGGGTTCTTTAACCATGATTTTGCTATTCGGGCCTTGTATTTCTCACTGTCTTGATCGAACAGGGTTTGAGCTTGAGCACGAGTGAGAACTATGGAATATTCAGTCTCTGGAATGCGTAGGGCAGCAACAATGGTGGCAACATCTAGTTTAGCAATTAATTCCCCATGCACATTAGTAAGTTCCTTGGTATCCGGGTTAAAATGGGCTCCGCAGGAAAGCATGGTGTCGGCACACTGTACAGAGATAGGAAAACCAGCCGCGTATGCAATTCCACTATCACTGATCATTTGTGCCATGGGAGAAGGATTAGAGCATGTTAGTCTGCCCCAAAAATCTCCAAAATCTAAGTGTCGAACCTCACTATCTCCAATATCAGGTACAGAGGTCTCAAGAGGTGACACATGTTCTTGACCTTGAAACTTGATCTTCATTTTTGCAACATGCAGGGGAATAGCCTTCCAAGATCAAAATCATGATGAAAATGCAAAGGGATACAGGGGCACGAGCAAACGACTTTAATGGCAAGGATTCAGCAAGAGATGAAAAGCAAGCAATGTGACAAATGCATAGGGGATAGTCCCATTAAATAGCCATTCAGGAGACAGAAGGTCGTTAAATGTGTATTAAAATCACCTTACACCAACTCAAAAAGATGAAAAGTGGGAAAAGCGGAGAAAACTGGCCCGGACAGTCTTTGGTACATTTGGGACAAGAGGGACATGAAGACGTGATCCGGCCGATGTGGGCGATGCAGGGAATGTGGGCCAAATGAGCACGGGGAGCCTAGGTACTCAAAAAAATGAAGGAGGTGAGGGATGTGAAGATGTAAATCGGCAGATATGCACGGTACAGGGAATCTGTGAATAGAAAGCACAGACACATTTGGGACAGATGGGACAAAAGTACGTGAAGAACCGAATGTGGGTGATGTAGGTGATCGTTTAAAAGGAATTCTAGGAGAACTTGGGAAAAATGGGCCAAAAATTTCTGATAAAGTTGTCAGTCAAGGATTTTTGGGGAAAGTGGTCTGATCAGTGAACAGAAGGCCCAGACAGTACTTGGGACATGAGGGACAAAAATGTCTGACAGACCCGCAAATCACCAAAATGACTCCAAAAATGTGAATTTTCACTATCTCCTCAAATTTTTACTTCACTAGAACATTACTAAAGGGTGTCAACTCAAAAATTTTCAAATTTCTGACTTTCAAAAGAGGGAAAATTTTGAGAGGACAACAACTGGCTCTTTCTGGGGATGACTTGACTAGATCAGAAGAACGAGGCAAGACAAGAACTCAAGAAAAACTCAGGGAAAGAAGACCAGTGCCTTATCCATTGGGCAAATAGAGTCAAAGGCAAGACAATACAGAAGACAACACACCAAAAACAAGGAAAGGAAAACAACAAAACAAAGGCAAGGGAAAGCAAACACACACTGTACATAATATACATAGGACTTCCTATTCACCTAGGACTTGAACAATTTCAGGTACTGCCCACTATAAGGGAGTGGGAGAGAGGATCCATCCATGTAATCAAGATAGAAAGAATTTTCACCAGCAAAGTGCCTGATTCTAAAAGGACCAAGCCAAAGAGAATCAAACTTACCATGGCTTCCTCGAGGTTCATGTCTTTTATCCCACAGCAAAACAATGTCTCCAACTTTGAAATCTCTGGATCTAGTTTTCTTGTCAAACAAAGATTTCACCTTCTACTGATGGGTAGATATTCTATCAAAAACCTATAGCCTGTCTTCATTCAACTTATGAAGATACATGATCCTTTTATCTAAAGAATCACTGAAACTAGTGTCCTCAATGGCCTTCATCAAATATAAAGCTGGTAGCTCCACTGTCACTGGTAGTTGGGCTTCCACACCATACACCACTTGAAAAGGGGACATCCCAATTGCTCTTTTAGGTGTAATCTTATTTTCCCAGAGAGCATCATAGAGCTTCTTGTGCTAGTTTCTCTTAGATTCATTAACAAGTTTCCTTACAAAGGCCACCAGATCCTTGTTGGTTCATCCTGCCTGTCCGTTCCCTTGAGGGTAGTAATATGAAGAGTGAACAAGGGAAACGCCATATCCATAGCAGAAATCCATCATCTCAACAGAAGAAAAATTTGAAGCATTATCAGTCACAATCTTGTTTGGTACTCCAAACCTTACCAAGATGTTTTCTTTGATGAAATTACATACCACCTCAGAAGTAGTACTCTTAACTGGAATGGCTTCTACCCACTTAGTGAAATAATCTGTGGCAGTCAACACATGAGTATGTCCTACACTTGAAGATGGGTTGAGTGTTCCAATGAATTCCAAACCCCACTATTGAAAGGGTTCTTCAATCACAACTGGTTTAAGCGGTAAAGCAACCAACTTTGGTCTTCCCACAAAGGTTTGACAAGCTTCACATTTGTCAACCCACCTTGATGCATCCTTAAACAAAGTAGGCCAATAGTACCCTGCACGAAGAATTTTGTGGGCAGTTACGGCAGATGAGAAATGACCCCCACAGGCTTGATCATGGAAGGCTGAGAAAAGATTCTTCTGTTGCTCTTTGTCAACACATTTCAAGAATCTTCCATCCACTCCTCGTTTGAACAAAGCATTCTCCCACAGCACATATTGTGTTTATCTTAGTTTGATATCCCTCTTCTCCTTGGTAGTTAAATGAGATGGGCATTCACCATAGGTGAGGAAGTGAGCAATGTCAGCATACCATTCATCCATTGAGCTAAGAAATAGAACAATAGGAACATCAACCTCATCCTTAGGCAACTCATGACCAGCTCCTGCAGCAATGAGTTCACACAGGCCTTTACCCCAAACTAATTTAGTTGGTCTAATGTCAATATCATATTCCTGAACCTTTGCTACCCAGTTTCCTCTCTTAGTTCCAAATTCTTGTTGTGTAAGAATAGACTTGATGGTTGTATCAGGCACCAGTACCACAGAGTGAGAGTTAAGAATATAGAATCAAAACTACTTAACAACTTTAACCACTACAAAATCATGTTTGTCCATCATAGTGTACTTCAACTCGTGATTTTTAAGAATATAACTCATGAATGCAATTGGGATCTCATGACCTTCAGAATCTTTCTGGGTCAACACAGCAGCCAGGGTATTTTTTGTGGCATAGCAATAGATAATAAAATCTTTGCTGAAATCTGGACATGCTAAGATAGGAGTCTTAGCAATAGCTTTTTTAATATTTTCAAATGCTTCCTTTCCATCAGTGGACCAACCAAACGTCTACTTTCCTTTCATCATCTGAGAGATATTCAAAGTCAACTCTACAAAATCAAGGATGAATCTTCTCAGGAAGTTGATCTTACCAAAGAAAGAATGCACTCCCTTTTTACTTATAGGAAGAGGAATCTGCTGAATAGCTTGAACTCGTTCAGGATCAATCTTGATTCATTACTTAGAGACAACATGTCCCAATAATTTTCCCTCTGTGACACAAAAGAAAAATTTCTTGGGATTAAGGGAAACTCCATGTTCTCTACATTTCAAGAGAACTATTTCTAGATGCTGAAAGTGATCTGCTCTATTTTTGGAAAATATAGTTAGGTCATCTAGATACACAACAATACATTTTCCTTTCAGACTTCCAAAATCCAAATCCATAGCTCTCTGAAAGGTGGCACCGGTATTAATGAGACCAAAGGGCATCCTCTTGTAAGAAAAAGTACCCCAAGGAGTGGTAAAGGTAGTCTTGTGCTGATCTGCAGTGTTGACTTCTACTTGGTTATATCCTGAGAAACCATCAAGCATGGACAACATCTCAGCTCCTGTAACAACTTGCAGCACCTGGTCCATCATGGGTAGGGGGTAGTTGTCCTTCAGAGAAGCTTGATTTAGATTCCTAAAATCAACACAGATCCGAATCTCACCATTTTTCTTCCTAACAGGCACAATGTTAGCAATCCATGTTGAATGATGAATGGGAAAGATAATTTTGGCCTTCAACAACTTTTGTATCTCCTGAAAAATGGTGTCAGCAATCTTTGGATTGTACTTCCTTTGCTTTTGTTTGAAAGGTTTAATCCCAGGTTTGAGAGGAATGAAATGTTGCATTTATTTTGGCTGAAAAGCTTTCAGATCATCATAAGAATAAGCAAGTACATCAACGTACTTCTTCAAAAGATTTACTACCTTCTTCTTTTCCTCTTGTGTGTAACATTTCCCAATGTTCACCATTTTGGGGTCAGCAGAGCCCCCAATGTTAACCTTTTCATATTCAGCAGATTGTTGGGCTCCTCTAGAAGCTTTAGCCTTAACATACCTGTCATTTTTATCAAACAATTCCTCCAGACTCACCAACCCTTAGGGATCTTGTTACCTTTTAGTTTGATGCGCCCATCTTGATCTGTCTCCTCTTTGACACCTTCCTCATTGGAAGATACACTCTCACAAGGAAAATTGTCACTTCCTTCGAAATACAATTGTTTCAAAGTTATCCCTGAGTTCTAGGAAAGAGAGAAAATGTTGATCATCATTAAAAACTTTCTAGTTGCTTGCATTATCCGGTACACTTGGTCTATGGATCATTTCAATGGTGAATTTATCCTGAGAGAAATCAGGGTGAGGTATCAGCAATGATCCTGAAACAGCTAGAGAATCAACCCTAGTGTTCTTTTCCCTTGGCACTGCTTCGATGGAGAAGGCATCAAGAAATTCAATAGAATCCCAAACCATATTCCTATAATGCTTCAATCTTCTATTCTTTACTTGGAAAAGGTTTCTGACTTGTTTAACAACTAGTTCCGCATCTCCATGAGCCAGAAGATTCTTCACACCTTTCTCCTTTGCCACGTTAAGTCCAAGGATGAGAGCTTCATACTCTGTTGTGTTATTTGTATTTTCAAACTGTAGTTTGAATGAGAAAGGATGAACCTTTCCTTCCGGAGATATCAGTACCACACCAGCCCCAGAACCAGCTGAGGAACAACTTCCATCAAATTCCAAATTCCAAACGCCATTAGGATCATGAAATACTTCTTTGGGACATTCCGTTTCATCCTGAGACATAATCATATAGTTTTCATGCCCAATATCTTCATAAAGTATTTGTGCTTTAGGATCATCTGTCTTTTGCACAATATACTCAGATTGCTTCTCAGGCAACAACTTCTTCATCTTGTCGTTGACTGGTATAAGGGCATGTGACCAATCCATTTGAATTTCTCCTCCCACATCCTTACAGAAGTTCCTACTCAACAACATGCCATATGAAGGAGGGATATCAGCTACCAGAATAGTAGCTAAAACCTTTTTCTCAGGTAAGGTAGCAAAAGCTACCTGTGCATAATTAATTCTTCCAACCAATGGCACCTCCCTACTCTCCATAAAATAATAAGAAACAATAGTGCATGTGAGAGTAAGACCCAAAGCATGGGCCACTTTGGTGGGCATTACATTATCTGATGCTCCTGAGTCTATGACACAGTTACTAAGTCTATGGCCTACTATAAGGAGGGTCACATAAAATGGTTTGATTTTCTCATTAGGTGAGGTGACTGCAGCCACAAGGTTTGGTTGGGGTGTGGAAGATGGAGTAGGAAAAATACCTTTAGAAGTATTGGGAAAAGTTTTGGAATGGGAATTGACAAAGTGGACCATTTTGGCAAAGGCTTTTGGATGAGTTTGATAGTACTCAGCCTCTTGAAATTTGGATTTTTGTCTTCTTAAGGTGATCGATGATATCAAAAGATCCAGAGGTGGATGGGCTATCATCACTAGGAATCCTAGGCTTATCAGGTTTAGGAACTAGAGAAAAAGAAGTTTTAACAGTAGGATTAGGAAAAGAAGAATTAGCAGAACTCACCTTCTATGTGGATGCAGTGGGAATAGGAGATCCTCTTTTTTCAATTATGGGGATAGTCGTGGGATGCTCCTTGGACCTCTTAGTGGGTTGCATCACTTTCTCCTTCTTATTTGTTTGTTCTTGAGTCATAACAACATATGACTCACTGTTCATCTCTGCTACTACTTCATCATAATCATCTTCTTCATCAACACCTTCAGTGGTGAAGAAATTAACCTGAGACCCCTCAAGTTCTTCCAGCTCTTCATCAGCCTCTTCTTCAGGTTCTTCAAAATCTTCATTAACCTCTTCATCATCAGGTTCTTCAACCTCACAAGTTACATTAACAGGGACCTTGATGGGTGGTCCCTCAATTTCCAGCCTTGTCTGAGAGGAAGGAAAATGATTTCTAGGCTGAAAATTCCTCCTTGGAACATCTGTATAAGGAGCATGCTAAGCCAATTGTTTCTTGATGGAAATAAGGTCATTAGCAAGCTTTTGTACTAATTGATCTGCATTAGCTCCAGGAGTAGAGGAAGAGGAAGAAGAAGCTTTAGATTTGGAAGGATCTCTTTTCAACTTACCAGACATGATTAAGTCATCTTCAACACTAACGGCTAATCTCTGGTCCTCATCCAATGTTGCAAGGTTGGCTCTTCTCAATGCATAGCTTACTTCAGGAAATTGAGCATTCAGGAAGAAACATTTTTGAATTTGATCTATAGGCTGGGTATCTGGTGGGATTTTGTTAATCAGCTTATTGAACCTGGCCACAAATTCTCTCATGGGCTCCTGTGGTTCTTTCTTTATTTGAGAAATCTAGGCTAGCAAAGCATGCACATCTTCTGCAGGTTTGAAATGATTCTCAAATCTTGTTCTCATCATGGTCCAATTGGTAATGGCCCCAGCAGGAAGATGATAGAACCAATATGCCGCATTATCTTGCAAAGTCTCTACAAAAAGCCTCACTGAGACATCTTCATGCTCAACTCTGAGGACTCCACATGCAACTATGAAGGCTGTAATATGCTCATCAGGATGCACCTTGCCATCACCTCTGAACTTGGGAAAGTTCTTCTTGTTACCCCTAGGTAACTCATGCAAAGGTTGAGGGAGGGCAAGAGGCCCAACATGATGGCCCCGAGGTATTGGAACTACCATCCTTGGAAAAACTACTTGAAGAGGAACTGAAACACCTGCAAGAATCAAAGCATGGAGATTAGAGCTGAGTTGCTCTTGAGGGATACCACTCCCAAGGGTTCTATTTTCAACAGGGGGTGTGCTTGTAGAACGAGCTCTTCTATTTCTCCCTATTGAAGGAAGAGGAAAACCTTACTGCTCCAAGATTTGAAACTGAGAATCTTCGATTCCAAGAGCCCTCCTACCACGGGTAAATCTTAGAGTCACCAGATCAGAAAATGATCAAGAAATTGTTCTTAAAACTGGAATCCGTCAAAAATGAATCCCCAGTAGAGTCGCCAAAAACTGTTGGTTGTCAAATAAGGACTTTAATGAAAGCAACAGTCAGGGGACAGAAATTCCCTCCTCTTTAATGGGAGAGGTTCCCTTATTTAAAGGTAAAAACTTATTTACAAATGTACAACGTTTAGTTTTAAAGAGGAACTCTGATATCATGAAAGTGTTTTAAATGACCGATTATCAATACAAAAGGACAGAAGAACTAAGGAATGGGAAAAGGTAGAATAACATTCTCAGGAAATATAGATAGCAAAATAATTCCTTATAAATGCTGAACTGGGATCATATAGAACAAAATCATTTGTGTTAAAACCATAAGATGTTATTTCACAGACACAAAGTTCTAGAGATGACATCCACAAGAATACAAAGCTTCTTGATGCAAAATAGATTAATGATTCAATAATTTTAACAGATAGGAGAGAATGAATAAGTATAGATAGAAACAGAAAGGGAAATCTTCTTGTATTGATAGCTTTTGACTCTTTTACACTTTCAAAAATAATCATAGTTCCATCCCCTTAGAATGGCATGGAGAGCTCATTATATATCTTACAAATTGGTTACATTTGGTAACCGTTTCTTTTAACTAAAAGATTAATTAAGGAAATGCACAAAACAATGTCCTTAATTAATTTACAAGGAGCTCAGCACTAAGAATAGAAGAAGAGAAAGAGAGAAGCTAGAAGAAGAAACATCCGATTATGGCTGAGGTGGGCCCACTGATTTGAGGATCCGATACCTGAATTTCTTTAATGCTCAGCTATTTCCATGCCTCTTGGAATTGTGGTGTTGGCAGTGGCATGAGTCCAAGTGCCTAGACATTTCTCCATATCTTTATCGAACTCGGTATGCTCCATGTATTCTTTATTGGCCTCATCAATTATAGATTGAAGGAAGCAAATGTCCTTTATCTTCTCTTTGGTAACGGACTCCTCTCTAAACAACTCATCCTTGACAAATGTTTTGAACTGAGCTTTGATTTCTTGAAGAGAGAAGGGAACGCCTGAAATTTCATCCTGAAGTTGGTAGTGAATATATTTAAAGGTAGATGAAACAAAAATTTTAAAAGACTCTCCTTTCTGCCAACTATTCCTTAACTCTCCCAATGCTTCTTCCAAAACCTTCATCTTCCATTCAACACTAAAAATCCATGCCTTTGAAAAATTATTCTTCACATCATCAATTACATTATTGACCAATAGGATCTTCTCATCAGTTTGGCCCATTAGGTAGAGGTCTGTAATACAACTATTCCAGAGCTTCAGCTCTTTATCCATAGCTTTGATTGAGGAGGAGAGTTTATACTGCAAGTTGGCCACCTTCTCATTGGTTTTGAAGGATTCCATAATGAAATTCAAGCCTGCTATAATCATGTCATCCACCATGGCCTCCATGGCCTTCCCATAAGTAGAATACTTATGTATGTCTTTGATGCTCTGAACTTCATCCTGGCTGAGAATCATGGGGGGTGGAAGAGCAGCCAGTGGGGCAGGATCCAAAACCTTATCTTTGGCCAACAATGACTTGATAAAGTTGGAAAGAACTTGGTTCTGTTCTTCCAACTGTTCTATGGTCTGCTTGCCCTTCTCAACTCGTTCAATAACCCTTGTTACTGTTTCCTGAAGGTTATGAACCTCACTCTCAGGAGTGGATTCTCCCATTGGGATCCTTGAAAGCTCTAAATCAGAGACCAAAAGATCTTACTCTGCCTTATCAGCCTTGGGCTTTGCAACCTCTAGGAACTATTGGCCTTGAGCATCAGTTACTAACCTTGAAGTGGTCTTGGCTTTCTTTGCTGGAGGGGGAGGGGAAGTACTCAACAGAGCTGCCACAACATCAAAATTTGGCCCTGTTAGATGAGAAGAATATTTTCTCTTCTTGCTATCAACCAAGGGCTACACCCAGGAAAAGGTAGAAGAAGAAGAGGAAGGAACAAGAGGCCCAAGAGAAAGTGAACTCATGGCACTTAGAGTATTAACCAATGTTTCCTCTAGCAAAGAAGTGGATGGAGCATCAGGAGCTTCCTTTGCAGAGGAGTCTATGGTATTAGGAGGTTCAGTACTAGACATTTCCTTTTCTTCTTCAACAGTGACTTCAGGAGCTCCCACAGGATTTGGCACTTCACCATCATCACTCTCACTAAGAAAAATAATGTTCTCTGGTCCTGAAGGTAATTCTGAATGCTCAAGAAGAGATTCTTCCTCAATTGGTTCCTGTTTAACCTCTTTGATCTTCTTTTGATATACTTGAGTAGAAGAAGGAGTAGATGACTCAGGCTCTTTCATTGAGGAAGAATGAGGGGTTTGCTCAAGTACCTCAGTACTGGTTGTATGTGCTTCCTTCCCTGGTGTAGAGGTATCTCTGGAAGAAGATCCACCCTAATTCTTCTTGAGCTCATGAACCTTCCTGTCAACCCAAACTTTAGTTCTTACAAGAACAGGGGCAATAATCTCAACCAAATCATCTCTCTCTTTTTTGTACCAATCCAGATCTTCTAAAGGAGTGTGTTTGATTGATGTTTCATATTCAAAGGATTGTAAGTCCTCATCATCATCCTTAAATCCTTCAGGAACTTGGTAGAGATTGAGATCTCTAATTTTTTGTAGAGAGAGTCTGCCATAGTGCCTCCGTCTGGCTTCAAAATCATCTGCACAATCAGCCCAGTAATCCTCAGTATCTGGCTTGTGATGATAGATTATCCTGAGGTTCTGATCAATAAACTTCTTCAGATCAAAACAAGTCCTAGGTCTGAAGAAATGGATAGTGAGAGGATCGATAGCCCTTTCTACATTTTGGGCATCCAAAGTTGTTTTACATGTATAGTTTCCCAAGGAGATAGGGAAATGCAGACCAGTGATCTTCTTGTCCCTGCAGGTTCTATGGAGTTTATCAAGTTGCCTGCACACTTCAACCAGAGCCATTTTATCATTGCAAAACATGGGGAGCTTGAGGGGTGTATTTTCATAGCCAGCCAACCTGATGTATGAAAACCTCCTGAATTGGATGAAGAAAGCCCCATACTTGGCTATCAGGTTCATAGCTTCATCAGAAAATCTCCTAGTAGTATCACCTTCCAAGAGTCTTACAATATACATGGTGAAAGCATCATTGACTCTTCTGAAATTGTGATTGCTAGCTTCAAGGGTAAACTGAGGGTAGTATGCGTAAATAGGCTCATTCTTCTGGCCCTCCATGTAGGTGAAACCGAACCACTGCCAGGATGCAGCCAGGGTATACATGAGATAAGAAGTCATATAGAACTTCTTAGTCTGCTGAACACTAGACAATTGCTCAGTCAAATTCATGCAAACAATTTCAGCCCAATTAATGTTCTGCTTGCCCTCACAGATGATATTTATAAAGGGGCACATCCAGAAGTGAAATTCATTGGTGGAAGGCAACCCCATGATACGGGCGAGAAAAATAATAAAATCAGACAGCTCCTCATTAAAATCAACTCTGAATAATGCCTTGGAGAGTCGGGATGCTCCCTTCTTAGGGTTCTTTAACCATGATTTTTCTATTCGGGCCTTGTATTTCTCACTGTCTTGATCGAACAGGGTTTGAGCTTGAGCACGAGTGAGAACTATGGAATCTTCAGTCTCTAGAATGCGTAGGGTAGCAGCAATGGCGGAAGCATCTAGTTTAGCAATTAATTCCCCATGCACATTAGTAAGTTCCTTGGTATCTGGGTTAAAATGGGCTCCGCAGGCAAGCACGGTGTCAGCACACTATACAAAGATAGGAAAACCAGCCGCATATGCAATTCCACTGTCACTGATCATTTGTGCCATGGGAGCAGGATTAGAGCATGTTAGTCTGCCCCAAAAATCTCCAAAATCTAAGTGCCGAACCTCACTATCTCCAATATCAAGTACAAAGGTCTCAAGAGGTGACACATGTTCTTGACCTTGAAACTTGATCTTCATTTTTGCAACGCGCAGGGGAATAGCCTTCCAAGATCAAAATCGTGATGAAAATGCAAAGGGATACAGGGGCACGAGCAAATGACTTTAATGGCAAGGATTCGAGCAAGAGATGGCAAGCGAGCAATGTGACAAATGCATAGGGGATAGTCCCATTAAATAGTCATTCAGGAGAGAGAAGGTCATTAAATGCACATTAAATTCACCTTGCACCGACTCAAAAAGATGAAAAGCAGGAAAAGTGGAGAAAACTGGCTCCGAATGGTCTTTGGTACATTTGGGACATGAGGGACGTGAAGACGCGAAGACATGGGTGATGCGAGGAATGAAATCCAAATGAGCATGGGTGGCCTAGGTACTTAGAAACATGAAGGACATGAGGGATGTGAAGACGTGATTCAGCTGATGTGCACGGTGCGGGGAATCTGTGAATAGAAAGCACATATGCATTTGGGACAGATGGGACAAAAGTACGTGAAGAACCACGATGCGGGTGATCGGGGTAAAGGAAGTCCGGGCAAACTTGGGACAAACGGGCCAAAAAGTTCTGATAAAGCCGTCAGTTAAGGATTTGCGGGGAAAGCGGTCGATCGGTGAATAGAAGGCCCGAAAGTACTTGGGACATGAGGGACAAAAATGTCTGACAGACCCGCAAATCACCAAAATGACTCCAATAAATGTGAATTTTCACTATCTCCTCAAATTTTTACTTCACTAGAACATTACTAAAGGGTGTCAACTCAAAAAATTTCAAATTTCCAACTTTCAAAAGAGGGGAAATTTTGAGAGGCCTAAGGGACATCTACTTTCTCATACATTACAGGTGTTATTATTTCATTTTATACTACTTCCTATTCTTACTAGCACACAACTTGTTCCATCGATGCATACACGCTTTGACATACTCTTTATCTTTCTAACATGCTAACGGGTGCTTCATGTGCACCATTTACTTTCTAAGAATTATGTGCCACCATGGTTGTCTGATACTTTCCTTAATATTGTTTTTCATGTTTTGTTGTATGTCATTGTTTATGGTCTTTACCCTATGTCTTGCTTATTCATTGTTTGTATGATTTTGGGTGCTTCGGCCCTGATTGTCTTGCAACATTGTGAGTGATGTCCCATGTTTGAAACCCACTTTTCGTAGTCTAATTTTTCTACAATATTGGTTTTCTACATTTTCTTCTATAGCGTGATTGTTACTTTTTCCACTAACACATGTTTCTAGCCACTTTGTTTACATGTTTCTTGGTTTCTACCATGCACATTCCTCCCCCTTGCAAGGATACAATTTCATATCAGCATCTAGTCCTCTCCTTTGGGCCGCATCCTCCTACTGATGTTGTATGCACCCCAAACAAGGGGGTATACATTGGGTGAATTATTCACCCCATATAACAGCTTAGAGCTTCATTAGGACTGCACAATACAAGAACATAATATTTTGACTTGGGTCTACATTTCAGCACAGACTCCAACGCTCAGATATAGACACTAGCGCTTGGGTGCTCCTGACATTTCCTAGGTGCCTATGACCATGGGGAAGTTACAATTACTTTCTCATATTGACACATTTTTTTAGTAGTCCACATAGTGGTTTTCTTAGTACATGACAATCCTCCACCAAGCATAATGCATTCTATCTTCTTTTTCTACTTGGATCAAACTAGATTGAATTGGATCAAACACATAACAAAGAAGGATCACACCATGTACAGTGGTGTATAAAATTCATAAAGCAATCAAGGATGGAGAATAACACTAAACCTTTCTCCCCAACACTCTTCTTTTGTAGCGTGACATCACCCAAAAAACTCATACTTGGTGCGAGATCGCCCAAAAAACTCGCTCTTGGGTGAGATCGCCCAAAAAAATCACTCTTTGACAGCATTTTAGGACACTTTCTATCCTTTTCACTCATCGTGGATCAAGTGCAAATGTTCCTTTTACTACTTTTTTCACATTTTTACATGTTTTTTTACAGAGTTTTCATATACACATATTTGACTACTCTTTCGCTCTTCTTTTGCATGTCCATCCTTAATACGCAAAAAAGGAGCAACCTTTCATCAAGTGGCAAAAAAAATAAGTACAACACGACACAACACATACACTTCACCCCTAGGGTCGCTTCCTCTTTCATAACTTCCACACTTCATTGTTTTCACTTCACGCGTGTTCTTATCTCTTAGGCACGCTTTCGCCATTGATCTACATGGTTGTCAGGTACACATCTCTTATCTACTTTATGTTATCAATTATTCACTCAACAACATAAAGTGGGGGCAAATTTAGACACAAAATCACGCACTTGGGTACATTTCTAGGTCCTAATCACATACTACTATTCATATGATTCCTAAGCAAGAAAACTAGTAATTGACATCTAGTTTTGGCATCGTTTTTGTCTTTCTCACTTCATCTTTTGTCTTACACACCTCACATCCCAGTCTGATCTTCATCTCTTTATCTTTCTTGACTCTGGAAACTAGTGCATAGGTGCCCTCATCCCCTCTAGACACCTCCAACATCTTTGTATCTTACTCACCCCTTTTGGGCCTCTTTTATCTTTTGAGCATTTTGTTTCCTTATGGTTTGGCATTTTATTTTTCAATTACAAAATTGAAACAAGGGAATCATATAAATACAAAGCTATGTGACCATAATAAAGGATCAAGCTCTAAGCATATGTTATCATTATCTAAGGTTGCATCCAAATGCATTCTAAGAGCATCAAAGCATTCATCTAGCACTCACTCAAGGGACGTGGGAATGTATTTTTCTACATACACGCATAGGAGGGGAAGTTCATTTTGTAATCCACATATATATCTACATCGTTACATCTAGCCATCGCTCATTATCAAGTGCATCTTTCAAAAGAGATTTTTTGGGCATAATTTCTATACACACGCACAAGAACTACATGGAGTCTAAGTTTTAGTGCAGCGTTGGATCGTAAGTTCACTTTGTTGGGTAATCGCCATGGTTTTTCTGACTCCCCATTTGCATCTTTATTTTTTTAGGATTTGATGTGTTTTGGGGTTTTGCATGAGATCATTTGTTTTGCAGGTTACAGGTGAATTATGTGGACATAGTGCGACATACAAGTGACTAGCAATGAAGGTTAGCGACCATCTTGTGACACCAGCAAACTCATATTCTGAGCTCCTGCACAGTCACAGGCGCCCAACAGAAGTCTCTAGTGCCTAGGTGCCCTCGCCCTAGTCCAAGTGCCCTGGTCTAGCTTATTCTGGTAGTTACATAATTTCTTGAGTGTGGTTGCGACAGTTTCCTCCTTTTGTGCATCATTTTTCCATATCAGCATACTTTGGGATTAAGCGAATATCAGCTAAGTTCTTTTATCCTCCCTCTTGCACCTAGGGTTTCAATTTTCATTAGCTTATTGCTTACGTCAAATTTGTGCTTTAGCGTTTATTATCATATGTGACTCTAAAATATATAAGGTTTAGCATTAATCTTATTTTGGTAAATCAATTCTACCAAATACACAGTAGAGTATTCATTAGTCACTATAATATTAACAAGCTTCTTAAAGAACACACCTTCTTCCATGCATTTCACCTACATGATCAATACAAACACATCAAAGGTTAAAGTTATCTAGAAGGTTTCTCCGATTTTAAAATCCACACTTTGTTATCTATCAGTCATCAAGATTTAGAAGATATATGAACATATAGACTATACTTCGTATGATTTAATACCTTGTAACAAGCTCCACAACCCTCATTTCCTTTTAATAAAATGGGGCTCGTGGCTCCTACCCTAGTTTTAAAGGGGCTTCTTATCCACAAGGCCCCTGTATCCACGCATACCACTTGCATCACATTACAAGTATGCAATGATAATTTTCCTGAGAGTGATAACGATTCACAACAATTTTTGTTACAATAAACAATGCATATTACATAGGAAAAATAATGACTGTCGGATTTGGCGAAGAGATTGAATAGTGGTTTAGCTAGACAATCTACATAGATCTCATAGCAAGCATAATGAAAGCCTAAAATACAAACTATTATCTAAGTTCTTTCCCATCATGTTTCTTGGTTTCTACCATGCACATTCCTCGACATCGTCGTCGAGCTTCATCTACCTTGTGCCATCTAGTGTGTCCTGCTTCTGATACCTGTCGCTGGTTGGATGCGTGGCATGCCCTGGTCTTGCAGTGCTTCACGAGAATGCTTTAAACCTAACAACTTTTCATTTTCCGTCTGGTTCCGCATGTTTTTTTTTGTTTCAGGTGCTACTTAGCTTACGTTAGATAGTTTTTCCTCCAACATTTCTGAGCTTTTATGGATGATATCATTGAATGCGAAAATTACTGAGAAACGCGTGGGATTGCGACGGTTAGGGTTTCGCCATTTTAATACAGAAAGAATTCTATTGTGTCAAACTTTCTTGCATGAAGTTTCTGGTCTTCTTTTTTGCAGTTGACATGTGAGGAAAATTTGTTAACTCCCTGTGATTTCTGTAGAGACCAGCATAACCGGGAAACTGCTAATTTCCCTGTTTTCATGTAATATCATTATCGCATCCTACAGAAGACATGGGCATCCTCACGAAGCATCGACATTGTTTAACCAAATGAAACCAACAGGTGTCCAACCTGATCAGTTCACTTTGGCCAACATACTCCCTGCCTGTGTCAAAATAGTCCAGCTTTGAAACAGGTTATGGACATCCACCAAAGCATAATAGAGAATGGGCTTTTGTCAAATGATGTAGTTGCAGGTGCCCTGTAGACATGTATGCAACATGTGGAAGCATTAACAATGCACGTGAGCTTTTTGACAAAAAACCTCAAACAGATGTGGTCTTATGGAATGTCATGGTTACAGGATATCTTCAAAATGGGCTTGTTGAAAAGGCTGCTGAAGCTTTTAAGAAAATGCAATTGTCAAGCGCGTGTCTACTTCACATCGCAACTACTGGTATGTCTGTGAGTACCCCTCCCTCTATGGCCCTGGTCACGTTATAAGACCATTACAGACAGATAAGGTGTTTTAAATTTCATTAATTTATATAGATGAGAGGATCTTCTGAATCACAAACAAATGGAAAATAGGAATTTCTATATATTTCACATGGTGGAAAGTAATCTGTTGAAGAAACAAATATGAGACCCAAGATAGATAGAACAAAGAGCCCTCTTAAGCTAAAAGTAAAAAGAATTAGTGATCACTTCCACATATAACATTCTTGGCTAAACATTTGGGTGCACAGGTTCCCCCTGCCTTATCTCTTGTAATTTTATTTTGTTCCTTTTATCTATTTGGACGTTGTGGTTCTGTCTATTGTGGATGATTCGACGCTCTTCAGCTTGAGCATGTATCATAAATATTCTATGGCAAAAGAGTATTCTATAAAATACAGGTCGTATACCAGGTACTGCAAGGAGATAGCAATGTTTGATTCAAGAGACAATCCAACACTTCGAAAACACATGGATGCCCACACTTTGAATGGAGGTGGACATTTCAGGAGTAGTTTATAGCTTGCAATGATGTGTATTTTCTAAAATTGGATAAATTGCACTTAATATACAATTTTAGCCAACAATCCTGAGATCTAAGCCACATAACAATGTGGCTGATCTTAAAAATGAAGGCTATGGAAAAACTTACAACAACTATAGCCAAAACTACCCAAATCTTAGAGATAAAACGTTGGAAAACGAAGACTGATAAAAGCTTCACTCAGAGAAAAATAAATAAAATATCAGAAAATCTGAGGTTGGAAGCCCTGTTCCTGGTATCCGTTGTAAGAACACATCCAATGAAATCAAAATAGGTTGTATTGAACTAAAATTGTCGGAATGGATAGTAGAAAACAATGTCATTTGAAGGTTTAGAAGTCAAATCCAAAAAATTGGCAGATCAGTTTAAAACCAAATGCAAAATACCATACCAATAAGGATGAACTCTCGTGCTAGAACAATTAAAGCTTTTGTAACCAAACTACAGGTTCAAATCTCCTGAACCCCAACAGATAGAGTAACGTGTGATATTGAGTAACGCATGGCTTCCGATTCTACTGAGGCAACATATTTCAACTGAAAACGTCAGGTGCAATTTCACAGTAAATTTCACAAATAACGTAGAAAAATCAGAGGTGGGAGAAAATAAAGCAAAATTTCCAACATCAGAGCAGATCTGCCCTGTTCCAAAGGCAAACTACAACTGAAGCAGAACAGATGGTAGTCGACTTGTAAATTGTCGCAAGAAAATGACACTGCAAATTGAAATTGAATGAACGATTGGTTGAACAAGGCAAGCAAATATAGCGTATTAATTGATTCAACAAGGCAATGTGGAATATCATATCAACTAGGATGACCTCAAGTTGGAAAACAATAAACGACCTTCATTGTCACTCTACGGACTAACATTGAGCAACATTATATGCTACTATAATATGGTAAAGTGGCATTTGAACGTTTTAAATTCGAGCCCAAGAAAGCCAAGGCAAAATGAAACCTAGATAGGGATGAGCTTCGACATTGAATCGATAAGGAAGTCTTAAGTTTGAATCCCGAATGCAGCCATAAATGTGTGATATTAGGTCAGAAGCAAAAAGTCAAATTGAACCAAAAAATACATATTGAAAGATATCCAGTACAAAATGCGATGTTACTTGGGATGAGTTTAGTCGCAGGTTGGAATCCCTAAACTACACACTTCAGCATTTAGACACATACCACATCCACTTGAATGAAAGACGAAAAATGTGAGTGAAAGTGAAGGTCCTCCATGAATTTAACAGAACAGATATCCCAAGCGGAGATATGTCTCTAATGTATTTGAAATTTTTAAAAAAAAGATACAAATATTCTACCACACAGTGTTGAACACGGGCCAACAATAAAGACTGCAATGTAATATATTAGCTTTTGGGCTTGCCAGTCATTCGATTTGCTCAATGATTTATAAATCCAGAAACTATTGTGACCATTAAACCATAACTGAAAACCAAATACGTGCAGATAACACAGTGATTGAACAGTATGCATTGCATGCGAGGGCAGGTGTCATGGTGAAGAGCAACACGTTGGAAGTGCCGGCACTCATGCATTTAATTACAAATGTAGATATTTTACCATTATGCCTTCCTTTTATATGCAACAATTAACGAAAGTATATAAAATTTAAATGTATATAGAGTAACCTAAGAGTGATGCTACAATTCATATTAAATGTCGTTGATTAGCACAATGAAGGGGTCATTGATGTCTCCACCTCCATGTGACAATTTTTTTCCAAGTGTAGAATTGGAGGGCTCCCAATTGGTGCCATACACTACTACAAGGGGGGGGTGTATTGAGACATTAATTAGAGACAAAAATATATTTTTGTTTCTAATTAATACACTCTTATACTTTTGTCTCTAATACCCTTCCTAAAATGTGACACATCCCTTTAATATAACATTTTTTAATTAATTTTTTTTTGCATATTCCAACTATGTGGCAATTTCATGCAAAGGGGGAAAAATGCGAGCAAATGAGCATAGGTAATATGCAAGAAAACTTCAGTACTGGACAGGAGATGGCAATATAGCTGGTTTCATTGTCTACATGCATTAGGCACGCCAATAGCAAGAAACTGGTGCGGATCTTAGGCCGAGCAGGTATCCGAAGGAGACTGAGCACTAGGTATCCGTCAATCCAATTTGTTTTCCCTGTTTTTCTTTACGGGTCTGCATTTTATATCTTTGATGATGCCTTGGTCATTTTTTATGATGCCCCCTATTCATGCTTGACCTAGTTTCGGGTTCAATATTTCTGGTAAAGTTTTATTGCAGATTTCTTATGATTGTGCTCAAAAATGTCGAGGGTTTGGTTTTGGGGTTGGGTGGTTTGTTTTATGGTGTGTTTTACTAACAAAAATGCAGCGGCTTTTGTTTGTATGAAGATGGTATAACTAGGGTAGGGCCCTGATCTGCAAAAACAATGGATGATATACAGTTTCAGAAAGGCCAAAGTCACCCTCAACCATGGAGGAATAACAAGATTGTATTTTAAACACCATGTCAGGGAATACCTCCTAACCAAGCTGAATAGAGATATCGAGATGGCCACCTTCAGAGGCAGAAACTTTTCAAAACTTTCTGCCCAGCTATAGCACACATATCATCACAAAGCAGCCAATCCAAGAAAGCCTCAATCAGGATAAGGTTGGGGGATCCCATATCAGAAACAACCATCACGCCAATTACCAATGAGCAATAAAACTGGCACGACAATCCACATTTATCATGGATTGAAGCAACCAATCCAAAATAGAATGAGGTTAATGTAAAAAATAGGAGTCTTCGGCATTAGAGATTAGGGCCCATATCAGAATCCCATAAAACCATCATGCCATTTGACCCATCTCAAGTTATACAAGGAAATTTTCATAAACTATTTACGAAACCTATCACATAGTGAGATTACCAGACCCAATTCAAATACAAATAGAGTTTCAATCTATGTTGTCTTTGAAAAGAATATTCTTGAAGTATCTTACAACTACCCATCTAATTTCCCTTGGATTTTGGACCATAGTTCAATTGTGTATTTCCCATCTCCTAATATAGCTTGTCTGTCTCATCATCCTACAGGCTCGATTAAAGAATTTACCATCCCTTCTTTTAACCATCTTATCCTTGGCTTTTACTTCTAGAAGATGTCCTCACTTATGTAGCCACTGTCAAGATTTTGAGTTGTTTCTTCATCTTATTTTTTAAGTTTCTCGTTGAAGGCCTCTTGTTGGATTTTTTTCTCTCTCTTCCATTTGGGCTTTAAAGATCTCCTATTTAAAAGTTTTGTTGAAAACTTCCTTCCAAATTTGCAAGCCTGCCTTGACTTCTTCAGCTTCCCAAAAAAATAATACATTTTAGATCATGTCTTTTGACTCGGAATCAGCAAAGTCTGGGTGGCCTAACCGTATCTATTCAAGATTAAATGGACTCTTTATAGTTGGGGACCTAACAATGCAATGGTGGCAGGTCATTGTCTGGTCCTCCTTTGTCCATCACTTCTGACATCGGCATGTAATTGGTGCTCAACCATTTAGTTGTTCCTAAGAATTTGTCAAGTCGCTCTGCATTAAAGGCTAACTTTTTGCCTATTTGGAAAATAAATCATCCTAATGTCAGTAGAAAACTTCTACAAATATTCTCTATCACGTGCTGTGTGGAAATTTCCCCTTGTGTTTTTGAGTAATCCAATAAGAATTTACGGTCATCTTCGATGATCCAATTCTCTATAAGGGTGTTGCATCACAAAATCTTGTCCCATTTTTCCTTGTCTTGTACTGTTTGGGCCATAGAAATTGGTTTGAAAAAAGATAGATTAGACTTAGTACTTTTTATATGGCATGTGTATCAATTAGTATTGGAATCCATACAATGGCATGAAACCTCTCCATGGTCCCAAACTATTTCTGATTCTTTGGATAAACCTTCTGCTTCTGCTCCCACTATTTCTATGCATTGCCATAATGATAGGCTTCCATCCATGGGTTTATCATAAAAGTAATTATCAATTAATGGAAGGTCACTAAGTTGTAGGCCAGCTGACTCCCTTTCAGAACTAAAAAAGAAAGATTTACTAGGTGATTGATAACCCATTTATGTTCTTAGCCATTCCCCAGATTATATGCTTCTTTTGAACACTTCAGAAATTTCTGTGAAATTTTTTATTTATCCAAGTAGCAGAAGAGCTTTCTCTTTCTCTAGAGGAGAGGATATTGCAGGCAATTCAGTTCTGATCCTACACCTCCACGTTGGTATATTCTCTAGGTTTATTCCACTTCCTTGATATTAATTTTTTTGTTGCAATGGTTATTTTTTCCATCTTCCAATGGGTCATCCTAGCTTGCATAATACCATACATGGAAATATGATAAATGTGAAATTTGTTTCAGAGTGTGAAGAAATTGGCATTCAAGAGCGCAAGTATATATGGGGATAAACAGGTTTGGCAGATATGTGTAATATGCATTGCAAGGCACAAGGTAGATGTCATATCCATTTAGTTTCTTATCCCACCTCTCATAAACAAGGTAGTTGTACAAGTAGACACAATGATGATTCTAAGCACAAGACTAGGAAATATGGTCCTAATATTGATATTCAAAAAGATGAACTCACTCATGAGACCTGCTGGAAATATATGAGGTTTAGGGGTTATGTCTTAGGGCTCTTGATTTAGTATTTAGTGTTTAGGGCTCAGGGCTCATGGTTTAGGGTTTAGGGTTCACGATTTAGTATTCATGGTTTAGGATTTATTATTTTAGTTTTAAGGTTTAGGGTTCAGGATTTAGTATATAGGGTTTAGGGTTTATTATTTTGTTTTTAGGGTATATGGCTTATAGTTTAGGGTTTAGGTATCACGGTTAAGGGTTGAGGGTTAAGGTTTTAGGTCACGGAGTTCAAGGTTTATGGCTTAGTGTTTAGGGCTCATGGTTTAGGGTTTAAGGTTTAGGGTTTAGGGGTCAGGGTTTAGGATTTATTTTTTAGGGTTTAGGATTTAGCATTTAGAGATTAAGGTTTAGGGTTTATGGTTTAGGGCTCAGGGTTTAGGGTTTAGGGCTTAAGGTGCATGGTTTAGGGTTTAGGAATCATGGATCAGGGTGTAGGGTTCAAGGCTTAGGGTTTAGGGTGCATGGTTTAGGGTTTATGGCTCAAGGTTTGGGGTTCGGAGTTACGGGTTTAAGGTTTAGGGGTTAGAGCTCATGGATTTGGATTTAGGGTTTAGGGCTCATAAATCAGGGCTCAGGGTTTAAGGTTTGGGGTTTAGGGTTTAGGTTTTAGGGCTCATGGATCAGGGTGTAGAGTTCAAGGCTTATGGTTTAAGGTTTAGGATTTAGGGATTATGGTTTAGGGTTCAGGGTTCAGGGTTTATGGCACAAGGTCTGAGGTTTAGAGTTATAGGTTTAAGGTTTAGGGGTCAAAGCTCAGGGCTCTAGATTTAGTGTTTAGGGTTTAGGCCTTAGGGCTTAGGGTTTAGGGTTTAGGGTTCAGGATTTAGTATCCAAGGTTTAGGGTTTATTATTTTAGTTTTAGGGTTGGTTTTATAGTTTAAGGTTTAGGTCTTAGAGTTAAGGGTTAAGGGTTAAGGGTTTAGGTCATAGATTTCATGGTTTAGGGTTTAGTGTTTAGGATTTATGACTTATGCTTTAGGGTTTAGGGCTTAAGATTTAGGGTTTGGGATTTAATGTTTAGGGTTTAGGATTTAGTTTTCTAGGGTTTAGGGTTTAGGGCTTAGCATTTCTAGGGATCATGGTTCATGGTTTAGGTTTTAGGGTTTAGAGCTTAGGGCTCAAGGTTTAGGTCTTAAGGCTTAGGCTTAGGGTTTAGGGCTCATGGGTAAGGGATGAATGTTTAAGGTTCAGGTCTTAGGGTTTAGGGTTTATGTTTTAGGGTTTAGGGATCATGGTTTAGGGTTTAGGTTTAAGGCCTCAGGTTTAGGGTTTAAGGTTTAGGTTTTAGGGTTTCAATTGTAGAATTTAAATGCTAAAAGCTTTAGGTTGAATGTTGTAATCCTAAAAATTACCTATGTACTGACCAGATTATACTATAAAAAACTATCTCCTAAATCGTGACTAATGGAGCTATGAGACTAGTTCCATAAGGTGTAAAGAGACCCTAATTTATTATATTTACTAAAATAAATTTAAAGTATAAGAAATAATAAAATACAAATAATAATAAATGAAAAACTAATACATTTAGTTTTTAAAATAAAAGCATGCCAAAAGTACATATATTGTTCATACTATAAAGAACGCATACATGTTACAGTGTGTACGCGTTTTGTGTTTTTACTTTTTCCAAGACATGTCTAGAGGCTTGGATCCAGTTTGGATCCCAAAACTTGAGGCATGGATCTGCACAAACATAGAAAATAATGTGCTTTTTAGGAAAATGTAAAAATTCTATTTCCGCCATGATAAATCAACATAAAATGATCGATTCGTTTAAAAAGAATTATAGACAACATAGATCAAAGTTTCTTCTTTCTAAAAATATAAATTTTACAATTTTTTGACTAATATAAGGTTTCCATATTATTTATTCTCTAATTATGCATTTTTATAGCTATTTTTTGAAGTTCAAACATGTCTATCTTTTGTCGTGTATCTTTTTTTTGGCTCATCGAAATTGAAAAAGAAATATATTAACCCAAACTAGGCCTAATTCTATACATATTCAAAAAAAATCTAATTTTCAATATTTTTTGAGGTAGTTAGGGGGGCACGGTCGTAGCTCGTTATGTTTTTAAATTAAAAATTCTTGTACTAGAAAATTATAAGAAAAAAATACTTGCTAAAAAATCTTTTAAAAAATGGAGCCCAAACTAGATGCTCCCAGCTATCTTTCTACCAAAGGGTTTTCAAAAATACTAAATGGTGGGGGGCACAAAATTCACTCTATTATGTTTTTTAACAAAAACAGGATCACCTGTCGGTATTTTATTTATTTGACCCACTTAAACTTAGATGTTTTCAATAAAACTTATCAGCTTAGAAACTAGACTCAAAATGCTATGATTCATGTTTATACAACATCTTCCAATTTTGAGTTTAACTATTTCAAAAAACTCATACGAGTTGAAGTTTTTTATTTTTCAGAAAAATATGTCCACTTAAGACCCCCTTTTGGCCCCCCATATTGGTGCACTTACCCTAGAGTCAGGATTCAAAAGTGCATAGAAATTGGCTTTGAGAATTGGTAGTGCAGGCTGAAGGAAATGAGATGGGATAGAAGAGTACATTCATAATTGTGGAAAATGGGCTTATGGATCATGTAGAGGGGTGAGTTTTGGTGCTCCAAGAAATATTTCATCAAGTTTTGAGAAGGTATGTGAAAGTTATGCTAGTTTTTCTAAAACAAGATTTTTTAAAAATGCATAATAATGTGTCTAGATTATTAATACTAAAGAAAAAATATAGTGTCTCCTTCAGATAAATCATATAATTACTTTTTATAGAGGATTCTAAGCTTGATATATTGCAAAAAAATTTAGATGACCTAGATAAGTCTTAAGAAAGTTATGAGCATTCATCTTCCAGTGTTTTCTCTCTCTCTCTCTCTAGGGGCTCTTCTTGAGTTGATAGGCTAAACATAAGTTTCCAAACTCTAAATATTTGGTGCAAATTTGTGCACTTCTCATAAGGATATAAAATATCTTCTAATTAAAAATGGTGACCCCATTGTACCTCAGGGTGGTCTACCCTAAGATAGGGGCAAGGCATTTAGTTGAAGCCACCAGTGGTTATGATATGGGCTTGAATGCATTCTTTCAGGTGACTACATGTTGTGACAGAAGTGTGATATTGGTTGAATCTTCCCCTTAAGAATCAATTTTAAGAGAATAGAAAATGATTGATAGGTTGTGATCAAATAGTCCAAGCTCTAACTGAGTCATGGTGTGCAAGCCTATCCTGAAGTGATCATATTTGCCTTCTTCTAAAATATGATGGAATATGGTCCCTATATTGTTTTGTAGTGTTTTCAGGTTGATGGAAGTGTTTATTTGGTATTCTTATCATTATATCATCCTTTAAAGTTGTTGGAGAAAACTTGAAACTTGGAGAATCAAGTATGGTCAAGTGTTGATGCTTGTAGGAACTAAGTATGGCAATGCAAAAGATAGAGTCTGTATTGAAAGGCATGATTTTTATTTAAAAGGTGTTGGTGTATTTTTAATATTGTCTAAGGGCTATAAATAATTCACTCAAGCCTCACCATACACTAACACAAACCTGAGATCATTTTATTTTGACCTAGATGACATTATCAAGTTCTATGTCACACAATACATTGCAATTTTTGACTTCTGGGAGCAAAAAGATCAATTTCATGGTGTCTTGTTGATTGAAATAGATGAAGAAGGCTCTCAAAAATCTAAAGAATCTTGAATTTTCAAATTCCACTCAAAATTGAAGGAGAAATCATTTTTTAAGTGTTATCGGGACATCTCTATAGTCTAATCCCTGGTTCTAGGGTTTGCAAGAAAGATTTGATTGATTCTCGATTTGTATCCAGCAAAAATTCACAAAAACTTAAAAAAATATTTTTCCTCTTGATATGTTCACTTTTTAAAAGGAATTTTTCAATTTCATCAAGAGTTGATCAAGTTTTCATTAACAATTGTCTAAGTTTTCGTGAAACTGTGTGCACAGTTAGTTTTTGACTTTTTTAATGCATCTTCTTCATTATAAATGGTATAATTTATTATGCAAAGGTTTGACATGGCTAATAAGGGGTCTAGTAATGTAAGGATGATTTTTCTTTGGATTGAAATTGTGTATACCCTGTGACAGTGTGAAGAGGAAAAGCCTGCAACTTTGTGTCGTATCGTAGTAAATGGTCTTAATTCATGTTTCTTTCTATAAATCCTTTGAAAACATTGAAGTATGTCTTTTGGAAATCCAAGGCAGATTGATCTTCATGTCTCAGTTGGCACTATTGAGTGTAATAACCTCAGACTTCACATTTTATCAAAATGTTCTCAACACAGAGGTGAACTGTTTAGTCTTCCAAATAGTGTGTCTCTTTCGTGAAACCTTGAACTAAAAGGTCATATTTTCTTGTATAATTGTGTCATACTCAATGTAAAAGGGAATTTGAAGAGCCCCTGACTATTACAAGTGTGTAATTACTCTTCTTCTCTTGAACAAAAAAGGATAAGCATGTGAAGTGAAGATTCTTTTTTTATATTCAAACAGAGAGAAGAAGTTCAAAAGACAGAAGTCAAAAAGTTAAAATGAATTGATAGAATTGAAATTTCTTAGAATACATGCAAGATCTCGAATAAGTAAATGAAGAAGTTAAAAAGGTGAATTGTGAGTTGTTGAAGACAGTGTTAAGGCTAAGTATATACTGAGATACAAAAGAGAATTAGGTGTCTACAATAACAAACTTGTGATTGTCCTGAAATTAAAAAAAAAAAGGTGAATTCAAGATTGCATTACAGTGATGTTGAATTCAATGTGAGTAAGTATGCAAGTTGGAGTGAATTAATCGATTGAAATTGTGAAAGCAGAGATACAAGTAAATGGTGAAATATTCAAGATAGAGATACAAAGATAGTGAGTTGGCAATTTCAATGTAAAGTGTAGAAGTTAAAGTAAAAGGTGATGAAGGTGTGTTAGATATGAACTAAGAATAAGAATAGGAGATAAATCTTGAAGAAGTGTGTGAAAAGTTAAAATTAATGTAAGTATTCTAAGATTGGAGAAAAAATTAAGAGGAAAGTGTGGAAAAAGGAATGATATGTGAAAGATATTGGTGAGCCAGTTCCTAAGGTTTGAGTAGAAGATAAAAACCGATGTGGAAAACTAAACAATAAAGAAAATAAATCAACATTTCAAGGTAAAGTCTACAGAGGTGTGATGAAGAGTCTAATAAACTACTTAGGCTAAAGTGCAGGAAGAAATTGACTTAGGAATATGCTCATTTTTCTGACTGAGACAAAGTGATAGAGACTAAAATACAAAGAGGTGAATTACATCAAACATACAAGTGTAATAAAGTGCATGAATCATATTGGTGGTTGGTAAAGTCATATACTAATGTGAGTTTTTGAAAACTAAGTACAAATATATGTTAGTGAAGAAAACAATTAGATGAGATATAAATAGAGGATGAACAGTTAGAAGAAAATAGTGAATAAGGTGTGCAGATTTTGAAATCTTGAATCAGATAATGTCAACTTTCGAAGACCAATAGGATGGATGAATGATTGTGAGATGAAAACATGAATTGATCTGTAGTGAGCTAAAAAAATAGTGAATGAGATAATGGTGCAAAGTAGAATAGTGAGATCAAGGTACATCAAGGACGAAGTGGGGACAAGGATCAGTGAAATTCAAAATGGAGATGTAGGGGCAGTAGTGTGTATTTAATTTATAATCCAAGGAGAAGAAGAGATTGTCTCAGTGAGATAGAGTTCAGGTATAAGCTGAATGGAATGTTGAAATGTTGATGAAATTTTAGCTGAAGTAAAAAGCTCAAATATATTATTTAGAGTAATCAGAGTGCATGTAGTTGATTGAAAGAAATAAAAACCAGGAGCACATTTGAGAAGCATAGAAGAACTAATATAGATGTCATTATCAGCTATGTAAGATGGTAAATCAAGAGTGACCAAATCACATAAAAAGTCTAAGTAGAAGCTTAACATAGAGGGGGTTGCAGCCTCCTTGTAAGTAGTGGCTTGCAAAAGATCAGATGTAGCTGGTTAAATTCTAGGGAGTTGTTGCTTCCTTGCGAGTTGTATCTTACAGAAGGTCAGTAGTTGCTAACTGAATTGTCCTAGGGTTGTTGCCTAAAAATTTGAGTTGCAACTCAACTTGAAATCATTGTAACTTAAAGGACAGACATTCAAAAGCTAGCTCTCTGATTTCAGTGGGTTATTGTGTATTGTCTCTCTCTCTCATTTTCTTGTGTATGTTTTCATGTGTTTTTCATAACTAGTTTGGTGAAGTAGAAATATTTGAAAGTTAATAGGACAGTTATTCACCCTCACTCTCAGTGTCCAAGTTTCCAACAGTTGTAATTTTTTGAGGTGTTGCATAATAGAAATGACATCTATATCCTTCTTAAATTGGTTGTGTAGTTTTTCTCCCATATGATCCCATGTGGAAATGGATTGAGGATCCAAACTCGGGTAACAATATCTTGTTTTACCTCTGAATGATGAAATAAGAAGCCTAAGGAAAATGTTTTCTTCTTTGATATTGCGAATGGTACATTGGTTGGCTATATCTTGAATGTGATCAATAGGGGATTGATCTCCATTTCAATGTAGAAGAGGTGGGGTTTTTTAAGTTATTTTATGGATTTCATCCCACTTCTGCAAATGAAGGGGGCTTGAACTTTAGAAATGAGAGAATGGAAGAGTTTTTTGGAGATCCATGAAAGAAATAGAAATATGGAAATGAGTGGAAAACTGAAGGGGATGGTCTGCATACTTAAAGAACAGAAAATTCTTAAACAATGGAGTGTCAAATGTGTGTGGAAAATGCCTCCAAAGGTTGTATATCACCAAGAACACATCACAATTGATGATATGAAGTTATAGAGCACTTTAAAATTCTACCACTGGGTGTACCAAAACTATTGTAGCTCATAATTACAAACTTGTCTGGATCATGACAGACCCAAGATTCTAGAACAACATTAGATGACCTCAACAATGTGGCACTTGTAAATTTATCTCAACCTCTAGAGAAGGTTGGATCCTCTACCTATCTAACCTAATGTTAACACTACTCCTAAGCCATCCTACTCGAACACATCCAAGCGACTAGAGAGAGAGAGACGGAGGGAAAGAGAGATGTAAGAAATGAAAACCTAAGATAATAAGGGCGGTGATAGCACCAAAAAAAAGGCTCGATCACTCTCCATGAGGGGGAAAATGGGGAAGAAAAAGTAGGAAGGAAGGGAAGACAGATGTGCCATATACCTAAAACTATTTTTTTTACCCCTTCCACACATTTGCAACACACAAAAATAGAAAACCTGCAAGTTGAAAACACACACAACATACCAGAGAAAGAATAAAGAGGCAAGGCACAATAAACATGAGTATGTGGCAAAAAATATCCACAAACACAAGATTTATTGCTCAAAGGATGCATAGACCATTACATTCACGACAAGAGGCGAAATACATTACAGAGACTAAATCTAAGGTTTGGAACTTATAGGAAGTCATCCACCATTTTGGTATGGTGTCATTACAAAAAAAGAGGATCCTTTCTCAATAGATGGGTTACATACTTATAGAAAACGGGAGAATAAAGAAGAGAGGGACAAGAGAGAGAGAGAGAGAAATGTGCTTCCTGCCAAGGTACAAAGCTCTGATAGGATCACTTTCCACATCATCATATTTATAGGGGAAGGTGTGGGCACCATTCATCATTAAGTTTGGTGGTTGAAGGTGGTTGCACGTTTTAAACAAGTAAAACTACCCTTTTCCCCTCTGAACCCATGTTTGCAATTTTGACCCCCGAAACTCGATCAAATTCCAATTTTTTGTTAGGTAAACATAGTTTACTAAGTAATTATACATTGTATTTATTGTTTACTGTAGGTAATAGTTTTTTACTGGAGTTACTATGATAACTAGTTGTTTTACTATGGTAAATAGGTGGTTTATATTTGTTATATTGTTTTATAACCATATTTGTTTTTTATTCTTGGCACGGTGTGTTTGTTAATTGGTTTCCCATGTGTAACTACCTAGTTGTCTTCATTCAGCTATTCAATACCTATAAGTATTGCAACTATCATATATTCTACAATTTTTTGCTTTACATATTAATAAAAATATACATAGGATGCCTCCCTATTTCCTCATATTATTGGGATTTGGTATCAGAGCTAAGTTTTGGAGTTCATGTGCAACTAGTAGATGTTGTAGAGAGGTTACAAAAGTGTGAAGAAGTTTTGGGAGAAGAAAAAATATCTTAGAGAGCTTCTGTTGCCTCCAGCAGCTTCCCAAACCCACCCTTCATCCCCACAACCTTCATTTCATCTTTCAGGTAAAAGAAAAGTATCTTTTTTCACTAGTGCCTCCTGGACCAAGAAAATTACTTGCTTGCTAGAGAAATATGGTTCAAAAAATTAGAAATCAAAAAACTTCCCCAAGTAGGGGTTTTCCTCTAAATTTAGAGGAAGTATTATCTGTAGACAAATTTGGAGACACCTCCAATGTTAGAATGTTATTAGTGTTACAAAAATATCATGTTAGTGCTTACATGTGTGAGAAAATATATATTTGGGTTAGTAGTTAGAATATTATATTTGTTAGATGCATTGTTGTAAATTACAAAAATACTCGAATATAGGGTTCTGCAGAGGTTGACATTGTTAGAGAGGTTATTTGGGAGATATTATAGGTACTAGAATCTCTTATATATTTGTATGAATAAATATCAGAGAATGAAATATATTATTGTGTGAATAATATTTGTGTTATTTTCATGATTGACTGAATTGAACTCTATATTTGGTATCAGAGCAGGTGAATCTGTTGACAGAAATTAGAGAGGATTGCTTCATGGAGTGTTAAAGATATTGAAGGGCTTCTCCAAATTTTTGGTTGCCCTAATAATGAGAGATCACGTTTGAGTGAAGAATAAAGTTTGTAGTTTGAGTTATTAGTGTATTGATTAAAGTTTTGAAGTTCTGAAATAATAGATACAGACTACCATTTGAATCGGTACTAGTCTTCTACACACATCTCTCACCATCCGGGACATACAGAAAATAGGTTGTTCATTCATGGTGTTTTGTTCTATTAGCAGACAGAGAGCACAGATTTTTTGTAATTCGTTTAAACGTATATACTTCTGAGTACAATTGCTAAAACGATTGGTGTATAGGAGAGGCACGATTTCTGAAGGCGTCTTACATTTCATTGAGGACTGCCAGTTCAATCATTTATTTATACATGTAGTTGTGCATTCATTAGACTGAGCAGATCAAAAGGGACAAGTATGGTAAAGGATGCGTCAAGTTAAAAAGGATATATATTTTCTCCTTACAACTGTGCAATGGATTTATTGCAATATACAGTTCTAATTACAATTATGCAGCGGATATCTTTGTGAGAATGTAATCTTGTCGAAGATCAACATAGGAAGGTGAGTCAACATGTCAAGTTGTTGCAATACTCCACTTCATCAAAAATTTGTGCTCTTATCAATAGAATCAAATCAGTCTTTGGACCCATCGATGACTCCACTTAATTATTTTTTTGGTGTCTTTTTAAGTTTTAGGTTATATAGAGTTATGGTTTTAATTTAATTCGAGTATTTAGATTTTACTCTAAGTGAAGTTAGAGTCATGTTAGCCAATGTGCGAGTTAAAATATTCAATTGTCAATTGTGTCTATTCTAGTCAAGTTCAACATAAACTTGTTATTGAAGTTAGGCAATCTAAATTTATATAGATTATTTTTGCGTATAAGTCATATATTAAAAATTAAAGTTATGATTTAATTGTCTTGGTCAAAAAAAAATCATATTGAGTCGTAGAGTTAATCGATTTGTAATTGTGTTACAAATCAAGTATAAATAGAAGTTTTTTTTAGTGTGTATTTTGTTTTTTCATGTCATAAAGTATGCCCGTTAAGTCTAAAAGTGTCGTACGGTTAGTCAAACCATAAGGTTTTTTTGTGAGTCAAAACTTGTAAAAATAAAAAAATTGCCACATGGATGAATTTTTGATGTTACCCGACATCCAAAAAATAAAGTGTTTCACATTGCGGGAGGCAAGAAAATAATAAGCTCAATGTGGAAACAAATGTGCTTCATATTTGCATTCTGTTGAGTTAGCAACACATAGACTAGAGGTTGGAGGCAATGGAGGATGGATGAGGATCAACACCTCTCGTCAGTCACCAACGACAGGGCTGCATTTTGATATGGTGGCATCTCTTTTTCAGTTTTGTGGTGTGTGCAGAATAAAATGGTGTGCACTTTCCTTCCCCTGTTATGATTCAAACAAGGAGGATGTGCATTTTGGAATATGTGAACAATTGTATAGGAGGGCAGCTAAACTGGAGTGATCCTCTGACTGCAGAGATTCTTCTACTGTTGTACTTCTAACATCGATCAGTCGGTGAAAGAGCGTTCACTGGAAGTGAAAGTGGGAACTGTTGAGTTCACGTATATAGGTGAATCGGTGGAAGTGTGATCATCTAGTATGGGATTCACTGTGGTGAAGTAGATTGGTCATGTGCATCAAGATCTAGACAACAAGATCCAAGCCAGTAGTATGTAGGCCTAAAATTATGCAAGGCATATGATTTTATTTCTAGTTCTTCATATGTGCTTTCTTCCCATGTTCGCTCTAAGGGGGGAATGGGAAAATATCATGTTAGTGCTTACATGGGTGAGAGAATATATATTTGGGTTAGTAGTTAGAATATTATATTTATTAGATGTATTGTTGTAAGTTACAACAATACTCGAATATACGGTTGTGTGAAGGTTGATATTGTTAGAGATATTATAGGTACTAGAATCTCCTAGAAAATAGGAGTAATATACCCTATATATTTTTATGAAGAAATATCATAGAATAAAATATATTATGTGAATAATAATTGTGTTATTTTCATGATCGGCTGAATTGAGCTCTAGAATTAGAAGGTTAGAGGTAGGTTTAATCTCATCTTATCCATCGAGTTGGCTCCTGCAAGAATTAGGTGAGCTCCTCATCAAGTTGTTGGGAGAGCTATCAGTCGAGCTGGTTTTTATTTCCACTGGCAAGTTGGTTGTGCTAAAGAATGAGCTACCACCAAGTTGTTTTGCATTGGGGCCAAACTGAGTCTTAGGTTGAGTTAGACGAGCTCTAACTCTCCCCATAGAGCTATATGTGTTGAAGTGTGTTGAGAACTCCTAAACCAAGCTATATGGAAAGTTAGACCTAATATGGGTCATCAATATCAAACCATTTGATAATGAGACAAATCCAAGATCCATTCATATCTACCCTGCACATGAATCGACAAGCTTCCATTTCATAAGACTCGTCCCATGTTCCCCTGTCTAGACCAAGTCGATGCCAATCTAACACCTCCACGAAGCCAAGTGACCATGTCAACCTATAAACATCAAAGAACAATCGTGGAACATTGAAAAATAATAACCAATTGCAAAGCAAAACAAAATACAAAAGGCGAGTTCAAGTGGAGATAACAAACACAAAATTGAACAAACAGAGGCAGAGAAAAGGAATTCAAATGATGGAAACAATATTAAATTAGAAGAAAAATAGAGGAATTCAAAGCTCCTTTTTTGGTCGAAAAACCTAAATCGCCATCCTCTCTCCACTTTCCCCATGTGTTTGTGTCACAAGTCAACACGTCATCATTTAAAATATTAGCACTTTTTTATCTTATTTAATTGCAAGTTCTCTCATTTCATATCACATATGCTTTGAGCGCTTTAGTGGTTAGTGCAAGGGTTTTGGGGGTAAGAGGTCGGGAGGTTGAACCCCCCTCTCACCCACCTATTCTTAATTTTTGAAATTAAAGGTAATTATAGTGAAACTGCCAAATATAGCATTGGAAAATGTCTGCTAACTCAGGGAGTTATAACTAAACCCACCCCTAATTTTAGCAAAGAAAACCCTATTGAAGGGCAATTTTTTTCTCCCATATAGCTTAGATTTTGATTCTAAACAACTTATGTAGAGGGAGGGGTGCCTGAAAGGGTTGTTTTTCAACATTTTGAGCTATTTTTTACGAGTTGTCGCAATGTGAGCCATTTTGAGCTTTAGAGGCAACCAGGGATTCACAAAACAAAATAACATTGCTTGTCATTCAGTTTTTCCGCACATTCATCTATAGTTACATATTTTTAGTGTATTTTTGCATTGTTTTTTGCTAATGTGTCATATAGTTAGGAACATTCTAACCACCTGCTATGGCAAACAACGTTATGAAATTCTTCTTATTTGACTTGCAGCTGATCTGTCGCAACAATCACGCCACGTGGAAGACTTAAATTCAAACTTAACTTGAGCTTGAATAAATTTGGTTGGTTGTGGATGGTTCCATAACCAGATCAGTAGATGATGCAGCATAGAAAAGTAAGTTTGAAAATGCCAATCAAAATACCAAGTTGATAATCTTGTTTGTAGTTTCCTATGACGTGTAACCCCACGTTTGAGATGCCAAAATATCCAAAGAAGCATTGGAAAAATTAAGCATTGTGTACGAGGCATGAAATAGTCATACTGTGTTACATTTGTAGAGTTACTTTCTTACATTGAAATTCAATTCGAACTAGAAAGTGGAGGTTTTATTTCAGAGAGTTGCAGCATTAAGAGCGTCACTTCTAACCCTGGGAGAGGAGGTTTCTAATGATGCTCTTTTTTCCATTGTTCTAAGAGAACTTCCTCCATCTTAACACATTTTTGTGACAACACTTAACTTGTTAGATCAAACCATCCAGTTTGGGAAGTTGTTGAATTTTCTACAGCAAGAAGAATCACTTTTCAACAAAGATGAAGAAGAAGAGTAGGCATTATATTCTCATCATAAACGGAAGGGAAAAGCACAATCTTCCCAAAAGTCACAAAAACAACATCAACAAGGAGACAAACAAAAGAGAAATGTCTTATCCATAAATAAGGACATGATTTGAAATATTATTCGTATAACACATACAAGAAAGGTTCATTGAGAAATTATGGACCTCAAAATCACAATCACAATAGGGACAATCACACTATCGACAAGGGAAAAATAAGGCGAACTAGAGAAAGAAACTCCATCAGTAAGGAAATGTAGTTGACCAATAATATACATTCAGATGAAGAGGAATTCTTGTACATTGTCCATTCCATTGAACCATCCACGTCATCTAGTGTTGTTTGGTACATTGATTTGGGATTCACTTGACACATGACTAGGCACAGAGATTGTTTTTCCACCATGAGGGAGACGCCTTCGAAAAATCATGTTTTTTTGGGTGATGACTCTTCTTACATGGTATAAGGTATTGGGAACATTTCTCTACCTCTTAGTTCACGGAATTATAGATTATTTGATGTATTATATGTCCCTGGCTTAATAAATAATTTACTATCAATTTGTTAGCTTTTAGATCATAATATGAAGATTGATTTTGATAGTCATTATAGTAAGAAAGTGTGTTTGATTCGAGACAAATTTGTAGGCTTGAAAATAGTTGTAAAATCCTCAAATGTGGTATGTATGTTCCATCTTGATTTTCTCACAAGGATGATCATGCACTAGTGGTTGAGAATTATTCCTCTACATAGTTATGGCATTGGATACTTAGTCACGTCAATTTTAGATATCTTCATACACTTCACCAGTACAAGTGAGAGGATTTCCATCTCTTAAGAAGGATACAAACAAGTATCCTAATTGCCTCATAGTAAAACAACATTGAGCTTCATTCCAGAAGAGTACTTATTGAGCACTAAGTAAACTTAATTTGATTCATATCGATCTTTGTGGTCTGATGCAACCTAGTCATTGTAGATTTTTGTATTTCATGATGTGTTGATGATTATTCTAGAAAAATTTTGATTTTTTTCTTCATAATAAAAGTGAATCTTTTGATAACTTTAAGAAGTTTAAAGTGTTTGTTAAAAATGAAACCGGTCATTATATCATATCTCTCTGCTCAGATTGAAGGGGGAATTCATTAGTATTGAGTTTGAATCCTACATATAAGCTCATGAGATTTTTCTATAGATGCCTCCTCAACATACACCATAGTAGAATGGTTTTGTTGAGATAAGGAATTGTATTATCACGGAGATGGTGTGCTTTAATGATAGATTATTCTGGACTAGCGATGACATTCTAGGCTGAAACAATGAAGACAGTAGTATATTTGTTGAACAGAGTGCCCACAGTTACTCTTGACGGAGTAACTCCACATGAGGCATGGTCAAATCAGAAACCATCCATTGTACATCTCATGGTATTTGGGTGCAAATCCAACATGCACATATCTAAGTGAAAAAGAAACAATTTGTATATGAAATCACAAAATCGTATCTTCATTGGCTACAGTGAAGAATCTCTTGGGTATAGATTGATGGATCTAAAGACAAAGACAGTCTACACTAGCAAATATGTTGAGTTCTTTGAGAAGAAGGAAGCTGAGACTCCTTCTCTAGACTCACCTAATGTAGATAGCACATATCTTGTAAAAACAGAAGCAGATGTTTCCATTGATGATGAACATGGTGATGGGGATGATGGTGATGATTAGATAGGACCACAAACCATGGGAACTGTATAAAATATGCCCAAGTGGTAAACAAACATGATTAGAGATGCAAAATTTGATGTCCATCCAGATACATCCACCATTGGACCATGCACTTGCAATAAATCTTGAGAAGAGGTAAATTTTTCTTTGATGAGTAGAGTTGTTGAATATGTTGAGCCATCTACTATCCAAAAATCCCTACAATTAAAATCTTGTAAAGATGTCATGGATGTTGAGTATCAATCAATGATGAAAAATAACACCTAGCAGTTTGTCAATCTTCCACTATGGAAGAATCCCATTGGTTGTAGATGGACATTAAAAATAAAGTACAAATCACATGGGACTATAGAAAAGTACAAAGCAAGACTGGTAGTTAAGGGGTATGCACAAAATGAAGGCATAGACTATGAGGAGATATTTCCTCCCATATCTAAGATCAAAATGATCTTGATGATATATGCTCTAGCTACTTAGTTTGGAAAGTCCATTAGATGGAAGTAAAAAGTGCATTTCTGAATGGATATCTACAAGGGGAAGTCTACATGACTCAACCTGAGGGTTTTTTCTTACCTAGAGAAGAAACAAAGGTATGTAGACTTAGAAAATATATGTATGGCCTTAAATAAGCACTCAGGCATGTTACATCAAGATTGATGAATATCTCATTCAACATGGATTTTTGAGAAATCCATATGATCCCAATCTCTACCTCAAGAGGCAAGGATGAGAGATTTTGATAGTTGTTGTATATGTCGACAATATAATCATCAATGGTAGTACATTGAAGATGATTTATGTTATGAAGAAATATTTTAATCGATCATTTGACATGACAGATCTCAGACTTATGTACTACTTTCTTGGATTATAAGTATGACAGAAGGATAATCATGCCTTTGTTTCTCAATTGAGATATACCAAGAAAACGCTCGAGAAATTCATGAAGATGGATTACTACACCCATGGAGACGAGACTACAGTTATCTCGTAAAAATCCATCTCCTCTGGTAAATGCAACTCTCTATCAACATTTGATTCTGAGTCTCATTCACCTCACATATACTAGACTAGATATCAGCTTTGCAGTTACCTATATTTCTAGGCTCATATAGGAACTTAGAATTTTTCATTGGAAAGCGGAAAGGTGGATCTTGATATATCTCAAGGGTGTTATGGATCTTAGTCTAAATTACAAGAAGAATGATCATTTCTTCTTGACTAGATATTCAAATGCATATCATGCAGGTAATATTTATGATAGTAAATCCACTTTTAGATTTGTATTCTTTTTAGGATCTGGACCAAGATCATGGGGAAGCAAGAAACAAAAAAAAATCACTCTTATATAGAGGCCAAATATTGTCTTGTATGTGGATTTTTTTGCAAAGCAATATCGCTACGTCACATACTTGAGGGTCTTGGAGTACCATAGGAGAAATCTACTACCTTTTATGTTGACAATGAGGGTTCTCTCAAATGTGTTCGTAATAAAGTGTTTCATGAGAAAATCCAACATCCCTGCATTCTAACATCCATACGTTGCATTATGAGCTAAAATGTATGGATATATAATCTTCTATTACTTAGATATTTAGAGTAAGTAGCTTCAACTTGTTGTGTCCATCATTATCGTGCAAACTATAGATTTATTGTTGGAACCTTGTTTGCTCAAATTTAATAATTCTTGATGGAGCATGGAACTTAATGTTTTATGCAATGGTATTAGCCATTGATGTGATAAATTATCAAACACACACCTATCAAACCTTTTTCTCATGAAAATCCTTGTTTACCTTATGGAGATCAATTTTTCATCCAGTATCGGATTAGGAGGGATGAGAAGAATCAATAGCTACGAGTTAATGTATAGTGAACATTGGAAAGTGGGACTAAAAGGATAAGGGAAGTATTTTAGTCTTCACCATGACTCAGTAAGAGTAGATATGGGTCCTTTGTGGGGTTACCAAAGATTGACCCAATGTTTGGGGTTATTAGGCATACCTCGTATATGAGTTAGGATACATCAGGGATAACCCTTTGTAATTTGATTCTTATGACCATAATCAATTAATACTTAGTATTAATAAAATGTAGTTATTATTTTCTAGTTCACCACCCTATATTACGTCATGACCAGTTAGGTCGTATGCAATAGGGATTTATATACATGGAACACTCTCTCTTTTGGTAACAATTTTCATATCTACCTTCTTCATGAAGGGTAGGGCGACTCTCGGGATACGAGAGTTATGCAGGGGAACCAAACTAGCTCTGAGGTTGGAGGAAAAGTGTTATGATGATTCTCTCCCTCTCCTACTTCATTATTACGACCTTGACATGATCTCTAGTATTATCTCTACAGTGCTCACATTGAGAATTATCCTTATGTTCTTCCATATCAGTGTCTCTCAAAAAAATATTGTATTCTTATTTGAAATTTGTATTTTATAAAAAAAATTATGTTGAGCATAATGATCATGTAGTGTACTTGAAAACTAATATGTACAAAATTGAAAACACATAATATTTTGTACCATTAGTATCTTTTTCACAAAAGAAAATGGGTAATGAATTATCTCATGTGTCATTACATTCATATGCTAGTATGCTCTATATGCTTAGTGAATAGAACAAGGTGGAATGAATTCATTCTCTTATGTAATTATCTTATATGATTACAATAATATTAGTTAATTGATTAAATATTAAAAATTTATATTGTACTTTCCATTTAATAAATAAGCATTAGTTGTTCCCTTTGGTTTCTACATCATGGATAGTTTAAGTTAAGAACTAGGGATTTGATTCTCGTCTTTGGTGGAATTATATGGAAATTCACATGAAGGAATATACATAAATAATAATAATAAAAAAATTAATTGGGGTATTTTTCTATCATTATACCAATGGGTTCTTACACTTATTGTTTGACTTAAAATCTTGACTTATAATCATCTTTCATGTTAAGTAGGCATGGACTCTATGTCTCGCCTTTCGATTTGAATGTACTTTGACTGTACCATCTTAGGAAGGCTACGGGATGGGTGATGATTACCTTTGACATAATTTAAAGAGTAAACATTATCTATCCCATAGGGGTCCTAAGTTGGAACAGTCAGCGTACGCTCAAATAAAGAGATGAGATCTAGAATTCAGACCTTCTTAACATGTTATATTAAACATTAAGATTGTCTAAATTTGATCCAGATAACTATTGAATAATGATGTGGTGAAGGGACAATTTTCGAGTGACTTATGTGTGGTCACGAAACTAAGCATGAAAAGAATAGCTTGAAATTTTTGGCCTAAGTAGTGTACTAGTTGGTTACACTTTCGGTTCACCAAGTTCCAACAAAATGGTGTGGAATACCGGATGAAACTCGAAAAATTGTTTCTCAAGTATACACCTGGAACTACATCAGTTCACATACCTAATTAGAAAGATTAACATAATACATACAAGTTATGTACACTTGGAATAAGTAAAGATTAATGAGATTAGGTATATCCATTAATCGTGAACACTCAAAAGAGTGATAAAAGGGGATCAAGAAAATCTAATGGACCTTTACAGCTGCACATGGTTATGATGTTATCGGATGGATTTTAAAACTACATTACTTGTTGGATTTCTTACTACTAAATTATAAATCATTGAAGGCATGTATTGGGAATTAAGGGATTTGTTTTTTAAAAACTCCTTAATGTGGAGTTGATATAACATTGGGTGTTACAATATGTCAAATATATGCAATTACTGAAGTTGCAATTCATTAATGACCACAGTCAAATTTAATATAACAACAACACTCTTGTTGGCCTATTTTTTGGGTGGGTTTAATTTCTCTTTGAAGGAATAATACCTCAATTTAGTCACTTCATGTTATGAGCACCAATGACATAGGAAAGAAATGGTTTTTATCAATTTTAAAGCATAAATATTTAGGTTTGTGAAAGTTCTAGAATTTGGGAGATGATAAATTCACTTATTTAATTAAAATCTTCAACAATTGTTGAAATAAATGTAGATAGTAAATAATTGAGTGGGTGAAATTAATTTTAAAATTATTTTATTGATATTATGTCACATCCTTCTTTTTGCATGTTCTTCTTGATAAATGTTAGTACACATGTCAGCTTGAAAAAAATCAGATTAAAAATTTGTAAATTTTTGGAGTGGAAAAAGACTCAAAAAAATTCATTTCATTAAAAAGTAACCAATAGAAATGAAACAATGTATGTTACATATTTTAATGTTAAATCCCATTTTATTTTTCACGTGGAGAAAAGGAGAGAGAGGGTTTTAAGTAATTAGGAAGGATATATAAAAAGAAAACCATTCACCGAAATTACACAGCTCCATAAATGGGTCTTAACATCCAAACAATATTTAAAAGCAAGATTTAAGAGAAAAATATGCTAACCCATTAGAAGTGAAAAAAAACAAAAGGAGAAGAGGATCCTATAAGGTAAAATAAATTTGACTCCCCCACTCACACTAAATGGGAGCCTTAGGATCAATTGATCCTACACCCTTGATTAGGCATTAAAAAAATAACCTAAAAAATCTCAAAGCAATGTAAATCTGTATCACTCCCTCTTCTCATAATAATTTTCTTGTCTTTGTTTGCAGGGAAAGGCGACTCTCACGTCTTTGCTACAGATTTTTTTTATATAGATATATGCACAGGGTGGAAGCTCTAATTTTATTTTTTTATTTTTTTTAACCACAAGCAGGGGGCGGCTACACACAGAAAAGTCTTTTTGTGCAGATTTTTATTTCTTTCTTTCCCTTATATATTATAATTTTTCTGTCCTTTTTGTAGGTGAGGGAGGTTCCAATGGAAGCGCCTACATCTCAACAAAAAAATCATTTTGTTTATTTTATATCTATATCCTATCCTCATAAAAGAAAAACCAGAGATACGAAAATAGGTTTATATATATATATATAAGGAAACGTGGCTTCCATGGCCCTTGTTTTAACACTGCAGGGGCGTACAAGGGGGTCAGTCGTGCCGGCCGACGGCGTATCCTAACAGAGCAGGGTTCAAAGGGGTTTGGGTAGGGACGCAGGTCGCGGCCAAGCCACGGTCTACCCACTGCAGAAAACACTCTTTCCCAGACTGTTAATCTGCAACTATTTCAACCCTTAGTTTATTTTTTTAATATTTAAAAAAAATACGATTTTAGTTATATATATTTCTAAGCCGGCTAGGGTTCAATGCTCCACCCATTTTTATTTTTTTGTTATTCGACTAAAAACGAATTTTTTTATATATTAAATAATGTATATATACACACACATACATATGGAATATTTTTAATAAATTACTTATTATTTCTTAAAGATATGGAATTTAAAAAAAAAACAAAATGAGTAAGCCTAAATAAATATACATATATAGTTATATATGTGTGTATATTTATTTAGATATATATTTATACCAAAAGATACAAATCTTGATGAATATGACATTCTCATTTACAACCTTAACAACAATAACAAGTAAGGCATATACTAAAGGATTTATATAGGGTAAAAGTTCATTTTTATTTCAACCATACCTCTAATTACATTCCTATAAGCCAAAATCAATTCATAGAATGTAAAGTAAATGCAATTATTTTCAACATCAGAGATGGATTCAGTTTATTCTTCCTTTTCCCACTTTAAATATTGAAAGTAAAGTGCAAATACAAAAATAATAAATATTACATTTAGAGGTCTCCAATAAGAAACATCTATTAAACTTATCAACCATCTTTCAATACAGTTTTTAAAGGTCCTCCTTTCACATCAAATCAAGTATAACTATGTTTCAACCAACAAACAACTAATCCTTTTTCTTTGTTACAATGAGTACAACATGAAACATTTTTAGATAAATGAACGAGAATACTAAGATGTCTCAATTCTCTCAATCAATAATGCAAAACCAATCAGTAAAGGAAACCACTATAGTGCACTCTATTTTCACGCCTTTCACTCAAGGAAAAAAAATAAGGGAGATTTATTACAAGCCAAAATGTATGGTAACTCCCAAATAAGATACAAGATACTCATATTTTTCCAACTTAATTATATTTTCCATTTCTTTTCAAGATGCAAACTTTCTTACAATATTTACCATGCAATAATAGCTTACATAACAATGAAGTTTAAGCTCTAAATTTATTATCACAAGGAATCATATGGCAAGATGCACAAAGGAGCACTCTTCAAAAGATTTCTTTGCAAAAGATGATGCACAAACTAATGCAACATTTGTTTACAAAGTAATCCCAAATCACAAAATGAGAATTTTACAAGAACATAGAACTTTCAACAAGCCGTATTCACATGTTTACAAAAGAATGACATTCCCAAATTTTGGGGACAACATGATGCCAAAATACTAAGAGAAATCTTCAACCATCTTCTAACTTGAGCTCCAACTTTGAGTGTTTTTCAAAGAAACCGACACATAGAGAAAGGTTTGTTTTACCACCCAACCTATAGACATCATTACATGTCTTTCCAAAGGTTAGGAGACATGTTAGCCTCCCCCAAGCTCATGGGAGAGAGAGCTAGCTTCCACAAAAGTGCAAAAGATTTAAGGAAACACAAACAACACATCCACATACAAGACCAATCCATGCATTAAAGAAACACAACATTTACCAACCAAAAGAAAAGAGGAGAAAAAAATTTCATCCTCAACAATGGGAAAGAGTGGATAAGACATCTAAAATGCCAAAGAGTGTGGTCCAACCATAGGATGCACACTTACAAGATTCTTCACAAAAACCTCCTTATCCCTCCAAGATAACAATCCCGCCTTATTGCTCCACCCATTCACCTAAAATCTTTCTTGGGACAATTTTCAAACCTATTGGGTTTCCTCTCCAAGGATGGGGAAGTGGGTTCAAACCATATGAATGAGGGGAGTAAAAGAACCAACATGGCTTACCCATCAAACCATGAGGTTTAAGAGGGAAAATCTCTCCCTCTTCCCCAATAAAACTCTAAAATCCATCAAGCATATGATGGATGGAGAAAATAACAAATAACCCAACAAGTAAACCATTCAACACATGCAACAAAACAATACTTCAACCATAAGCAAAACTAAATCTAACATGTCAAGTAACATAACATAAGATCAAGGAGCCAACCTCCATAAGCTCTCCAAAACTCAGTTTTTCCCAATCTTTGTCCAAACAAAGTTCCAACTTCCAAAAGTCTCCAAGCACCAAACAAAATCCAAAAGAAAAAAGTCCTCCTTCCCCCACATGAGGGAGTATTTGAAGAGAAACAAACAAATTTCCTCACCAATGAGGGGTGACATGTGTCACCCCTCTCTTCCCTTAAGTCAAAGATTCCCAAAATAAAAGGAAGAAAAGATAAACTCGCCTTAAAACACCCTTCTCCCAAATTGCCCAAAAAGAAAAAGAGACAAGTTAGTGCAATTTTTTTAACACACATTCCAATCCATCTTACATGGATGGTGACAAAAGAGAGGCAAAATGGGAGAGAAACTCCCTGTATGCCTTGAAATTAAGCCCCCTACCTAATAGGTAGGGTCCAAGGGCATATTTCCATGTTAAGTGAACTCCCAAAACTAAAAGAGGCCACTTAAAATGCCATAAATAACTCAATTTCGGGTTTGGCACATTTGGGCACAATTGTAGAGGATGTGGGGCCCACTCAAGGGTGCACATGTGACCCTAATCCTCTCTAATTAACACACACTTGCCCAAATGCAAAACATAATGCAAGTGGGGACCATTAAATCCCCAAACCTAATTTACTTAACAAAAAATAACAACCTAATCACAATTAATTTTACATGACATACAACATTGCTAATAAGGGTCACTCATGGTGCCCAATTAATACAAGCATACAATAAGGCCTCATACAGCTAACATGGTTAGGACTTAGCCCCGTGAGCCATTTGTGCACAATTTGTGTAGCCGCCCTGAAACCCATGTTCTCTTGTGTCCTGTCACCTGCACACTCAATTCACACATTAACCGTATCTGTCCAATAAGTGTAAATCAACTACTCAATAAATGATCAAGTCCAAACATGCCATTTATGATATCACAACATCAACATGGATTCATAATTGAGAAAAAATGCACCATTTCACCCCAATTTACCATGTGTTAGCCATCGCATATCATATAAATGATATATATCCATGCTATCATGTGTTCTCATCAATAATCGAATAAACTATATCATCAAGACGTGCAACTAAACTATGTATCCATCATATATCATTTAGGCCCAAATAACATGCAGTATGTTAATATCCACAACATCTAACGACATGCGTCAATATACTAATCAACGTTATATTGGCCGTACGCGCCCAAATCACCACACATGTCCACGAAGGTAAAACAACATAACATAACATCCAAAATACGACATATCTCTGTCAGATCATAATTATGGGTTAAGAAGTCAGCAGATAACTGAGCCTAGAAAATGGGGGGATTACACTTTCCATGTGGATGCACATCCCTCGAAAGCTATGCGAGCGGCTGTGGTTTGGACTCCTCTTCCTCCTAGTTGGTTGAAACTAAACACAGATGGCATGGCCAAAGGAAATCCAAGTAACGCTGGGGGGTGCCCTTCTTCAAGACCATGATGGTCTTCCTCTGGCTGCAACTGCTAACAACTTTGGTGTGGGCACTAATCACCGAGCGGAAGCTATGACAATCCGTAGAGGGCTGCAACTGGCACTTCATCAAGATCTTGAATTCCAATGAACTTGCCCAATGGACAATTAGAAATATCATTTTAAGACATCAAAATCCTGGAATCTAGGTTCCAGGAAATCATCAACATCTTTATAGAGAGGGAAATAAGGTTGTTGACCTTCTAGAAAATATTGATGTTCAGCTAGAGGAGCAAAAAAAATAGATATGAGACTTTCCTAGCGACCTCCTCATCAGTTTACATAATGATCACTCTCTCAAGCATTAACCTCCTGATGGGGTTGATTGTCTTTCTCTACGAGTTGAACAACATTATCTCCAGAGTCAGCAGAAGTAGGTATAGCATCCCCCGGGATTTCAGAGGCAGATATCTTAATGTTTCCATCATGATGAAAGGACGTTTAAAAGGTGGAGGCACATGCAATAGTGACATTGGTTTAAAAGTGGATTTTTGGGAAAGATTTTCTTTAATTTTTAGAAATCATTCCCCGGTTCGGAGGACACGTGTGAAAGTTCATTCGAAAATCTCATTTTGTAATTATAAATTAAGGGTCGAGCGTGTTTTTCGGCATTTCTTATGTTTTTCAAAATCATGGGGGGCCAAATTAAGCGCATCAAACCAGTCTCATGCACATGATACAAGGAAGACGGTGATGTTTGGGATATTCTTCATGAAGGTGCTATCACCACCTTCATGGAGCACCTTTCGGGGCACTCAGTTCAAATATCATGTAGCGTCCTGACATCATGGAAGAAGGGTAAGGTGCAGGTGGGAAATGCAAAGTTCACTATTTCTACTAATGCAATTGCCACGGCGACTGACTTGTCTTCGGTGGGTGCAGTCTACTTCAAGAGATCCCTAAAGGTGGAAATGGCTGATTTCCTCAGGCTTGGTGAAAGAGTTCAAAAGTAAATTTCTGGTTATGAGTAGACTTCGCTGAATCCCCCATGGAATAGACTGGTGGAGGTGATTACGCGACATTTCACCATTGACGGGCACTACAAGCTGGTTTACATGCCTCATATTTTTCTTCTTTCCCATTTGTTCTCTGGTAAGAAGGTTAATCTCTCGGCTTTTCTATTTCAATCACTTGAGCTTTCTATTAATCTGGCAAGAGAAAGGGAGGGCCCCCTTCTACACCATGGCCTCATTTATTTGTTGTTTCAGTTTGTCACTTCTCCTGTTGAGCTTCTCCACTTTCCCCAAAAATTGGATAAATGTCATCATTTTCCATCTGTCTCTCCGCTCCCATCACTCATTCCCTGTGCTTCCCCCTCTGCCCAACCTGGTAGTAACCGTCGTCGCAATATTGTTTCCTCTAATTTTGACTCAGATGTGGCTATTGTGGGGCAATCCTTCATCGTCTTTGGCTTCCTATTTGCAGGTGCTACCTCCTCCTCCTCTCTTGGTCTGTACATCGCTTCCCCTACTCCCCCCTTCTCCTGGAACCGCTCTTGGAGAGCTCCAACTAGATTCTTGGTCTGATCAGAAAATGCCCCAAGCTTTATTGGGGTTCTCAACTCTTTATCCGGAATCCCCTAGCCCGGGACCTATGGAATCTCCTCATGCTACTACAAACAATATAGACATGGACATTGATGAAATAAAACTCCTAGCAAAGATGCCTCAGATGGACAGTCAAGTCGTTGTGGTGTCCCCCATCCTGAGAAAGCTTCAGCGGGCCTTTAAAGTGCTTAAAACTTGGAAATATTATACAAACAACACCAGAGCTATCATTGACAAAGAATGCATTGAGATGCTCAACCTGGCTGACACGCTGGCAGAGAAGAGTGATTTTGCTATAGCTAAGAATATGGTCCAAGAACTAAAAAACTCTTTTGTTAAGTTATGGTTATGATATATCTTGTTATAGCTTTTTTTCATATGCATATTGGCTTTCTTTATGTAATTTCCACTGCTCAATCTAGCCAGATGGGCTTTTTTGTAAAAGTATGAGGATCCTTTCAAAACCCTCACTTTACTTTAATCCAAAAAAATCATTAAAAAATAAATATTTTTGATTGACTCATAACTAAATTGTTAATTGTCTCACGTGGAACTAATAAGGGGATATTCCTTAATAAAGGGGTAGAAGTCTCCTGACAAAGGGAGTAAGGATAAGAAGTTTGTACATTTGCGTCCTCATCTGGCGGGTTGGATCGAATTCAACTTTGATGGTGTCTCTAAGGGAAATCCCGGTGATGCAGGTTGTGGGTGTGTATTTCGAAAAGATGATTGTCATCCTGTCCTAGCTTTGGCCTTCGATTGCGGTATTGCCTCCAATAATTTTGTAGAAGGTATGGCCTTATTATGTGGCCTGGCAGAAGCTAAGCGTAGGAACTGGTCCAAAATTTGGATTGAAGGTGACTCCTTGGATATCATTAATATGGTGCAAGGTTCTATTCATGCATGGAAATTAAAAACCATTTGTGATAACATCCAGGCAATTTTGTTGAGGAGGTGAAATTTTCTCACATTTTTCGAGAAGGTAATAAGGTGGCAAATGGATTAGAAAATAAAGGTGTAATGCTTTGGGAAAAGGAGAATATTTCAACCCAATCATGGGAGTCAAATTTCCCTAACGACATCCATGCTCTTTTGGTTAATGATGCATGTTTGGCTTCGTGTAAAGGGGAATAATCATCACAAAGGTCGTATCCCTTGATTTCCCACCCATCGTTTATTGATGTCATATTAAGGGAAAGATTTGGAAATGGATTTGGCTCATGGCATGTATGGTTCATTCATTGGCCTTGGGGATGGTGTTTCGCTTTTAAGCGAGGAGTTGGTATACTTTGGGTTAGTTTGTTTTTGGTCCCTCCTCTCGAAGTGTAGTTGGTTCACCTTCTGGGTGGTCTGGTGGGTGTGCATCTTGGCTAGTTGGGATTTCTTTCTTGCTCATGGAGTCTGGCGGAGATTCGACTGGAGGTTCTGAGAGGAAGTGGCATTGACTCAAACCGGCCCTGAAATGGGGGTGTCCTTAGTGGTTGAATTAAAATGTGGCTATGAGGGGTTGGCTAGAGTAGGCATGGTCCGTGACAGAAAGCATTGAAGATGATGAAGAGGAAGTGGTGGTTTGCGACAAGATGAGAAAGCTGATGTTGGACCATGACCAATATGTGGGCAGGAGGAATGTATTCGAAGTGGCGCAGGGTTTGAGTGTGACTTACATAATTTTGAATTCGGTTGGTCAGTTTCTCCTCCATAAGGATCTAAAAGACCTGGAGGCGAGGATTGTTAGCATGTAATATCATATTCACGCTCTGACTCGAGGTTTGAAAGCTCTTTCTCTCGGTTTGGTAGCAGTGGTAGAAAACCAAGGGCTTTGTCTCCTAGAGAAAGCTAAGATCAAAATGTTGGAATGTTGTGCTCGCTCTTCTTCGTCTTCTCCTTCTGCGAGTGACTCAAAGGTGGAGATCCTTGTAGAAAAGCCTCTTGACTCTTGCATGGAAGAATGAATTCTCGGTCCTCTAACTTGTGTTCATACAGAATGGTGTGGATGATATACATTGTGATTATAGTCTAGGTTTTTTTATTTCAGAACTTTGATATATGTAATATTGTATAGGTATGGAACTTAGTTTTTGTTGCACGATAATGTGCTTAAAACGTCTTCCTGTTAATTCCAGTGATATGTATTTTGATCATGGACTGTAATCGGATCTTTTTTTAGGCTAAGGCCTTCGAACTAGGAATCTTAAGCAAAAAAATGGGGGGTAGAAAAATATTCTCACAAAAAATTGATGAGAAACTTTACAAAACACATCACATATTACACATGACAATTTTTTTTTGATGAAAAATATCTTATATTATGTTAATGCAATAAGATACAAGATAAATTTCAATAAAAAAAAGTGGGCGGTATGAGAGCACGCCCCAAAACCACGAAAAAACTAGGCCGAGCCTAGAACACCAAAAAACCAAACTAGGTCGAGCCTAGGAAATTATATCAAAACATCATTCCTAACAAAAAAAGAGGCCAAATCAGGCAGTAGTAGCAAACATGCCCGAGGCAGACGGATCTTGATCATCCGGCCACCCCGAACTAGGTAGATCCTTGCCCGTGTTTGTAATCTCCCAACCAATAGCAGGTTCTTCCTCAGGGTCTGCTTCCCCACGTGTAGGGATGGCGAGGCTGATCTGGGGGAACTTTCCAGAAGATGGCAGGGGTGGCGGAGGATGCCAAGCATCCTATTGTGAAGTGGCGGAGGGAGAGCCCCAACCCTACTGATGAGTCGACGAATGTGGCAGAGAACCCCACCCAAGTTGCTGAGGTGGTGAACCTCAACCCTGTTGGCAAGCCAAGGAGTGCGACAGCGAGCCCTGACCGCGAAGGCACCAAGGAAAATCATTGTGCCAGTGACTCGGCCCCGGAGAGCGGTGGGTGCAGCTAAACACCCGATGTTGGGATCTACTATGTCAGCATCCACGAGAAGAAGGCGGGGAGTGCTTGGTGGGAGAAGGAGGCACCCAAGCGACATTGCATGGGGCTTCCCCCAAGTGTCGTAATAGATTCTAAAGGTGGTCCACCTCCAGCACCACCTTATTCGTTTGGACTTGAATCTGCAGAAGTACATTAGAGATCACCATAGATTTGTTATAAACTGAGAAAGATTGATCAACTACAGAATTAGTAAAGAAAAAAGCATTTCTTTCTTTCCATGTCCAAAATAAAATCTCCCCTCTGAAAACATGCCAAATCTGGGTGAACATAGGTAGAAGTTTAGGATTGTCTCCCAAGAGGATATGCTGCCAAGTGAAACAATGGGGCCATGAGGGAAAGAAAAAAGTACGGATCCAGTTCCAGGCAATTTGAGATTTGGGACATAACTAGAAGACATGCATAATCATTTCCAAATGCCCACAGAAGGGGCATTTGGGAGTTGGAATCCCAATTTGGATAAGGCGGGCCTCAATAGGAAGGCCTTGGTGTAGAATACACCAAAGAAAATGAGCAATTTTAGGCTCAACACATATAGTCCAAATAGTCTCAAATTGTCTACCCCAGGTAGACATGGTGGTGTGAATTCCCCAGTGAGTATTAAGTTTGTCCACCATGGGAAAATGGGGTAAGAGCCATCAATAGCCTTTGTTGGTTGTGTAGTTACAAAAAGGAGTATTAACATACCACTTCCATCATGTCCACCAAGGGTGAGAGGAGTGCACAGTAACCTTGTGTAGCATGTGATCAGGAACCGATTTGATCACATTATTGAAAGTATCTTGATCCCGGTTAAAAAGCCGAAATAGAGCTTTACAATCCGGACAAGAGAACCAGGCTTTCTTGTTCTTGCAGAATAAGTCCTCGATGGTATGAATTCTGTGCTTGAAGAATTTGAGCGCAGAGATTCCCAGGACCTCTGCTAAGCATTGATCTTGGGATTGAAAAATCAGTGACCACCAGAGAGATTGTTGGTTAAGAGATAACCCATTGCGAAAGCCATCCCCTTTCCATAACAGCCATGGTTTGATACATTCCCACACTTTCTAGATACTTTTAAGCACAAATGTGCCCATGATTTTGACAGGCACAGGAGTGATGAGCAAATTGAAAAACCCTAAGCTTTTCCATGTAGGGTGGCCTTAAGGAGAGCATTCTGTAATGCCATGTCATAAGAGGAATTTCTAAGATTATTGGCCAGTGATGCTTCTGATAATCCACTTGGCACAGAGAGCTTTCCCTTGGCGTTGAATGTGAATAAGCCCTAGGCCTCCAGAATTGCGAGGCAGGCAACATATATCCCATGTTACATGATGAAAACCTTTTCCAGTAGAAGCATTAGCCCATAAGAAATCTTTGAGCAACTTTCTCAACTTTTGGATGGAGGCCTTGGAAGGCACCCAACAAGACGAGTAGTAGACATGGGTGGCAACCAAAACTTTAGAGAAAATTTGGAATTTGTCAACCAGAGATAAAGGCCTAGTAAGCCAATATTCCAATTTTTTCGCCACCCGTTGAATGACATAATGCCATAGATCAGTCGAGGAGGCTTACAAAGCAAAAGGAATACCAAGAAATTTGAAAATCTCACCATGTTGCAACAGTTTCCAATCAAATGTGGCAAGTCAGGCCAACGCATGAAGGAAAGATTGCCTGTAACATTGAGTTTTTCACCATTGAATGGATGAGCCAGAGGTTAGACAGAAAATATCCAAACATTGCATAGCAATGTAGATGTTGTTCTAATCCTCAATGAGTGTAAGGAAGGAATCGTCTGTAAAGTGCTCATTGAGGAGTTGAGAGTTGGGCTCATCGGCCAGCGAGATTCCACGAACAAGACCTTGTACTTTGGCATGGGCTAAGAGATAACCAAAACCTTCAGCCGCCAGCACATAAAGTGCAGGGGCAAGAGGACAACCTTTTCTGATAGATCAGAATAGCCCAAAGGACTATGAGCTAAGGCCATTGAAAAAAGTTTGAGCCGAAGCATCCGCAAAGAGCATATTTACTAATCGAATAAATATGGGTCCAAAGCCAAAGGCCTAAAGCATGGTGAGCATGAAAGGCCATTCAATCCGATCATAAGCCTTCTCAAAGTCAATCTTGATAAACATGGCAACCTGATGAGATCTGCGGGCCCACTCCATGCCTTCCCAAACCGCAATGATATTATCCGGGATGAAGCACCCCTGTATGAAGCATGTTTGCTCTAGTTGAATAATAATAGGCAGAAGATTACGTAAACGCAGAGCTAACGTTTTGGCAATGATTTTATAGGAGACATTCAGCAGCGTAATCAGCCGCCAACAAGTGATTTTCTCGATATCTCCTTGCTTAGGGATGAATTTGATGTTCCCTTTGTTAATGCACGACCCTAGGGAGTGGTTTTGAAACCCTTCAAGATAGACCTAAAAAAGGTCTTGCCCTACGAAATCCCAGAGAGTTTTATAGAATTCACAAGGGAATCCGTCGCAACCCGGCACTTTATCATTAGCCATTTACATAGTGGCTTCATGGAGGTCTTCAATAGCAAGCATTCTGTCACAGACCACCTTTTGAGCCTCTAAAAGCTTGCGAGGCACAACTCCCAAACACTGGTCAAGAGTGGCTCGGCAAGCTTCGAAGGGTGGATGAGCTTGGAAAACAAGCTTGTAATGTCACACAAAGGCTTGCAACATAAGTTATGGGTCAGTAATTCGATCTCCATTGTCCATGATAGCTCAGATATATTAAGAAGGCTTTCTGGCTCGAAAAGAGAAAAAATTCTTTTGAGACCCGATCTCTGACCTTGAGCCAATGCATTCGAGCCCGAATCTGAGCGCCTCTAGGATTATAGTTGTCCGCAATTTGGATTTGATGCCAGAGTGTTGTAACTTGCAGTTGCATAGTGTTAGAGAAGGGATCGCCTTGAAGCGCCATCATCACCCGACTGAGAGCCAAGGTGTTAGTGGTGTATGAGCGGCATTGAGTTTTTGCCAGTTAGCGGCCGTAGATTCTAAGAAATTTGGTAGTCCTAGTCAGCACATCTTCCCACCAGAGTAGCCAGTCAGTTTGCATAGGTGGATGAAATCACTGACAGTGATTGGGTTATGGAATTAAATTCCAAATTTTCTTGATATGATTGATGGTGGGGCCATGTTGCATCAAGGCAGTATTAAGAAAGAATTGGCCTTTATGACAAAATGGGCATGCATCATGCCAACAAATACGAAATCGTATAGGGGAGTGGTCTGAAAGGACAAAGTCAGGCATAACCTCCACTTGTATGGAATAAATGTTATCAAACTAAAAACAAATTGAGCTGACAGCATGGCCCTGTCAAGCCGTTTAAGGACACGACTTGCCCCTCCACGGAGATTGGACCACGTGTACCAAGCTGTAGAGGTGGGAAAGTGACATGCGTTAGGATCAAAGAATCCAAATTTATTTCGCATGAAGTACCACGCTTCCCTTTCACCAGGTGTCCACCTCATAGGCAAGTGGCCACATTTATCATTTGGGGATTCAACCATATTGAAATCTCCACTTACTACCTAGTATGCATCGGGATACATGACAAACTTTTATTGGTTTAAGGAAAAAAAAAATTGTTTTGGTGGAGACAATATAACAAAAAATTAAATTATAATTTTTATAATATTTTACTTAGGTTTCTTTGTTATCAACACTATCAACACCATAATAACATTTTTCTTCATATAATTTTAATTACGCCGATAGGCCTTATATTGTGGAGTTGAGAAAGTTGGCAGTCCCCATCCACAGTTATTATTATGAAGACAACCATTAAATCGATCTTAATCATTGAAAGAAAGGGTGAAGATTCCTTTTGGGTTATATAAGATAAATCTTAATCATTGATTTTAAATATGATAATCTTCCTCCAGATAACACCTAGATTAATAATTTTTTTGGGCCTATTGCAATAAGACACATGGCAGATACCTGCTTGCATGATGTGATTATTTAACAATTATAACTGTCAATTCCATCGCTCGCAGTCTCACACTACACGACGGTATTCGGAAGGGGGATTTGAAATGGAATGCTCACATTCATGATCTGTAGTTATTCTCCTTTCTATTTAACTTAGTGAGGCAACGTGTTGCCCTTTTCTGTAACATCTAGTGTTAGGAAATTATAGTTAGTGTAAACATTATTAGTGTGTGAAAATTATATTTGTATTGTATATTGTATTTGTGAGTTTTTATTGTAACAACTCACCTCATTTGTAAGTCAATTAGTTTGGAGTTATTATGAGTTGTTTTAAACAACTCGTATAGATTTAGTGTGTGGTTTTAGGAGCATTAATAGAATTCTTATTCTAAAGGATATGTATATCTTATATATATGTATTTTCAGGATGAATGAATACTGGATATTATTGACTATCATTCCTATGTCTGCAACTATCTCTGATATTTTTCAAATTCTTTTGAGTTATTTTCATTTGGCATTAGAGCGAAATAATGAGTCTTTGGTGGAATATATTGAGTATATGTTGCAGTATTCCTGTCTACATTTAATATTGTTGTCTCTACAAAGTACAACATGCAGTATAGTAAAAACGTCAAAGGAAGATCGATTTGGAAGCTTGGGAAAGTTCTGCAAATGGATTGATCTTTCATTCCCGTGTATTTTTTATGTAGGACTCATATGTTGTCCAATTTATTGTAATTGTCTGTATATTATATGTTGCAGATCTTTTATAATATTGGTTTCATCCAACTCGGATTATGAAAAAAATCTCGCGAGGAGCAATGAATAGAAATTGCAAAGAATTGAATCCAAATAGGTAGAAATGTGCAGACCATGGCCTTTTGGAATTCAAGCATGAATGGCAGCTCCAAATTCACATCCAACTCAGTCATGAACAATTTTTAGGTCATGTGATGAAATCATATTTTTTTGGTACCATTGCAAAGCTCTACAAACCACCTTTCCAACACATTTTTCAGTTTATAAAACAGAGCTATGGTTCTAGAATTATCAATAAATCATTCTTGGTCGCTTCAATGAAGCCGTGAGTTTTTGCAGCCATTTTTGATTGGCTATTTTTTAATTTTTAGCAAAGACAATAGTTTGAAAATTTTAATTTTTCTATAGTTTTTTGTTTAGTAATTGCATTTTAAGGACAACTATTATGTAATTAGCTAAATTAATATTTTTATGGCGCCATTTTTTTGGGCCTTTAAAATTTTTGGAATCTTCAATTCCTCCCCGTTCCAACGAGTGGTCACACAATAAATTTTCTCTCCATCTGGAGTAAGTTTTTAATCGTTGATCTAATTTTAATTAAAAAAGGCTTTTTTTACGGGAAATTGAATCCGTAATAAATTTTGCCTATTTTTTGCAAAAGTGTTTGTTTTTATATCCTTTTCGCATTGATTCCAATTTCATTGAAAAATACGATGTTTGCGAAATACCCTATTTTTTAGCCTCATCATGTTAGTTTCAAAAATTGTAAAAATTTGCCTCACTGACATATTTTCAGTGTTACCCGACGTCCAGTAGAAATTATTGAGCAACATGATCACATTCTGCTGAGTTAACAGCTTCAAACTGGGCCTTGGAGGTAATGGAGGATAGAGGACAATTAACACCTCTCGTCAGTCACCAACGACGGGGTCACATACAACATTAGTGGCACCTTTTTATATGATTTCAGTTGTTTGATTTGAGTGGCTTGTGCAGAAATAAAACATGGTATTCATTCCCTGCAAAAGTTTGAAATTAGGAGGATGTGCATTTTGGAAGATGTGAACAATTGTATAGGAGGGCGACTGAACTTGAGTGATCCTCTGACTGTTGAGATTCTTCGACTATCGTACTTCTAACAGCAATCGGTCAGTGAAAGAGTGTTCACTGGAAGTGAAAGAGGGAACTATTAAGTTCGCATATGTAGGTGAATCGGTGGAAGTGTGATCATATGGTATGGGATTCAATGTGGTGAAGTAGATTGGTCATGTGCAACAAGATCCTGGTCAGCAATATGTAGACCTAAAAGTATGCAGCGGCATACAATTTTGTTTCCAGCTCAATGGTGCACTTTTTCCCCATGTTCACATTAAGGGGTGATATCAATAGTTAATAATGTTCACACTAAGGGAGTGAATCTTTGGAAGTTATAGTTAGTGTAAACATTATTAGTGTGTGAAAATTATATTTGTATTGTATATTGTATTTGTGAGTTGTTATTGTAACAACTCACGTTATTTGTAAGTCAATTAGTTTGGAGTTGTTATGAGTTGTTTTAAACAACTCGTAGAGATTTAATGAGTGATTTTAGGAGCATTAAAAGAATTTCTATTTTATAGGATATGTATATCTTATATATATGTATTTTTCGGATGAATGAATAATGAAGATTATTGAATATCATTCCTATGTCTGCAACTCTCTCTGATATTTTTCAAATTCTTCTGAGTTATTTTCATCTAGTTCTTATTCCATGGTTGTTGTTGCTTGACTGCTCCACCTCATTTTCATTAGCTACCCAATGGTTTGAAAGCCTATTTAAGAAAACATTGGCTGGGACAGCCCAGAATGACAACAAAGCGGTGGTTGTTGAAAAGAGATCTACTCTGCTTCTTTCTACACTTGAATTCTTACATAAGACTGCAATGGAGTACATTTCCAATTGTATCTACAATTGCAATGATGGACACTAACAACTTTTTGTTTCTCGACCACTCAGTTGAAGCTTTGACGCTCCTACAGATACCCTCCTTCACGATTAGGCTCTAAGCCAAAATTATGTACTGTGAATAGTGAGGCTTCCAGTACAAATTACTCATCCGACCGATTCAAACTAGCATTGAAAGAGGATGGGATTTTGGTGGTTTAAATCCAATTGACCGCTTGGAGGAGGAAGGAATTACTGAAATACGATTGAAATGTTTGGATTTGATTATTATTACGGTGATAGGCCCAACAATAAAGGCATGCAAATAAGGTCAAAGTGTTTTATGTGCCAAACACAAAACAAAAAGGGATGAAAACAAGATATCATGCGTCAGGCAAATCGTGTAAACACTATATAAAAGCCACGTACATAAACAAGTGGCCATGTAAATTCATTTCTTTCTTTGTATTTAATCAATCAAAACTTAATTGCCTATGAAACAAGAGTAAACTATATTAGCGGTGAAAGCAATATAATTCTCTCTACTACAACCTGAGCCTTAAGCCGCATGAAAAGACAAGGAAAAGCGTAACCAGTGAATCAGTTATGTTATACGGGAAACAATGTTTATTGTGCCAACAATTTCAATAACATGAGAATTATAATATATTTGTGTCTATATGTTATCTCGTTATATATTAATTAATGTGGATTCAATTTTTTGAATATGTAAATATTTTAGTCATATAAGGAATTTTAAATTACACAACAAATATATATGATTTGGGAGAGTACTCTATGGTTATATATCAAACAATCAACCTTCCCTTCCTCTCGTGACATTGATGTAATATTGTGCATTCATTTTCATCGCAACAATGTTTGCTTAGAAGTTAATTTACCTTAACCACATTTCTCCCATGACGGATATAGATTTCAACTTCAATACCTAGACTCCCAATTTCTATTCGCGCATTTTTATAAATATGTGGTTAATAATTTCGATCCAATTATTTCAACCATAAACAATATTTATGCATCATATTTTCTATGTTTTTGATATCTAGTGAAAAGATGGATCTATTTATTCTTAATACTAGGATTTGAATTTTGTGACAGTTTGACAAAATTGAAATCTAAAGGAAAAAAGACAAGCCTTAACAATTTTGTGTACCACATGAAGGATTTGAACCTTTGACATTAGACCAATTGTAATACATTTGTGTTTCACAGAATAAGTATGTGTAAAACAGATAAGATAAGAGGTTAGGGGGAATATCTATGAGATGAAGGCCGAAAGTAGAATGCACGCGTTATTGAATTTTGATCCAAGCCGATCGTGGAGAGATTCCCTTTGGCTAGGAGGAACGAACTATAAGAAACACAACAAGACCACAAAATAGCATTAATAATATAGGTTAGTGGACTGCCTAGTGAGTGCTAGATCCGGAAAGCAAGGTGCTTCCTAGAAGGTTGTCAATCCACTTTCAAATACAATTTAATGCAGCAAATACCATGAAATAAGGAAATCCTATTACAGTTGTACGATTTAAGTATCTCGTGCTAATAAAATAAGTAAATCTAATCTAATAGGAAAAGTCAAGATTAGATCCGGAGGTCGGGTAGGTTGTTCTAGGTTTTGTAGGTCTGACAGAGGTTAGGTGAAGGTTTGAGACTGATTAGGGAAGGTTTGGGTTGGTTTTGGATGAATAGAAGACTTGTTTGTTTGAGGGTGTAAAATAACACAGAGACCAATATTAGTCAGATGACCGATGCCGGTATAGGGATTAAACTGATAGTGGTAGGGTAAACCGACGTCGATAGGGGAAATAGGTAATAACTTAATAAAGATGGATTTTTTACCTCTCTGTGATTGCACGGAGAGTGAGGAAGGTGTGGTTAGGTTCGTAATATAACTGGGGAGAATTAGGAATGTAGAGGAAGATGTTAAGAAAGGTGAAGAGGCTTGAAATGGTTGGGTTGGTGGATTAGTGGGACGATGGAGATATCTGGGTAAATAGCAAAAATAGAAATACTGAAAGAAGTAAAAGATTTGTATTAAAAGAAACACAAATGATGAGAATCGTAGTACTTACTTGTTGTTATGCTAATCATGTTAATGGAAGTGGTTGTTGATTGATCTGAGAGGTGGTGGTTGGGTTCAGTGTTGCGGCAGTACAACATGTGTGCTCCCGTGACTACTCCAATGTTCGGGAAGAGAACATATTCCTTGTACTATGTTTGTAGGTATTCGTCGTTTGGAGGCTCAAAGGCTTGGAAAACTCTCGCTTGATTACAATATAACTTCCAAAAAATGAATGAACAACCCATGTAAAGAGTTGTAAATTTGTATATAAAGGAATTGATGGCGGTTTAGGTGAACCAACGTTGGCTGAGGGTAAACCGGCGTCGGTTAGGGTGAAAAAGTGTTTTTCACCAAAAATAGGCAGATATTCCCAGATTTAGCATGCTTTCCAAGTTGGGCCCGCTTAGGAAAGTGGAGTTCACGTGAGAGAAGGCATGAAGATCATAGAAGAAGTCCAGTTAGGTTTAGGATGAAGTCTTAGTTAGTTAGGTCAAGTGATGACTCAACACTGGGAGTGATGACTTAGTGTCGTGGGTGATGACTCAGTCACTATGAGTTCAATGCCCCTAGAATGGGTCCAGGGTGAGGTGTCATGATGAGGTGGAGGTGTGAGGATTAAATCAACTTAATTAATGTAATTAAATTAATTAATAACGTGAAGAGGAATATCAATATGGGGTAAAGGGATCATGGTTAGTTAAATTCAAAACGTTAATTAATTGAAGGGGACCAAAGGGAGTGTGACCCAAATTTGGTGTCTACATTTTCTCCTTTTTGTCGCGTAGCTTGTATTGATAAGCGGCGTTGACAAAAACAGGAAGTCGGTGCCCCAGCTATGAGTGAAGGTGATCCCCCTCAAACCTAGAACTAATGAGATGTTAAATAGAGTCGGTGAGTGCTTTGATTAATAGGTAAGTGATGAAAATAAGGGTAGGTGGGCTATAGGTAATGTTGATGGTGGTTTGGGTAATAGGTAGTGGCAGTCTAAGACATGCACACTATAGATTGTGATAAGGTAGCAGGTTGAAGATCTTGTAAACTCTACATCATCAAAGGTCGATAGGTTTATCCAAACAATGTTGAAGTGGTTCAGGTATCCAAGGTATAAGATACAGTCGTGAAACACAACTAGGCAAGGTGCAAAAACGGGCAATAGGTTTTGTTCTAGTGCACCAAAGGTATGGTTGGGATAAACAACACAACATTAGGCAAGGTAAAGTCATTAGGCTGAACAACACGAGTAGCATCATTACAAGTTATAACGAGTAAGTGAAGTCGAGTGTCACAATGGGCGGGGTTGGGTTGGGTAATTAGGCAAGGTCGTAGGTAAGGCCACATTAGGGGCAAAAACATGCCCCACATGATTGTGAGGTGGGGTGGTAGGTAATAAGGTGGGTTCACTCCCGAATGAGTCAATCCCTAGCAAGAGGAAGGTTGGTAAGTTACCGAGAGCCGTAAAAACAAGAACAAAACCTAGAAACATAAGGCCTCTGACTCCAATGGCCAATGGGAGCCACCTGTTAAGGAACTACCCCATAGCTTGCAAGCTAAAGAGCTAACTGCTACTGCTAAAGAACCAATTGTGGTTGCCAACTCAACTATATAGTTTCCAAAATATTCCAACACGCCCCAAGCAGCCTCGGTTCTCATGGACCAAACAAATTTTGTTTACAATGTCACCATACCGCAATCATTGCCACTACTCTTGCCAAGAAGCTCGCATGGGCCCTCTGAAAGGCCCCAAAGTCCTTCTCGCATCTCTCGAGATCAAATCCTAGCTCGTAGTGTGGACTCAACCGAAGAGGAGAACAACATCGAATACACCGAATGGAAAAAATTGAATCACATGATGTTTTGCAGCATAATACTGCTCAATTCCTGCAAAAACAATATGACACCCTTGATGGCTTGGAGGACGGTGACATGGCTCTTGACCAGCGTTTCCCATGAATTGTTTATCTTGGAATGTTCAGGGTCTTACAGAATCCTATCACAAATATGTTGTTCGTGAAACTCAGAAAAGATTTACAAATTTGGATGTTTTATTTTTACAGGAAGTGAAAATTACATGTTTTCAATTGCAGATGGTTTATAAATCTATCTAGCCTGACAACTTGGCTTTCTGCAACAATCTTGAAGCAGGGCGTGGGGGTTTAATTTCCCTTTTTGCTCCCAAATGGCGGCCCTTGTTAATTGACCATGGCATCGACCCCACCAATTGTGCCATATGGGTCCTATTTAATGTTGGCAGCCGCCCTTTTGGCCTCATTAATATGTACGCCTCTAACGTTGCAGCCGAAAGGGCCGATCTGTGGCGGTGGATCACCAACACAATTCCCGATGCGTATTGGGTCATAAGTGGAGATTTTAATATGGTTGAGTCACCCATTGATAAAGGTGGCCACTTGCCAATGAGGTGGAAAGCTACCGAAACGAAGGCGTCATTTTTTATGTGTAACAAGTTTGGGTTTTATGAACCTAATGCCTCTCACACTCCCACATCAAAAGTGGTTTACTTGGTCCAATATCCGAGGAGGAACATATTGAGTACTTAAACAGCTCGACAGAGCTATGCTATCATCTCAAGATTATTTTGAGTTTGACAACATTTATTCCATGCCAATGGAGGTCATGCCTGACTTTGTCCTTTTGGATCGTTCTCTAATACGATTTCATATCACTTGGCATGATAAAATCACTTTTTGTCATAAAGGCCAATTCTACCTTAATACTACCTTGATGCAACATGGGCCCACACTCAATCATATCAAGCGTGTGTGTAACTTAACTCCCCGACCTAGTCATTGTCAACGTTATCATCCACCTATGCATACCAATTGATCCAATGGTGGGATGACACGATGACTCAGACAACTAGATTCCTTAGAATCTATGGCAGACAGCTAGCCAAAATTAGGCGCCGCTCATACTCTGCTACCACCTCGGCTCTTAGTCCGAGCTGAGGTGGTGGCGCTTCAAGGAGATCCCTTCTCTAAAACTCTGCAACTTCAAGTTGCAAAGCTTTGCCAACAAATTCAAATTGCTGACAATTACAATGCTAGGGGAGCACAGATCCGAGCCCAGTTGCACTGCCTCAAAATTGGTGATCGAGTATCAAAAGAATTCTTTCTTTCCCTCAGAGCCAAGAAACCAACTCAGCAAATTCAGGCCTTCATTGGATGGCAAAGCTCAGGTTACCGATCCCCAAGTCATGCTACAAGTCTTTGTGTGCCATTACAAGATTGTGTTTCAAGCTCAACAACCCTCTGCAGCTCTACAAGTTGCTCTTGATCAATGTTTGGGTGTTGTGCCATGTAAGTTTTCCGAGGTTCAGAAGGTGATATGCGATCGAATTCTCACCAATGAATACTTTCATGATGTTACCATGCAGATGGCCAATGATAAATCTCCAAGCTATGATGGCTTCCCCTGCAAGTTCTACAAAGCCCTTTGGGACTCAATCGGTCAAGACCTTTTTCAAGTTTATCTCGAGGGATTTTAGAACCAGTCCTTAGGGCCATGTATCAACAAGGGGAATATTAAATTCATTCCTAAACAAGGAGACCCAGAGAAAATTACTTGTTGGCAACATATCACTCTGTTAAATGTCTCCTACAAAATCATTTCCAAAGCCTTAGTTGTGCGGCTTCGCAATATCCTCCATGTTGTTATTCAATTAGAACAACAAGATTCATTCGGGAACGTTATATCCTGGATAATATCATTGTTTTTTGGGAGGACATGGAATGGGCTTGCAAATCCAATCAATCTGCCATGTTCATAAAAAATGATTTTGAGAAAGCATATGATCGAATCGAATGGCAATTTATTCTTACCATGCTCCAAGCCCTTGGCTTTGGCCCCATTTTTATTCAATCTAACAGCATGCTTTTTAGGCATCATCTCAGAACCCTTTGGACTTTTTCACTCCATTCGCCAAGGCTGCCCTTTGGCTCCTATGCTCTATGTGTTGGCTGCCGAAGGATTTGGGTATTTGTTGGCCCACGCCAAATCTCAAGGGCTTGTTAGGGGAATCACACTACCTTATGCGACCAATTCTCAATTGCTAAATGGTCACTTTGCAGATGATTCCTTTCTCACACTCATTGAAGATGAAGCCAACATTCGCAATGTAATGCAATGCCTCGATATTTTTTGTTTAGTGTCTGGTTCTTCCATTCAATGGCGAAAAACCCAGTGCTATCGGAAATCCTTCCTTCCTGCACTTGTTTGGATCGCCACTTTTGAATGGAAGGTTCTGGCTCATGGTGAAATATTTAAATTCCTTGGTATTCCTTTTTCTTTTCAATCTTCTCGAGCCGAGCTCTGGCAGTATGTTATTCAAAGAGTGGCCAAAAAACTGGAATATTGGCTTACCTAACCTTTATCATTGGTTGGGAAGTTCCAAATTTGTTCTAAAGTTCTAGCGGCCACACACGTTTATTACTCTTCATGTTGGGTTCCCTCCAAAGCCTTTATTCATAAGTTGGAAACACTACTCAAAGCCTTTATGTAGGCTAACGCCTCTACAGGAAGAGGTTTTCATCGTGTGGCTTGGGAAATTTGTTGCCTTCCCCGCAATTCTGGGGGGCTAGGCCTTATTGACATTCAACACCAAAGGTGGGCACTATGTGTGAAATGGATTGTTAGAAGCATCACTAGCCAAGAAGCTTGCAAAGTGCTCCTGCGACATGGCATTGAAGAAGGTTCACCTTATGGCCGCTCTGCGTGGAAAGGTCTGGGGTTTATCAACCTGCTCATAGCCCTAGTGTTTGTTAATGTGATTGGCACTTTTGTGCTTAAGAGCATTTGGAAAGCATGGGAATGCATCAAACCCTGGCTCTAATGGAAAGGTAATGGTTTTCGTAATGGGCTTTCCATTAACCATCAATCCCTCTGGTGGTCACCGATATTCCAAGCGCAGGAAAAGTGTCTTGCAGAAGTTCTGGGAATCTCTGCGCTCAAATTTTTCAAACTCAGAATTCACACCATTCAAGATTTATTATGTAAACACTCACAACCCTGGTTCTCTTGGCCTGAAATTAAAACTCGTTTTCAGTTATCCAACTAGGATCAGGCTAGTTATAATGAAGTGATCAACTCTGTCCCTGAACACATGATGCACAAAATTGCGGTGCATTCTTCTCGCCCTTGGTGGACGGACTAGAAATGGTATGTTGATACTCCATTTCACAATTACTCAGCCAGTAAAGGTTACCGTTAACTTTTGCCTCATCTGCCCATGGTGGATAAACTCAACATGCGATGGAGAATTCATTCCACTCCGTCCTCCTGGAGTAGGCAATTTGACATTGTTTGTTCTATCTGTGTGGAGCCCAAGATTTCCCACTTTCTCTAGTGTATTTTGCACCAAGGTCTCCTTATCAGGGCTCTCCTTGTTCAAATTGGGGTCACGGCTCCCAAATGCCCATTTTACGGCCATTTGGAAACTATTCTACATCTTTTCTGGTTTTGTCTGAAAGCTCAGCTATCCTGGAACTGGATTCATTCATTCTTCTTTCTACTTAGACCACACTGCTTTACTTGGCAGCATATCCTTTAAGGGGATAATCCCAAACTTCTGCCTATGTTCACCTAGATTTGGCATGTTTTCAGAGGGGAAATTCTTTTTTGGATATGGAAAGAAAGAAATTTTTTACTCTTTGCTAATTATGCAGTTGATCAGCATTTTTTTGTTTAGAACAAATCTATGGTGATCTCAAATGTGCTACTATAAATACAAGTCCATGCAAACAAAGTCGCGTTGAAGGCGAACCACCTCTAGACCCTACTGCGGCACTGGGGGGAAGCCCCATGTAATGTTGCCTGTGTGCCACCTTCTCCAACTCGGCGCTCCTCACCACCTGGCCGTGGTGGTCAGCGTAGCCATTCGTAACAGTGTGCTTTCAACCGAGCTCGACACTCCTCGGGCCCTCTTCAGCAAAGGAGTTATTCACCAGCTCGCCCGCGTGGTCGGGGTCACCGCACCATCACCAACAAAGGATTCATTCGCCAGCTCGCCAACATGGTTGGGAATCACCGACTCATCAGCACGAGTGGGGCTCTCCTGTAGCCTCCGCGTAGCGCACTATTGATGGGTGGAATCCACCCCCACCACCACCATCTTCCGACAAGTTCCCTCACCTCAGCCCCACCATCCCCATTCGAGGAGAGGCGAACCAGGAAGAAGAAAATCCCACCGGCTGGGATATTCTAGATGCTGGAAAAAAATTCCCTGGCTCAGGCTGGCCGGATGATCATGATCTACCTGCTTCGGGCATCTTTGTTGCTACTACTTGATTTGGTCTTTTGTAATTCTCTAAGCACTGCCTAGTTTTTGTTTTCTCCTAGGCTTGGCCTAGTTTGTTTCTCGTTCTCCTAGGCTCAGCCTAGCTTGTTTGTGGTTTTGGGGGCGTGCTCTCATACCACTCGTTTTTTTGCTGAAGTAATCTTGTATCGTATTGAATTAATATAATATAAGATCTCTTTTCATTTAAAAAAATGTGTTTCCCTCTTTTACTAAGAAAAAGACAGTGTGTGCATATATAATCTAATGATTGGCAGCAAGAATAAGAATCAATTATGTGGGTCTACTGTGAGCTAATCGTGGTGTGGTTTAGGCTTACTGGTTCGAGCAAACTAATGGAACTAGTATTCCAATCAAATATTGTCCTGCCCAGTGCAAATTTGGTGGCCATTAATTTTTTCTAGGTCTCAAGACCAATGGAGAATAAAATAAGATAATTCAATTTAAATGATTGGGTGATAAATCTAATAGGACAAGGAAAATAAAATTAATTGCTAAAAAGTTTGTTTTGAAGTTAATTACAAGATCCAAATTTAGTTTTTAAAATAAGAATTAGAAAGTGGAAATAAACCTTATATGTGCTATATCACAAGGAACTAGGTTAGTTATGATCTACATATTATTTTTTTATTTAAAAGAAACTATACAAAGAAATGTTATAATAATCTTATTTTGAGAAACTATAAGTGATGTATAACATTTACAATAGTGAGTAGTTAGATTACTATTCCTTACTATTGTGAATAATAAACAGTGTGTAAGATAATCATTCGATTTAACATAATAATCTAATTGAATCACTTCCAAAATTCTTCAACTTAGTATTAAATGACTTCATTTAAGTTTGGCAACATCAATGGCTCTTCTTATGTATTGGAGGTCTTTCATGCAGTCGGTCAATATGTGGCACAAAATAGCCTAACACATTTTTATTTCTAATGCATTAGAGACTATGTCGCTCCACGTGGAAGTCAACTACCAAACAAATTGAAGATGATGACAACACCAATAAAAATTTATACATCTTTTTTATTAAAAAAACAATCTATATTCACACTTCATACACAACATATTTCTTAGGAGAAAATTGGCTTCGTGAGGAGAAAATTAGCTTTGTGGATTGCTAGCTAACCATGATGCCATTGTCCTTGATGTATTATAACTATTTAATTGTATGATTGTCCAATTAAATGGAAATAAATTGTTACAATACTCCTAACACTAATTGTGAGTATGATCATTGTTTTTAAATTCACTGTAATAATTTTGTTGTATGGTGTTTGGCCCAAAAGTCAACTATATGGTTCTTTCTCACCATTTGAAATTGTTTATTATAGTATTCATTTTATTTCAATTTGTTATTATTGAACTAGTGAATCAAAAGATATGAGAAATAAGAGATGCGAAATAAATTTTTCATATTTAAAAAATTAAACACGCTTATTTCTATTAGTAGAAAAAATAACAATCCCTTTTTATAATCATGTGTTTCGTTATGTGAAGAGACACTTTTGGTGGGGGCATAGAACAACACAAAAAAAAAATTCAACACTTTCATCCTTCACCAACACAAATGCCCGCCCATATACAATTGCTAGTAATAATCACAAGTAAAAAAGGACCACTCAACATACAAATACCATAAACATTTGTCACGGAAGGAATGCGGAATGTACTCGCGATAGTGGAGCCTTTTTCCCTAATACCAAAACTTTTGGGGCATGTTTTGACCAAAACCAGATGTCCAGTTCCGTAATAATAAGCTAGAGATTTAAGGTTGAAGTTCCATTGAGGAAGGCTTCTGCAGATTGCCACATCAAATCCATTTCATAGAAACCCTCCAAAAGGAGGAGACTGGAAAGTTTGCAGTGCTTGCTTAAACATTTCAAAGGCAGCACTCGGGAGTTTGCGTTGATATATATATAGTTACGCAGATACATGGTAGTCAATGAAATATTATCTTCCTGGGAGCCTTTTCCTGCAACTGGCCCCCAGATTTTCTTAGCAGAATCGGGGGAAAATTGCTCAAGCCCCTCCAAGGGACCACTAGGTAAGCCATTTTCTCCTCTGTAGGACCATATTGTAAGCCATTTTAGGAGAATTGGTGTTTAACACATAGACTGAAAGTGGAGAAGGTTGAGCCTAATGTTGTTGGATTTATATTATAAGCCACACTTTGAAAGTATTTTATGGCTCAAAATATCTTGCCAAAAACTGAGTGGCTTAAAAGTTACTCTTGTTGAACTTCATAGCCAACTTTTTAAGGCTCTCACGGGATCAAATTTTATAGGGTAGGCCTGAAAAACTGAAAGGCGCTAATTTAGAGATGATCAGTAGCCTAAAATTTTTAGTCTCTCATGTTAGATTGTCACACTGGCCAAATTACTTCCAAAATGCCAATTTTGCAGTGTAGTCATTGAAATAACCGAGTGTGTTGAGGCTGCCACCGTGCCCCCAGCAAGAATTTACCCAAATCACATGGCAACTTGTTTTACCAACTTAAGAGTCTGATTTCAGCAGTCTGCCTGTATAACTTGGGATCACAAGGACTGGTACGCCTTACAGCTAAAGTCTGCACAAAAAAATACTTTCCTGCGCATTATGCCATATTACTGGCTCTATCCTACCCACTTTATATGGATCTGCAAATTTACTTTAATTTTGAAAACGTGGAGGACAAAGGGCAAAGTGACAGGGTGCAAACCACAAATCTTAGACACGGACTCTATGTTTCATTAATATCTTGCTCTGGTGCAAATTATAAGAGGATCTTGAACCAAGATTTGAGCTTCTCGATTGAAAGGAGAAGACATGAACAAAATGTGTATTTTGTGTTACTTGGTCCTTTACATTAAATGAAAAAAGTTGATCTTAGAAATTCTGTCAACAATAACAAAAGATAGAATCATTATCTAGATGTGGTCAAAGGCAACCCCGATACAAAATCCATGCCAATGTCTAAAGGAGGCCCATCTTATGCCAATAATGGAATACATGTGCACCTTGTGAGTTCCCGTTAGTAACCTAACAAGTCTTTCAAGAAGAAACATATCTAGCACCATCTTTTTGCATTGAGCCAAAATATCAAACTAGTTTTTTTCCCAACAATTCTTTTGCTTATACCTACTACATGTAACTCCTTATTTCAACTTTATGCAAAGGAATAATGTGTTTGAATGCACAACTGCTTGCTCCCAAATTGAAAACCATCTACCGTACACTAATTTTATTTGGGTTTTATAAAAGATCAATCAGTAAGTTACCTGAATTGGAATTTTGGAACCCAGTATGTGATGTCTGAATTCCCTCATTGACGAAGTATGACCATCCTTGTTAGTAACAACCAAACAATCAATTTATACAGAGTTATATATAGTCCTCAAACAACTGCAATTTTCAATGCCTTTGGCTTCTTTTGAAATTAATACACAACAGAATTTCTCTTCCTTCATAGTTTGCTCCAAAGCTTTCCCACGTAGCTTATAAGGTAGAGGAAAAATGCTTATCCTTTTCCTTCACTACATTTAAGAGTAGATTTCCTCCATTACTTGCTTTGCACCTCATTTTTGTTCACCTCCTATCACGAAAATCCTTCTTATTAACCTACCATGATCTTTCAAGAAACAAATGGTGAGTATCCATCAAAACCATGCCACCACATTGAACTCTCCTCACATAAGCATAATGAAATTGATCTATGAACAAATCATGACCCTCATGCGGCCATAAGATCCTCTATGAATATGGATTTGGAAAACAAGTCCAACTCAAATCTTAAACAATAATGACCTTGCATACTTTACCTTGCCATTTGCTTCATATCCTGAGTATGCATTTTATTCCTTCAATCCATTGCCTTAGGCCCCTTGTTTTAAGCCACTAACAACCTCTTCAACATTCTGTTCTCTAATGGTTTAGCTTCAATTCCAACTATTTTTTAATTGTTGGTTGATCCTCAATCTGCATAATAATATTTGTTTTTGTATATCTTGAGTGTTAGCCTTGTTAGGACAACCTCCTGCATCTTCTTTATTGACCATGGTATCATCTTTGTGTTGATTTATTTGTCCAAAATTTCCATTCATTTGTCTCTTTTTGTTCTCCTCAAGCTAGGCTAGATGTACTTCAACTCCGGAATTTGAGCTAGTGCCTCGCATATATTACACTTCATTTTTTTTTAATATTATGAGGAATTATTACTTTAGCCTGGCATTGGGAAGGGACCACCAGGTGCACAAATTTCATACTACCTTCGTACAACTGGAGCCTAGGTTTCATACTGCCTTCGTACAGTTGGCACACACTTAAGGACGTTGATCAGACTACTCCAACAACACACAGGGACTCTGGTTAAATTACTCCTCATGCGCGGACATGCCAATGGGATTTGAACCTTGGACCTCCTCTTAGTAAATGCCTGGACTTTACCAATCAGCCAAGATCCCATTGGCATTACACTTCATCTTTAACTACATATTGAAAAGCCTCATCCAAAAAATTTAGTTCCATTATCAATGATCCATGCATAGGTTCACAACCTGCCTCACCGCAGCTCATAGCTGTGCAGGCCTCCTCACTTCTCTTGCAACACTTGGGCTCCTCACCCTTCCGGCATGTCGCAGCAAGCATAAGGCCTCGTGGCATCATGTAGCATGGGCGCAAGCATTTGTTGTTAATAGCACAACCCTCACTTGTTCCACAGCTTGCCCAAGACTTGGTGCCATCCACCAAGTGCCCTGGTATCCTAGTATATTGCTCCCCATATTCTCAAGCATGCCACACATCTGCTTCGCAACCCTCACGGCTCCTGCAGTACTACACTAGACGAATGCAACTTTCTCTGCTTCTGAAGACTTGCAACCTTCACAACCTCACAACCTCGTGGCACCTCATAACATTTGCGCATAGCTCCTTTGCATGCTAAGTATTGCCGGGCACCTGCACAGGTCTTCTATACTCGGCATCCACCTATCAACACTCAATTGCCACACGGCACGCTATAGGTGGCACCCTCCATGCATCACATTATGTCAAAGCATCTCGTCAACATGCCATGCATTGGATCACAACTGTTACTTGACTAGGGAAGGGGAAGAGCCTCTCAACCGTTTCTCCTACAACTGTTGTCAATTGTAATTGTCATCCTGTAATCGTACATTGTATATACATGTATTATAATCACAAGCTCCAGACATCTATGCATCCTATGGCAACCCCTCTTTCGATATCCAGAAATATGTCTGAATTTTTTTAAATGTCTTCCGTAAGCATCCACTGGAAGAGAAGTACTACTTTGTTTAACACACACTTGACTTCTAACAACTCTGCTAAGTTTTCGTTGTTCAGAACTCTTATCTACTCGTGGACTAATTACACTTGACTACCCGTTCATTAATCTTTACTTCTTTGGGTGTCCTATGGGTTGGACCTACTATGGCTGCTGCACAACTCTGATCTGCTGCTTGGCAACCTTGCACCTTCTTGCAATGCCAAGTCAATGTTACCCTCGCCAAATAGCAAGCAAGGTCTGCGCCGAGAAGCAACTCATGATCACTGAAGCCCGTGAGCGGTAATTGTTTTGCCAGCTATAAGCCATGAAGTTTCATTTTAATGTTGTCGCTGTGAGCTAAGACTCCCGACTGCAATTAAACAACAACATGGAACTTACACCTTTAACCAATGTTTAAATATATTACAAATTGTATTTGCCAGTTACAACAGTCTAATGACAGCCTTGCAGGCATCAAGTTTGGGGACCCCATAATGGGATTTCACACATCCGCTGAGCTGAGAGAATACACACGCACCCCAGAAATGAGATAGTCAGCATGCCCTAACTGTCTAACATCAAACACTTCTATAGATTTGGATTCTTTCCCCATAGTCTAGGTAAATCTGCAAGGACACATTCCCCTTTTGTCACAAGAGCTAGCACTCTTAACCTTGTTAGCCTATTTTACACCATTGTATTTTCCCTATTCTGCATGTTGAATAGAAGTTGCATCATGCATTTCGGCATATCAATCTTCAGCTCATCTTGAATATAATTGGGCAGTTTAGTCTAGTTAATATTTCCTTTGCATTCTACAGTACATTGCTTATGTTTAAGTGTGTCATTGTCCACTGCATAACAGGTCTTGGGTACCACCTGGGGATCAATCAAACCATTCGTGTTGTATTTGAAAGCATGGCCCATTAAGATATCCAATTGTGGCTTGCTTCTCCTTTCCATGTGATATATGCATTCTAATTTGCAATTTCGTAAATTGTTCAATATATTCTTGCACCCTTCAAATTTTTTATGTTTAAGATTCTAAATTTGTGAGATAAATTTTTTGCTGATAATACTTGATTAAAGATTTAGCCCAGAGATGCTTGATTTCTTTTAGCCAAGATCCAATTTTTTTTTTCTTTTCAGCCTTCTGCTATCCTTTTGAAAGTTGCATAAGGTTTCATCTTTCACGTGGCTGACTTTATTCTCATCGGAATATCTTCTGTTTTATTTTCCATGTCAAAGAACTGCTCTAATTTTATTTTGCTCCCTTGCATTGAGAGCGCTCAAATGATTCTCTACATTGGATCAACAGTGCTGTCAATACATGTAACAATGGTTGTTACTTCTTTATAAGACTCCCAATCCCTTAAGTCACCTTTCTAAGATCTCTATCTCTTGTGGTAGTCCTCATTCAGATGTATGCCCTCTCTCAGTTGTCATCTTTCCATTCTTTTTATACTAACAATAAACTTTTTCCATGCTTTGTTTGCCTGGCTTTGGTACCAAATAATGCAGCAACTTGTAAAAAATATAGATGACTCTTTTCCTATCATTTTTATTTTCCACAACAGAAAAAACTGTACTTAAAATAAACCCTTTTATAGATCTCCTTCTTAGAATCACAGAATTCTAAATATTTCAAATCCTTACGCATGTTGGTCCGTTATGTATGTTGTCTCAAACTGTTACGACTCCTAATTACCATTCCTCCATCAAGAAACCATTAACATGGGATAAGAACTGTTATAAATTTTCAATATTTTAAGCAATGCCTAAAGTTCTAAAAGTCGAGTATCAAGAGAGGATAGTTTGGTAAGAAGTAATAACAATTTTGAATTGCATGTTCAAGAATAAGGATACATATACACAGCTTAGCTCTGAAGAGCAACCTTTCTCAACCTCAGTTAAAAAATATGCACTATTCTCTCAGCTTCCCTTCTTAAAGGGAAGCTTAATCGAAAGGAAATGTATGTGAAGGAGCTGTTCAAAATCGAAGGACAACTGTCAATAACAATTTGCCCCCTTCCAATAACTGAGCCTATTTTACATTGTTAATATGATTTAACTGCTGTACCACGATGGTAATTTTGTTAGTATCACCTTAAACTGGGGAAATGTAAATGGTATCATCGACAGAGAAGCCCATACCATGGGAGGCCAATCGGCTTGGAGGGCTCTGAGTTTGGCACAATTCAGACTCTACATTCATTTTCTTGTCTGCTCGCTTTCTCTTCAGCCTCTGAATTCTTTCATCATCCTCTCTCTCATCAACAAAAGAGGCAAATGATCTTAGAACCTTTGCACTTCTTACGCTCAAGGAATGTGAAGCATCAGGAGAATCCTCATGGTTTCTATCAGCATAACGAGTGAATTGGCAAATCATGTGAAAGAAAAATACAAGCAGAGCTACAAAACATACGATTCCTGTGACTAAGAAAAGGCCCCAGAAACTTTCCAGGCCAAATTGATTTGATTGGACTGAACTTTCCTGTAGACTGCACTTATCATTTTTCAACCACTTATCATGAATCCTCTGAAGCTCCCCATTTTCTGAAAGGGCCAGGATTGCTGTGGACATGTCAAGTGCGAGTTGAGAGTCCTTTGGGAAAGCCTGCAACATATCAATCCAGGTCCTAATAAGTTAAATTTTATTATTCATTAAAAAAAATACAGATCATAGCAAGGCTACTTACAAATCCCCATCCACTTTTTGTAAATTCACGTCCCACAATTGTATATCCACATTGTGTGGATAGAAACGATTGAATATAAGGAAGCTCATCTACAACTGCCGCCACACCTCCTTTGTTTGGTCCCAGAGACAATGCTCTAGCATAACTCTCCTGAGTGTTTAAAGGTACTAGTCTGGATTTGGCTATATTAAACTCTCCTGGTAGATAATCTGCAACAAATGATCCTGTTTGATATCCTATTGGTGAATTACTTGATGCCAAGCTATCAATTCCTTGAATTGTTGGTGAAAGCTGTTGCACTGTGAGGATGGATGTTAAGCTTGCAGTGTAACTTGAATTAATGATTAAAACAACAAATAACCATATGATTACTACTGCTCGTCCAAGTGTGCTCACGGTATTTTCCCCTGCATTAACCCCATAGGCCTTTCCGTCAGGCTTTTAAGTTTCTTTAGAAATTTACCTACATAAATTATTGTAGATACTTGCAAGGAGCATATAAAATCATGAAACTGCTGTAACAGAAACCTTTACATTACTGCAAATCTGGTCAACATTCAATGCTTATGCTACATCTTGATAATGCTTAAAAAGTTCAAGACCAATATTGTGAAACTATAAAACAAGCTGCTATGTTTTGAAAGGAAGCTAGAAGCGACAAAAATAGAATGTAAAGGATAGATTACTCACTATGGGAAAAGAACATTGTAGAGAATGCGAACCTGCAAAAGTAACATTGCATATTGGTGAGGCGTTTCATCTTTACATGTCTGAGAATAGTGTTATCAGTTCTAGCTAAGACAATAAATTTGACATATTTTGTTACACAAATCATATTATAACATTTGAATATATAGATTGTCCTGATGTCCTCAAAAATGTTCTACTCTTAAGGTTTGTTCTGTACTTCGTTAACCCTTGATAGAATTGCAAGTCTAACACCTAACTATGTCTTCAAAAGCAAGAAGACATTTTTGTTGGATCAATTCAAGATGCACAAAATTAATTGCATATGAAACTAGATGCAACCAGTGCAAGTTGTAATGGACCACCAGAGATTTCCAACTTTATTTTCAGTTCAATACCAGCTATAAGAAATGAACAACCTTGAGGTGCTTCGATTGCACAGTTACGGGAAAGGCACTTACCAGAGAACATTCATAACTTGCTTCTTCGGATGCCCTCTAAACTCCGGGTTTGATCTATGCTCCAGAATCCACACAACAGCTCCAATGACAAGAAAAAAGGCACCAGTCGTACACCACATTTGTATTGAAAATGGACGCATGAAAGCCCAAGCATTGGAATCAATCTCTCTAACAGGTACCACCACAGCTAAGCCTGATTCTACATAAGGCTGCGTGAAATCCACAATCTTCGATCGTTTCGTGACAATTGAAACATCACCAACGACTGCATCAAAGTTCTGCAGGGGTCCAGCTATGAATTGCTGCACTGAAGTAGTATGCATATGCTAACTTTCAGATTACATGATTAATTGTCCAATATTGTGCAATAAGTTTGGTGGGATTATTTCAATGGAAACACACTTTGACATCAAACAAAGACACATCTATAGAATTTATTAAAATTTAAAGCAGAAACCAACCTTTAAGGCAACCTGCTCTACAAGCTCATCATAACTGGGTGTAGAATTCCCTGTTCCATAAGGTCTAAATGTGTATGGAACGGCATAAGGAAGCAAATTTACAGCAGCAACAAACACATCAATGCAAAATCCTTTTACCGTGTTGCTACCTTCTACTGTAGTCACAAACTCTTTAAAGCCTGTTTTTCTGGGCACGCCAATCACAAGCTCCTTGCCACTGTTTGGGAATACCCATCCCCGTGGCACTATTTTGCTTTCACCTGGCCATATAATATCATAAAGTTTTTGTTTTATGTGAGATTTGTTATTGTTCATGGTAGCTGAATATTCTGGAGGGGTAACTGAGAAGCCAGTGTAATTCGACCAGTAACTGATGCTGCGAATGCCTGTACCAGCTATATTAATAATCTCAAAAGTAGAGCCCATCAAATCTCTGTTTTTATCTAGTTGCACTGGACCTGCAATGCCAATGAAATTAGTTGCTAATATTATTTTTCGCAACTGTGCCCCACCTTTGAAAACCTTCAAGGTTGCTAGTTCTGACTTGCTTCCACTGTCGTTTGATAGTGTATAGTGTTCTATGAAAGAGAAATTTCCTCCCTGGTTCAGGAAGGCATTGATAGAATGAGCAATCATCAATATACTGTCATAAGCATACAGTCCAAACACATTCAAAGAGGCATCCGCTGTGTGAGTTGCTTGTAAGTTTTTCCACTTTCTTGTAAACAAACTGTATTGTTCTGAATTTGGACTATGTCGACGCAGCCCAATCACCCCTTGAAGTGAGTTCATGTTGTCTATTTCAAGTAAATTTGAATCTAAAACAGAGGATAGCCAATCTGTGACTATCCACACGTACCCATTGCTCAACATTCCAATGTCCTTAGCTTTAGAGAAAAGATTAAGACCAGCATCTGAATTCATATGGACTACAAACACTCGTGCCTCTACTAAAGCTAATTTGGCTAAGACATTACCCATCCCAGTTTGGTCAATTCCAGGAGGCATAGCTGCCTTATTGGTAATCTTAGCTCCCACATTTCCCAGAGCATCCCCTAATACAGAAACTCCATTTCTGCCATAATCGTCATCTATGTACACTGCCACAACTTCCCTCCAGCCGTAATAGCCCACTAAAGCAGCAATTGCAGACATTTGGGAAAAGTCACTGTGCGTCATCCGGATAAAATATGGGTACTCCTGTGATGTAAGAGTTGGATCGGTAGCTGCAAAGGATAAAAGTGGTATTTGGAGTTCATTTGCTATGTGTGATACCATATGAGCAAGCACAGATAATTGCGGACCTATTATTGCCACAACATCTTTCTTCAATAATTCCAAAGCTGCACAAAGACCAACAATTTCACCAAAAACATTAGGAAAGTTTTTGTGTTGAGTGCTTAATTGTGTGCCCTTGCATTTGATTATTACCAAAAATACATGGGAAAATGTCATTTGAAGAATAGCTATTCAGAGAGGTCATCTCAAGATTACTTAAAAGTTAAAATACACGAGTAAAATCCCATAAAAAATAATAATCAAATTAGACGAGTACTTTTCAAGTATACAAGTGCTCCCAAATACATTATCTGAAGATATTTTGGTGTTAGAACGGCATAAAGACAGTTACAATGGAGAATACTTGAGAACTGGGATACTCAAAAATGTCATACAGGCCCCCATTCGCATACAAACGTGCCAGATACAGGTATGAGTCCTAGTATGGGACAGATACATTCCCGAAACACTATACAGTCCCTGGGACATTTCCGTACCATCTTAGCGGTACTCTTCATTTTTGAATGCCAATTTTATTTTTTATTTTTAAACTAAAAAAAAAAACCCTAACATTACCTACCCCAACCTCTTAAAAACACTATTCAAAAGCTGTATAACAACACATTTACTTCAAAGTTCATTTCAAAACTCACTTTCAGATTTTCAGTTTTTGTAAATTTAGGAGCTTTTTCAGATCTCTAGTTTTTACAAATTTAAGAGGTTGAAGAAGGAAGATAGGAGCTTGAAGGAGACAGTTAGGAACTTGAAGGAGGAAGAATCAAGAGCAGCTTGAAGGAGGAAGTTAAGAGCAAGTTGAATGTTTTGAACTTTCATGAATATAATGTATTTTAAGAGTTTTATTTTTTATGGACTAAAAATGACTATTGTGCGTATATATATATATATTGTAAGGACATTTTCATGCCATTTTGTAGCCAAGGGTTTTATTAAAAATTGGCGTTTCAGCGTTTCGACCTGTTTTCTTCGAAACCTAACTTGAGAGCATCGAAGTTTTATTTGAAAACAAAAACAAAAAACTACCACGCATGTTGAAGGCTTGAGTACCGCAATGAAATTCACTTGAATATTATGAAAAATAGTTGAAACAATGGTAATTGGGGGGGGGGGAGAGCCAGCAGGTGCAACAGTCTTCTGGTAAATGCATAATATTAAATAAACTATTATGGACTCGAGAAATCACTAGCCTGCTGAATATTCACGAATCAGTGTTTTGAGTATGATGTATATTGAAAGAGCAGTACTTTGTCCATACTCTGTTTCCTTGCTGAAGACTGGATCTATTATTTCTATTGAAACCGTGTCGAACAATGTTATTTCCCCACAAGCGATAAAATTGATGGGGTTGTTAATACTTAATAGTAATTTGTCTAAGCAAATTGAAGCTGATAGAGGGACCAAGTTCCAATTTGCAATCAAATGAATGGGCAATTTTCACAAAGAATTCATTTCCAAGCTTCAACAGCAAACAACAATGTTGACTGTTGTGTGAATCTATTCAATATTGGAAAAAGCAAAAGAGCTAGCCAACCAAACAACCGCCAGAGCTAAAGCACATTTAAAGGAAACAAGTCTATGGGTACTTTAAGCTTTTCAGAATTCAAATAACCTATAAATAAAGCTAATGTTATAAACATAGCTTACAAAATTTAATTTGCTAACCTGCTCCGGTGCCTATGAAAGCACTGCAATTAGAATCCATCATACTAAGCTCCAGCGTTGTACCATTAAGCAAACTCTTATTGTTGTTCACATCCTTCACTGCCAATTCCATGGCTATCTTAGCCACTCTTCCAATTGTAGAATTGAATGCAAAAAGAGCACCAACATTTACAACAAGAGGTCTTGCATTTCCATCAACAATTGAGCCATTACATAGTATTAAGGTGGATGATACTATAATCAAAATGACTAGATAACCCTGGAAATGCGGCAATGCCCACATGTTGAAGTTCCCTGTTCAGCTCACCGTCTTGCACAAAATCTCTTCCATATTCAGCCTAAAAAACAGAACAGTAAAAGTTCAACCATTGATGACAAACTAATCATAAATTAAAAAATATTTATCTCAATGAATGTCTAGGCTTAAGGGCTTCCACAAGAAGAACTGCATGAACAAAAATTAAACAAAAAGCACTTTGGTTTCGAAACTGGTTTTTGACAGCGCAAGTTCAAGAAAACAATTTCATAGTATATATCACAACTCAAAAGCCATCATAATGGTATCACAAATTTTTTAAAAATATTTAGCTCAATGAATATCTAGGCTAAAGGGCTTCCACAAGAAGAACTGCGTGAACAAACATTAAACAAAAGGCCCTTTGGCTTAGAAACTGGTTTTTGACAGCGCAAGTTCAAGATAACAATTTCATAGTTTATAATCATTTCAGATCAACTCAAAAGCCACCATAATGGTATCACAAACAAGTTTTATAATCAGAGATGCCAAGGATTTTGAAGGCAATAAAGATGCTTGAGGTGCCCTTGGAAAAATTAAATATTGCTACGTAAAGCCTGAGAAACCTGTTCCAATGTTGAAAGGCTAATGGCGAGAGGAGGGATATTTAGAACTTTGAAATAACTAAAATAGAGGCGTAGAGCTTTGAAAACAACGCTTGCAGCTATAGCAAAGTTGAAAGGCTAATGGCAAGCGGAGAGGGATATTTAGAGCTGTGAAATAGATTTAAAAATGGATGCTTAGTGCTTCTAAAATGAGGCTTCCAGCTATCAGGCTTAGTTACAGAAGATAGCAAATGTTGAAAGGCTAAGGGAAAGTAGAGAGGGATATTTAGATCTGTGAAATAGCTAAAGATGAATGCTTAGAGCTTTTCAAATAAGGTTTCCAGCTATCAGGCTTAGTTACAGAAAATGGCAAATGATGCTTGGTTTGTCTTTTACAATAAGACTCCCAGAAGAGCGGGGAGGCCTAAAAACAGGCAAATCTGATGCAGATTTCCTAAATTCCACAGGCCTACGCACCAATCCGAAAAGTCAACAACTAAAATGCACAAAATCTTGGACCTAAAAACCAATATGCCTAATAGCTCAGAAAACGAATCAAGAACCATAGTGCTCTATCGAGACCAGATTTGAAGCATATGATGACACTTTGCTTACAGACAATCAAAAAAATCGCAAAACAATGACTGCAGCTTCGGTTTCAGAAACAAAAAAGACTTGAATAAAACAGAACATCACAGCCAAAAGATTCTCCAAGAAAACACTGAGGTGACTAAAAAGATGTAAGAGTACTCCCTATAAAAAGCTTACACAAACCTTGTTCGGAAGCAATCGACGTCGCAGGATCGAATCCAACAGAGCCTCAAAATTTCTAGCGTAGCAGACCAATAAGGCACATGTTTCATGTGTTTCTTGGACGACTATCCACGAGCCCAATGAAGTGATTTATGTTTAACAGAGATGCGAAAGCAAAGCCAAAAGTAACAATAAATTGACTTGCAAAATACGTCCGTGAAAATTCGTTCCTAAATTCTGGGAATCTGGGGAACTTGTCATTTTTTTCCACAGTGAGGGTGCCTTTCATTTTTTTATTTTTCAGGCAAATGGATTGCAAAAATGTGTGGGTCTCCTTTGTCGCATAAAAAGTGTTTGGTAGTTGGCGGTTCAGCCATTTCTTAAGTGGAGGTGGTCAAAGGGACACGCGGGCCGAGAAAAAAACAAAAGCTTCTAAATTAAGACAGAAGTATTCATTCATCAAGATTAACAACAGAAAAATAGAAAATAGCTAAATACACGTTAAAAGTTTTCATTCATTCGGATGCGAACAGTCAAGTCTCACCTGCCCCGAATTCTGCGGGGGCGCGATTCTTATATAAAACGATTCTAAGTTTTTTCCGTGGCACACTGGAAAAATCTGGTCAAGTAGCACACTTTATTTCACATCAATGAAGAATTATTCTTCCTAGCATTGCAATTAGTTGCAAATTACACCGGAATGAGGATAATAAGACTGTTTAGTTTTTGGAGTTGCATTTGTGGGTTAATATATCTATGTTAAATTGTTTCAAGTTCATATTATGGGAGGAGGGAGACATATCACAACTACAACATCTGGAAAGAAAAACAATTCCTTATTATGCTTTGGTGAAAGTCCACGACCTGTTTTAAGGCTCCTTTTTTTCTCATAGGATTAGCATGTGCTAGAAAATGATTAGACACTGTTTGTTGTATTAAGTGAAACAATGCACATCTTTGAAGGCTAGGGAAGAGTATAGAGGATATTAGACTCTGTGAAATAGCTAAAGATGAATGCTTAGCCATTCAGATTTCTAATTCCACAGCCTCCACAATCCGAAAAGTCAGCAACTAAAATGCACAAAATCTTGGACCTAAAAACCCAATATGCCCTAATAGCTCAGAAAACGAATCAAGAACCAATAGTGCTCTATCGAGACCAGATTTGAAGCATATGATGAACCTTTGCTTACAGACAATCAAAAAAATCGCAAAACAATGACTCCAGCTTCGGTTTCAGAAACAAAAAGACTTGAATAAAACAGAACATCACAGCCAAAAGATTCTCCAAGAAACACTGAGGTGACTAAAAAGATGTAAGAGTACTCCTATAAAAAGCTTACACAAACCTTGTTCGGAAGCAATCGACGTCGCAGGATCGAATCCAACAGAGCCTCAAAATTTCTAGCGTAGCAGACCAATAAGGCACATGTTTCATGTGTTTCTTGGACGACTATCCACGAGCCCAATGAAGTGATTTATGTTTAACAGAGATGCGAAAGCAAAGCCAAAAGTAACAATAAATTGACTTGCAAAATACGTCCGTGAAATTCGTTCCTAAATTCTGGGAATCTGGGGAACTTGTCCATTTTTTTCCACAGTGAGGGTGCCTTTCATTTTTTTATTTTTCAGGCAAATGGATTGCAAAAATGTGTGGGTCTCCTTTGTCGCATAAAAAGTGTTTGGTAGTTGGCGGTTCAGCCATTTCTTAAGTGGAGGTGGTCAAAGGGACACGCGGCCGAGAAAAAACAAAAGCTTCTAAATTAAGACAGAAGTATTCATTCATCAAGATTAACAACAGAAAAATAGAAAATAGCTAAATACACGTTAAAAGTTTTCATTCATTCGGATGCGAACAGTCAAGTCTCACCTGCCCCGAATTCTGCGGGGCGCGATTCTTATATAAAACGATTCTAAGTTTTTCCGTGGCACACTGGAAAAATCTGGTCAAGTAGCACACTTTATATTCACATCAAGGAAGAAATTATTATTACTAGCAATTGCAAATGAGTTGCAAATTACACCGGAGAGGATAAGAATGTTTAGTTTTTGGAGTTACAATTTGTGGTGAAATATATGCTATGTTAAATTGTTTCAAGTTCATATTATGGGAAGGAGGGAGAAATATAGTACAACTACAACATCTGGAAAGAAAAACAATTCTTATTATGCTTTGGTGAAAGTCCACGACCTGTTTTAAAGCTCCTTTTTTCTCATAGGATGTGAGCATGTGCTAGAAAATGATTAGACACATGTTGGTTGTATTAGGTGAAACAATGCCAACATTTGACTAACATTGAAGATTTCACATGCCATGTGTAAATCTCCCATTGGGAAATGTGTCATTTATGAGCTTGGCATAAGATTTAACATCGAATTATATTCAAACTTTAGACCAAATCAAGTTTGTTATTAAGCATGAATCGCAACTAATATAAAGTCTGTGGATAGTAGAAGCAAGATAATGCATGAGTGGGACACTCAACGAACCTCTTGCACAGGTAATTGTTAGTGTCACACATAGACTCAGATAATTGAGGTTGAAGCAGTACAGAGGTGTGGTTGCAATTGAAATAGAGGAAATTTGTTGGTATTTGAAATAAAGAATTTCAGGGATGTGCATCGCAACTGATATTTGCGATGAAATATCTACCAATCGGTATCCTTGATTCAAGTGGGTGTTGTTGCTACACATGAATAACGATCTGTACTCCAAAACTCCTGCATCCATCGTCAATGCCAAATGGGTATTCGATACCCAAATCACCACACCTTTTACACGAGTTGAAGCGGGAATAATCTTATGGAAATTTCGCAACTAATTGAGGAAAGATGATACCAAAGACCCCAATAAAGAAAAGTTGCCAGCAAACAACATAGGCAAGAAGTGAAGTATAATACAGACCTTCGCCTAGTGGACTTGCATTGGCCTCTCTCACAATAGCAGGGATATCCTTGTAGACCACCATGTCTATTGTACACACAACACTTGCACAGACTGACATGACAAGTTGCATCTCCATTACCAGAGTATACGTTATTTGGAGTGAAGTTTCCTTGTAAATAAGCTCAATCAGGGGAAGGATTAATCCATAGAGGCCAATTGCGCTCGTTATGAGGATAAACCCAACAACATAGTGTACACGGATGGCTTCCTCGGGCCTATCACTACTGTTGTTGAAAGGAAGTATACCTGTGCCGAAAGTGAAAAAAATCAGAGCATTGATGGAATAAGGAGTCGACTTCTGACTGACTATTAAATATGCGAATATTATATTGAATCCCAACTGGGAGGCGAACACCATGGCCAAGGTGGAGAGAGGTAGGTAACGGAGGCACCATGAATACAGGGCATTATATATGCTAAGGAGGATCCCGATTCCAAATGAAGAAGTGAAAATCCTGAGAGTGACATGGACATTCTGAAATGGGCACCCCTGATTTTTGTTGTAGAGTGATGAAATCCAAATGGGCAGAATCAGAAGTGGACACCTTGTTGTCTATAGAAACGCAAGGAGCCATAAGCGAATCCCCTCAGCATGCCTAAAATTGCATCTGGCCAACAACAGCTCCGCAATGACGCCTATTGATAAGCTTGCGGAGCTCAACAACTAAAGTGTCCATTGCAGTAAGCTTCTCTTCTCCGTTACAGATTTGATGATCCACAAATACCAAATGGGTAATCCAAATTGGCACCCAAACAGGCAAAATAACCATTGAAAAATGAAGGCAGATGTAAGCTCCGATCCGTCGTAAATTGAGTAGTTTGTGAGTGTTGGATAATTTTTTGAGGTCAAAAAACCCAGAAAATTTGAGGGTATATATCGATATCACGGTCAACTTGAAAGTATGAGCGGGGGCGAGCGGTTGCAGGATGGCCTTCGTCCGCGGCAATGGTTCCACACATTCTACCAAATTTGTAATTATTGGAAATGGAGCTTTTTTAAAATCAGCAACATCAGCCACAATAAGTATCGTTACCAATTGAGGAAATACATTGTCGGAATTATGCAGTCGGGAAAGAGCCCTGTCAGAATTTGACTACCCGTGTAGAAGTGACACACTTTTTTTCGGGCAACAGTCGAAAAGTTAAAATTTAAATAAAACGGCGGTTGATTCATATGCGTGTAGTGTGCGCAGGGGGATTGGTGGGGACGCCGCGGTGGGAAGGTGCAAGTGCAGGGGTCGAATCCGTACTGCGACACCGTCGACTACTTGTGCGTGGTAGGTACGCTTAGGTGCTCGATAGTGGCCAAGACCTTCCTGGATCTACCTGGACTGATGACCATGATCCACCCGCGGCTGGTCAACTCTTTGCAGTTGCAGTTTCTTTTTCGTTGTGACTGTCTTATTTGTTTTGCCTTGGACTTAGCGTAGTTTGTTCGTGGCTTTAGAGCGTGCTCTCATATCACCTACTTTTTTGTTGAATGCTCTCATAACTGTGTGTAATGGCAGCGTTATCAGTAAATACAGTCCTTTTGGATATTCCTAAGGGAGCCCGCCCTGGTCGTATGCCTGCTTGCTCCAACAAAACCAACAGGGTTTCCTTCCAGACCACACCTAGGGCTAGAGAGAACTTTTTTTCTATTTTCAATTTTCGATTTGAAACTTCAAAGATGGACTATGGGTGAAATTATAATTTTAACTTCATAATTCATGATAACGTTAATATCATCCTCTAGTTTTTTACTATGTTGAGATGAGATTACTATCGTCATCTAGTTTTTTACTATTTTGAAATAATGTGGTGAGATTGATATGATATCATCACTCTTGACTTTTGTAAATTAGTTGAATGAATACGACTTCTGTAATTGGCCTTCATTTTAAGCGGGAACTATCTTTTATATTAAAATAATAAAAAAGAATTACATAGTAAGCGGCTCCTCTGATACTTACAAATTTTTAATTTATCCTCAAACATAAATTTATAGACCATATTTTTGTTCATTTGTGAGTTTACTTTATGGACCATATCTTTTGTTCATTTGCAAATTTATTGTTTTATATGAAAAGTCTACATGAAGATTTTGGTGATATTGAATTTGATTTTCGAATTGTTTTATTGTCATTATTCGCTTTCATTATCAATCTATCGACTTGACCATTGTACCATTTGATACAATTGCTATTAATAAAACTTACAAATATGTCCCCCTAAATAAAGTATAATTTAAGATGATATCAATATCTCCATAGCGAGTAAGTCTAATTATTTATTCAAAAGAGAGGGGAAGGTTTTGACTATGAGACTTTGCAGGGGAGATGGGGATTGGACTCTGGATAGAGAGGTTTGAGGTACTTTGTGGGATTATTGTCCCTCTTTTATAAAATGCTCCCTCCCTTAAACACATCAATTAAAACTGGTCGCAAACATTTTTGTAGGTGTTATAATCTGTCACACTTTTTGCATAGTTTGAGCTCCCATCCACTTTGGGAACGGGGCTTCGTTGGATAATTTCAGCCACGGACAGATGTTTCATCGAACACCATTGATTTACTTTTTTCACTCCCAGCCGTCGGATAATTCTCAATGACTTCCCTGTCACGCCGACCCCAAATCAACCATTGTATACATATATATACTCGTTTCTGTCCCACTTTATTTCTTACCTATCATGTTTGGCGTTGTTTTCTTCTGATTCGGTCATAGCATTGCGTACGATTTGTTAATTGGGTATTTATTTTGTTCGTTTTGTTAAAGTGATTTCTAGTAAACGGTGGTTGCAGGTATAATCAATGTCTTCTTCCAGCAACATAAACGTTAACTCCATGCACATTCAAACTCGCCCGCGTTATGTCGTCTACAAAAGCTCACCAGCATAACTTGGATACGCCCCCTTCCCAAATATTCCTGGATAGGATGACATGGCCTCCATCGGGGCAGCTGCATCGCCTTGGAAATAACCAGTATTGAACGGATTTGTCACTGCTCCAGCCAAAATAGTGGCGATTTTGATAATCATTCCATCAATGCCGATGTGGCCATTAAGTGCAATTAGATGTGGGGTTAGAGGGCTGTAAATTGGCTGTTGAAACAGCCATGCGCCCTGACCAGGGAAATAACTTGCCAAGTTACTCACCCACGCCTATTAAAGAAGCTTCTTTCCATTCGCAGAGGAGGGTAAAATATTCGCATGAAACCCACAAGAACTCATACAAAAGCCTTCGACCGTAATATCATCTGATGTTGGCATTGTCATTGTCTGGCATGAGGCAGAGATTCTGATTTCACAGCACTTTAAACCAGAATGGTGATGTCAGTCCTCTTTAATGACTTTCCGAGAGAATATGAATTGTATATCTTCTGCTTAGCGTCGCAATGCTTACAGCTGCCTGATTAGAGGCTACAACTTTGTATTTTCCGGTAATCTTCCACCAGGTGGAAACAGAGGGCTTTTTCGCTACCATTTCGTACAGAGATTAAAATAACCGCAGGAAATAGTTTAAACAATAGTCAAAAAAATTGCGCGTGTCCACAATCGCAGGGTCGCGCATCAAATCGAGTGAAATGGGGCACTTGAAATTATCCAGCGCCTTCAGCAGAGCCATCGGAGAAAGATCACTAAACCCTGAATCTGCTGCCATTGCTTCACAAAAGTGTTACGACTCATCAAAAACATTGTCGGAATTATGCAGCCGGGAAAGAGCCCTGCCGGAATTTGACGCTTTCCAGTAGGGTCATCTTCAATGTAACACCTCCGGTGTAACTAGTCCACACGGACACGGTGATTAAAGAAATCAGTTTGCTGATGTTTGATTTTTTTTTGTCGGTCAATCGAAATTATATGTATTTTCTTCGTTAAAAAAAGACATCTCTTGTTCAGTTCGTCTGGGGAAATAATTTTGATGGGGGGCTTTAATGCAAGGACTGCAAATAATCAATCTCTTTAGTGGGGCAATGAAAAAGGTGGAGATGACAATCCGCTTTGGCTTAATAAAGCAGAGTACAAGTTTTGGGAAAGACTATCTCAAGATGGTAATGGAGGGGTGAATCATTTTGGGGTTGAGCTTCTAGGTCTATGTAGCTTATACGACATGGGTATTTGTAATGGCATGAAAGCTTGGCCCAGATCTAGCAATATCACTCGCAAAACTTACAATGGACAAAGTGTAGTGGACTATGTAATATGCACTCAGACCGCTATTTGTAGGTTGCTCAAGTTTGAAATTGGAGATTGTCCTATTGAACTCAAATCTGATCATAATCCTCTCTTGGTCAAACTTGGTACCATTTCAAATCAACAACACGGAAAACACGTTCATCGTAGGCAAGAGACATCTCCAAAACAAGGCAAAATCAGGAAATCTTTATGGCTGCCCTTGAACAATAATTTCAGATGGCAAGAAATGATATCGAGAGCAATACAAACAAGGGGGCAAGGGGTTATGTTTGTAGTAAGTTGCTAGTACCATTAATTCAAAAGGCATTAAGTGCTTGCAAAAAATCTAAGCCTAGAAAGGGAGTTGCAAATATTTTTCCAACAAATCTGTGGTATGACGAAGATTGTAAGGATGCCAAGAGAGCTATGAGAGAAAGTGACGTGAACAAAAAGAAAATAAAAAGAAATACGAGAGATTGGTTCAACAAAAAAAAAGAAAGCTATATGAATAAGAGGAGGTCTGAATTAATTTCTCTCGGAAAATGCAATCTCAAGGGATTTTGGAAGGAGTTGCAACAAAAGAAAACATACATAGAAAACAATATCACAGAAGCTCATTGGTTAGAATATGCGAAGACTCTCTACGAGCAATCTCAACAGAAGGATGTTCCTCCCATCATTCATACTTCGATTGAACTGTTTTTGGAGGAAGACATCAAACATGGCATAAAGAATCTAGCAAATGGTAAAGCTCAATATGTTGATGGGTTGCAGGATGAGCTTTTAAAGTGGGGGGTTGAGGTGCTCACTTCGCATATCAGAAAAATCTTCAATAATGTAACTCAGGTTGGGTTTCCACTAGAGTGGACAACTAGTGTGGTTATTCCTCTTTTTAAAAGTGGAGACATCAATAATCCTTCTAACTATCACACTATTATGATCAATCCTCTTTTTGGTAAACTTTGTAGGGGCATGATAGAACGTAGAATCAGCAGTTGGGCAGAAAGAGAGGGCAACAGGGCAAAAGGACAAGCAAGTTTCTGATCTAAACATTCAACCATTGATCATTGCATTACTCTTAGGCACTTGATTGAAAAGGTATGGGATACCCAAAGGGATGAAACTTTTTGTTGCTTTGTTGATTTTAAGAAAGCCTTCGACACGGTTCCTAAAGACAAACTTTGGAACAGGATGGAGGAACTTAAGATTCCAAATGAGCTCAGAGCATCAGTGCATAGACTTTATGAGCAAGTCAGAGCTAAAATCATAACAAGAGAGGATATGTCTGAGTGTTTTGGTAGTGACATTGGGGTCAAACAAGGTTGCCCTCTTTCTCCCACTTTGTTTGGTTTGTACATTGATAAGCTTGAAGAATGGTTATGTAAAACCAAAGGAGGGGGTGCTCAATTGGCCGAGTACGTGGTGAAGTTGCTTTTATATGCCAATGATCTTATCTTAATTTCAACAACAGCTCAAGGTTTAAGGGAGCATCTAAAAGCTTTAGAATTCTTTTGCCAGGAAGTCGAGATGCAAGTGAACACTAGCAAAACAAAAATCATGATTTTTTCTCTGAAAAAGAAAAGAGAGGCAATTTAACTTTATGTTTGAGGGAAGTACTTTGGAAATTGTTACAGAATATAAATATCTTGGGATTGATTTCCACAACAAGATGAGTTGGGAGACTTGCAGAGCAAAAAGGATGCAAGGAGGTTGGAAAGCATCTTACCTACTTCAAAATAGGTGTAGGAAAACTGAGCTATGGGACTGGAAAACTAAGAAAACCCTCTTTGGTTTGTTGGTTACTCTGGTTGCTCTTTATGGTTAAGAGGTTTGGAGAAGTAGCGTGTCAAAACATGGATGGCGGCAATTAGAAAGAATCCAGAAACATCTAATCACAAGCACTCTTAAAGTCAAATCAACAGTTCCTTATGAGATCTTGTTCGCTGAAGCGGGTACCTTCCCAATGGAAGCAACGGCAATAACTCAGTTGATAAGGTATTTGAAAAAAGTTGAAAGCATGGACGATCTTCGCTGGCCCAAAATGGTTACAAAGGATAATCTAGAGTGCAGAAAGAAGACATGGATGAAACAGAACAACAAATGGATGAACGAATGGGGCATCATTTTTCAGGAGTGTCCTAACAGTAATAGGGAAATAAAAAATTATGTGATGGAGAAGTTTAGGACTGCCATGTGGACAGAACAAATGGGTTGTAAGAAAGCTCAATATATCAAAAATTTCAACCCCACTTGGGAGCATGATGAAAAATCTTACCTAGGAACAGCTATCAAAGGTAAGGCAAGGATTTTAGTGGCTTAGTCGAGAACCGAATCACATCATCTTCGTTGTGAAACTAGTAGATGGACTATTCCCAAAGAGGATTGGGAAATGAGAATTTGTCTTTTTTGCAACAAATGGGTTGTTGAAACGGAATGGCATTTCATTATGGAGTGTTCAACATATGATGATATCCATATCCAGTATGAAAGCGAATTAAAAGTGGATAACTTAATTGAGTTATTTGCAGAAACAAAACTTCTAAAGATCGTTGGTTTAGTGCTCAAGATTCACAGTAGGAGAGTTGATATGGCAAAGAGTCTGGATATTGCTTAATGTATCGGTTTCATTTGGTCCCATAGACACTTCAGTCTCACGGACGTCATTAAAATCTTTCATTCATTCATTCAATTCCATATGGTGTGAGGAATAGTTTACCATGCATAAATTTCAGAATATTTTTCTAACATTTTATAGTGGAACATTTCCATTGCTTACTCCTAGTATGTATAAATTTAATGGCTTAGGTATATTCTGGGAATAGACTTTCTCTGTCTAGTGCTGGAATTGTTGCACGATCCGGATAATGTTACAAGGTCGAAATTGTTGGTTAATTAAGTTAATTGACTTGCATGTTGCCTCCAAAATCATAATATTAAATAGTAAGAATCTAATTGATGGCAAGTTTCAAAGGAAGGTGAGTGGTTTTCTAAATGCATCCACCTATAAAGATGTTCAGATTGCAACAAACCACTTTGCCAATGAGATTGACAAAGGAGGATTTGGTTTTGTTTTCAGCAACATTCTCAATGACAGTACAAAAAAGGTCTTCAAGCACTTATATTGTGTCGATGATAAAATCGATAAATTTACTGCAGAATTGAGTGCACTTACTTCCCTCAACCATTCTAATCCCATTTACCTACATGGCTCTTACACTGAAGGATCTCATTATCTCTTGGTCTACGAATTCATGGACAACGAATCTCTACGCGAGTGGCTTTTATATGTAGACATAGAGCCCCTTGAATGGAACACCAGGTATTGTATAGCCCTTAAACTGCTCGTGGTATAAATCCTTCGTGTACAAGGATTCTTCTTCTTGTATTCTACACGTAGGCATCAAGCCCCAAAACATCATGTTAGATGACAATTTCAGCGCCAAGGTTTCTAACTTCGCATTAACCAAATTACTAAATAAAGACAAAAGTCGTATCATTGCAATGCACATGAGAGGATTTTGCCCCTAAATATGTATTGGAGTATGCAATCAGTACTAGGAGTGATGTTCATAGTTACTTCTGAAAATTATAAGCGGGCACAAGGTCATTGATAGATCGGGCAGGGTGTGAGCAGTGGTTTTTGCCTTTGATCACCGTGGCCATGTTAAGACAAGGGAAATTGAAAGTTTTCGACAGAGGTAGCTGACGAGATGGAAAGAGTGATTAAGCTAGCATTGTAGTGTATTCAAAACAATTATGCGTTGACACCTAATAAGACCAATGTCGTACAAATTTTGGAAGGGGACTGTAGAGATTTTGGGACCGCCTTGAACTCTAATTTTGCATTGAAGCCAATTAATAAAAAGGAAAGTGTGAAGTTGGGAAGGGAGAAATCATTTACAGCAAAAGATCCAGTCTAGTCCTTTTCTTCGTCTTATGTTGTTTTGTGAGTTGAGTAGTGAATACACTTTTCATTTACAGCGATGGAAGTGATTCATAATCCTTCGACATTCTTGGGCTTATCTTGTTCTATGATATATATTAGATAATAAATCTTCCATACTCAAATAACTAAAATATTCATATTTTAACATCATTAGAGTCTAAATTTCACAATTGTTTACATGTTTTCATGTTCTTGTCAGGGCGGGCAAGATAAAAAAATTAGCAGTTTGTCCTTGTTCTTCATCATGATGTGGTGGAAGAATCGCTCGTGCATGCTCCATTTGAACCTTGTGTTTTTGGCATGACAAGTTAGCTATGGGAAAAGCTCGCATGTTTGAAATTAATGTGATTTGTCTTCTGGTCTCGTATTAGACCTTTGACAGGGTTTTCACATATCGTATATGCATTACCACCCAAGTGAACATACCTCTTAAGTGCATATTGAAATGGTTTTAACAACTCTACAATTCCTCGTATTTTACTATCGACATAACCATTACACCTCCTTTTGGTAGAAGTGCTAGTTATATAATATAATTTAATGTTTCATTGTAGAGATTATTTTAAATGTTGCCAACTTGCTAAAATGCAAACGTCTTATCATACATAAAAATAATGGATTATGATTATTGTACATTATATATAGGGGAATGACCAACTTCCCTTTGATGTTCACGTTAGCAGTGTCATTTAATGTGCATTCAATGGTACGCAACATTCATGTTAAGGACAGGGACTTCAGACTGTTTTTAATGTTTCTTTATTAGTAGATTGTTAAAGCCTAAGACGATAGATGTAAATTACACTGCATAAACAACAATGGCCATTATTGTTGTTCTCTACTCTCTCTAATTCATTTCCTAATGTTTTCTGTTGAAAATCAAATGAGTCAGTGACTTTTGTTTTTTTCTGTCCGAGTAACTTTTTCAAATCGCTAAAAGTGTGCGGTGAAGTTATACTTAACGAGATCTTTTGTTGATACACAAACTTATCACCTGCTAAAACCTTATGTATTTCTTCCTTCATGAGTGATGATCTTTTATAAATGCCAGGTAAGCATGAAGGTTTGGCGTACTTTTACAATTCAACTAAATACTTTCTACTGTTGAATGGGGTAGATAATCCTCGTCTCCGATGCAACTAGATATGCATCCTTGTGCTACATTGAAGATTGAAAAAATAGATATTGGATCTATCCATGAATTATTCACTATTTAATGTAGCACTTTTTTAATGCAAGTTGCTAAAACTTGGGGAATTCGTTTCAATTAAATCATTTTAAACCTATGTTAAGATTCTAAATTCAGACTATTCATTCAACATCATCTAAGTTTTATTTGTGGAAAAGATAGACAATGAGTTTGAGCAATTTGTATTGCCATAGCAACAAAAGAATCACGAGACGTGTCAAAATCCAATAATTGTTTCCTTCAATTTTGAAACATTTTTGACAATAATAGTGTGTATTTTCCATTTGGCATATTTACATTCTACAAAACAAAGGCTACACCTCAAATTAGTGTAACACATTATAGTTAAAGCTATGTACACATAAAAAAAAAATTCATACACTATGTTTTCCTTCGTTCCTTTTCCTACTAACAATAAAATTCAAATATATATTTCACTTACAGATTTCTCATACTTTTCATTTTTGTCATGCAGACACAATGGACGATATGGAATGTTTATATATTTCTACATGTCAACATGTATAGAATACATATAAACTTGCATATGCAAGCATAGTGAGAATGAAATAAGCATCTATTAACATTTGTAATAGTTTATGTATTTGTCAATTGAACCCTATTGATATCATCATCTTCCTACAATATTGTTTTGTGTAACTATTTGACTATTTCTACATTGGAAATTGATACATTTCCTTGTAAACACATAATTTGGTTTAAAATCATTATTACATCATGTTTTTACTAAATTATATATGTATATGTATTAAATAAAGAAACTAGACCTTAGTGGTGCAAGTCCTTATTATTCCATTTCCATATATCTTGATACACTTTCATTTGTTGACTTCTTTAGATATTTCGTATTTTCTTATGTCATGTCACAAAGATCTCTAGCTATTACTTTTTATTGTTTGACTATTGTTGAATTTGGCATGGGACCATACAACTTGGTCTAGACTGTCCCACAGTCTGGTCTAGTGCGAAACGGTCGCATTCCCCTTTTGCTTTGTGTCATTTCTACTTGTTGGGCTTCTTTGTTACTCTTTTAAAGTTTGTATCTTATGTTTTAAGTCAGTATTGCATGCCACTAGTTTTAAATTTAAAAGTAAGAAACTCTTACATATGCAAGTTTACTATAATCAATTATCATCTAGCATTGCACTATCTAATTTCCATGCAAGAGCAAGGAATAAGCAAGGAACTTATGAATTAAAAAATCTCATGAACATTTATCACAAGGGGGAAGTACTTATTTTAAATGTCCTACATTTGCATAAAAGGGTTTCAATGGGACAATTAGCTAGCCCATTATTGGTGTTGAGGTAGGAGGGTAAAGCTAGGACAAGGAAACTATAAACTCTGCATACACACATGCACCACACACTACAAGAACTCCATGGAGCTTGAAATGTACTACAACACTAGGCCTTAATGACACGAGGTGACCACCAAGGTTATTCCAACTCAAGTGTCCAACCTTTTTTTTGTTATCTAATGTGTGCTTAAAATGCTTTGAAAAAAATATGACTGTTTGCAGATATTGGTGTAGATGCAAGGGTTATAGTGAATTTGAATATATCAAGATATAACATGTGAAGGTGCAAAAACATAGAAAATACCATATGCACACCACTTTCCGGTACGAAAGTGTCTCGTAGGGGACATAGTAGTCGCACGATTTAATACAAATCTTTACGGTTTGGTTTTTTACACACAAACAAAAAGTAGGCTATTAGGCACATTCTCGAGCCTACATACAGAACAATAAGAATATCTTCTAAATCATCTAAGTCGTCTCTCTAACTTCTATTGTGCTCCTCGCTTATCTATTGAATAATTGCACTTGCAAACTCTAGTTTCCAATCTTGTAATGTAATACACATGTTCTGAATTACTTTTTTATTTCATGTAGCAACATAATAACCTAAATTAATATATTTAATTTTATGGTGTAATCATTTAGTGAAGCTACTTTTTGTTCAAACCCTTCACCTAGTTTGGCTTAGTTTGCTCACCCTAGCTAAGCTTTTTACTCTCCAACCCTAGTTGCCCTAAGGTTGTCAATTTATCATTAATTGCATATTTTTCTCCATGGCTCTGAGGTTAGTTATCATTTTTGTATTCATGGTTTGTGTTAGATCTCTTGCTTCTTAAGCTAATAAGAGTTATCATCTCTTTAATTAGGTTCATGCCCATTATGAGCTCATGAGTAAGGATCTATTTGTTGCTCATCCAAGTGTTGTTTACAATGATGTTTTACAAATTGAAATTGTCCCTATTTAACCCAACGAGAAATGGATTTGAGATAACCCCTTGTCTATCCTCCTCTTAATTCTAGGTCTTGTCACCCTCAGTGATCATCCTAAAACTTGGGGAAGGATTCATAATTATAGCTATAATCCAATACTGCAATTTGAGTTAGATGTACCTCATACCTCCCCTCCCATGGCATCTTCATTCACTTGTGAACAAGTTATAGAGTCTAACCTCATTCAAATCTGTGAGCCATGTTCTAATGACAACATTTGTAAATGTGGGAATGATTATCTTGATGATCAGGGTCATAATTGCATAAAAATTTCACTAAGACCTACACTTGTTATGCCTGGCCATGTTTCTAATAGTTAAAATGTGGATGATTCTCATAATGCTGATTTTGTAATTGTTGGTGACATAGAAATGAATAACTTTGCGTTGGATGCATTTCCTTATACTAATTGTAGGGAAATGATATAATGAAATTAAATCTAAGATAAGGACATTGCTGATTAAATGGATATAGCAGTAAACAGGTAAAATAAAGCAAAGGAAATGCAAGAAAGAGTGATGGATAGGGTTTTGAGAATGACTCAACTTATCACCATAGGTTTGGACTAATTCTAGGCAGGTGAATGATCTGAACAAGTGTATTCTGGGTTGTGTAAGTTATGGTTCCAAAACTGACATGTGAAAACTTCAAGGACAAGGGCACCTAGGAGAGGACAGAGGTCACCTGGGCATTGACGTCTGTTCTAGGTGTTAGTGTCCTCAGGATAAATCTCGATCTTGTTCTTTCTGTGTCACATCTTGTCATTATTATCTCTTTATATTTCATGTCAGGTTCACTGCACTCTTGTTATATCGCACATGTACCTATAAAACAAACCCTAACTACTTGCACAAGACTCGAGTGCACATTAGAATGAATGAAAAATGTAAGTGAGAGAATCAGATTGACATGACGCTCACTCCAATGTGATCTTGTTACCGAGCATTACACTACATATCAGAATCCATGTAGTTCTTATAGTGTGTGATTGAAATCATGTCCCTTGAGTTAGGATGCCCTAGTGCCAGACACACAGAATAGCGAAATCTAACTACTTTGTCCCAATGTAATAATGTGTGATATGGAATTCATAATAGTCTCCCCCTATGCATCCCCTTGTGTTGTTCTTTTTATGTTGTAGATATAGAAAATAATAGCCCAATTACCCCTTAGAATAGTTAGTAGATTGTGTTTATACATGATTTCTTTGTTTGAATTTCAGCACATAATGACACCAAAAGACAACCTAGGTCGTGAAAAGAGGATAAGAAAAGACCCAAATCCAAAACAAAGCGACAATGGAGAAAATAAAGCAAATAGGACATAAGCACCAAGAAGGACATTAGCGCATAAGCGCTAATGTCCTGTCTAGGTGGTATTGTCCTGCAATAAGCAAATGGAAACAGAGTAAAATACATAAACATGGATCCCTGTGACTTGACCAAAAATATGCAAATACCAAATAAAGGAGGTAAACAAAGCCAAACAAAGAAAGAAAAGGACAAAAGAGGTGTCACCAGTGCCTAGTTTCCAAACATAGAAATCATGTATTTATCAACATACTAGAGGCATAATATAATAGTAATAAGTGCATATTCCATAATGTGTGATATGGATTTCATAATAGCCTCCCCCTATGCAATCAATAATGCATCCCCTTGTGTTGCTCTTTGTATGTGGTAGATATAGAAAATGATAGCCCAATTACCCGTTAGAATAGTTAGTAGAATGTGTTTATACATGATTTTTTTGTTTGAATTTCGGCACATAATGACACCAAAAGCCAACCTAGGTCATGAAAAGAGGATAAGAAAATATCCAAAGCCAAAACAAAGTGAAAAAGGAAAAAACAAACAAATAGGACAGAAGCGCCGAGAAGGACATTAGCGCCTAGGCGCTAGTGTCTTGTCTAGGTGGTATTGTCCTGCAATTTAAGCAAACATAAACAAAGTAAAATACATGAACATGGATCCCTGTGCCTTGACCAAAAATATGCAAATACCAGATAAAGGAGGTAAACAAATCCAAATAAAGAAAGAAAAGGACAAAAGAGGTGTCACCAATGCCTAGTTTCCAACATATAAATCATGTATATATCAACATACTATAGGCGTAATATAATAGTAATAAGTGCAAATTTTAGTGATTGTACAAGAAAATGTTTTCTCTTATTATCCTCTTGATGTAACTAATGATGAAATTGAGTGCTCTGTTACTACCTTTGATGATGAAATTGATACATTCTATTATATTACGCCTTTAATCAATAAGATGATGGATTGTGTACTTATTCATTTCTTAGATATCGAAATGACAAATGAAACTAGCAATAAATTGCAAATGTTACAAATGAATGTTCTCTTCCCTCTTCTATTATTGACATTGATGTGCAATTCCAAGTACTATTCATTTTATTCATATCCAAAGTAACAATGATGTGACCATTTTTATTCCTCTTCTTCTTAATGAATGCAAAACGTATGTATTCACTTGTGTCTCTTCACTTCCTCTTATACATGATAATGTGGGAAATTCTACTATTGAGTCTATCTCTCTTAACACAATTGAACATGTTATAATAGATCCTGCTACTCTTGCTTTTATTGAAAAGGATGTTATTGCTTCCTTTATTCCATTTAGATGAGTGTTCTTGTACCATTAACATTTCCTATGTTGAAAAAACTATAAATACACATGGGAAACCATTCTCAATTGCTTAATAGAACCTCCATACAAGACCAATATCATCCAACCAGTGTTAGAAATGTAGAATCTTAAACGATTTTTCTTTCTACCTCACCCTTCCTTGTCCATATAATTACTTTGATGGTATATTTTTTTCTAAGTACGTTACGAATTTTCTTTATTTTATTGTAATCAGGATATTTGACATAAATTTGTATTGGCCACTGGCGTTCATGCCCCGATGCAAAGCATGTGTTTGGCTCCTTATTAAAATAAATCAAAGGAAGACAAACTTTACTTTTACAATTCAACTAAATGCTTTCAACTATTGTATGTAATTTTTTCTTGTGTTAGAGGGGAAGATAATTCTCATCTTCAATGTGTTGTCGGCCCCAAAATTCCCCTCTTTTGAAGTCAATTTTCAAAAAAAATTGAGTCTGTACCTTGGAGTATTGAATCGCGTCGAGCCTGGCATTGTTTGCCTTTTTCCTATTCATGGAAAACAATTTGAAATTCAGGTGTATGGTGAAGTTCCTTTTCCTTCTTTTTATTTTCTTCCTGCAATCAGGAATGATGGGCATATTTTACCTATTAATATATTGTCCAAGAATCCATGGGATGAATGGATAGTAGTTATCTTTGATTTAATGCAGTAAACGAATATAGTTTAAGGACTTAGCGGATTCCTCCACATGATTTATTACGATTCTTAATCTCCAGGCGTAAATAAATAAGGCTCTTAACTCATCAAACTAAGTTTTAGGCTTTTATTTGTGTTTCAGGTAAAGGAAATGAAAACTCCTTTTAGCCAAATATTGAGCTAAGTTTTTAATAGCACATTTAGGTACATGTGCCACGTGTGTCATGTGTGCAGCTGTCAAGTGTCAGGGAGATGGAGGGGAGGGGCAGGGCTGACCCCTGTGCCAGTCCCCTCCACGTCTCTTTTGTCCAAAAAGGGACAAATCGATCCTTAAAATGGGCCGCAGTACCTGGGCGTTTTACCTTGGCCGTTGAACGCCCACCACGTGCCCTAGTGGGCTTCATTTCGGAAGTGAAATTAAAGGGTCAGTCTCCAAGTAGCACTAGCTCGCCACATGGTTAAAGTCAATGAGGCAATAGGGTTGGCCGTTGAAAATTCAAAGACCAACGGAAGGGGACACTCATCGGCTCGACGCAATTTTAAGGGGTGCTTCCAAAATGGAAACTCAAATGAACGCCAACCCTCCACGTGTCTAGGGGTCAACATAGGTCAAGCAGGAAATAGACCCGAATTGGCAAAGTATGAAGGAACCGGCGGAGCTCTCCACGTGTCATCCTGGCGCAGCTTCAAAGGTGAAAATTGTAGAATGCATCCGTAGGCCCACTCCAATTAATTTCTCCCATGTGGGTGGCCCAAATTTGAAGTTGTAAAAGCAAATCGAACGGCCCATGTTTTAACTGGTAAAAGAATGTAACGACCATATATAAAAAATTGTTTTTTCCGTTATTAATGTTTCTTTACAAATCAAGAATTCGAAAGGGCGTGGATGATTGGAATAAGTTGTAACTATTTCTTGTTGGCTCGAGGAAGTTGTAACCGTCTCTTGCGAGCTATATCATGAGCTTTCAAAGCCATTGTAAAGGGTTAGAATTTTGATTATTCTGGAACTGTAATTTCGAATTGGAAGAAATCAATATAAAGGGTTTTTCCCTTCTTCTTCTACTTTCTTTTTCCTTCTGGTTCTGATCTGTGAATCATTTAAACCTTGCGTGCTTGGAAACTTTGTGTTATAGTTTGTAAAATCTCCAGAACTTTGAGTCTGTGAGTTGTGTCTATTATAAACGTGGATGGTTCTACTTTGTATCTCATTTGCACAATACATATAAGGGTTTTCTCTGCCATCTCTTTTCCCTGAAAGTATTATCTTCTTTTGCCTCCCTTCTATGTTCAAAGTCTTCTATCCTCATGTATTGATAACATCCTAGGCTTAAAACACATTTCAGGATATCAGGAAACCACCATTGAATGAAATATTGTGCATTTGTACATAACTTTTGCCCCTACTTTCAATAAGGGAACCTCTCCCATTAAAGAGGAGGAACTTGCTTGTCCCCTAACTGTGGTTTTATTCCAAGTGTGAATCTAAAACCCAACACAATGTAACTAGATATGCATCCTTTTACTACATTGAAGATTGAAAAGATAGATATTGGATATATCCATGAATTATTCATTATTTAATGTAGCACTTTTTTACTGCATGTTACTAATTCTTAGGGATTTAGTTTCAATTCAATCATTTTAAACCTATGTTAGGATTCTAAATTCAGGCTATTTATTTAACATCGTACAAATTTTTTTTGTGGAAAAGATAAACAATGAGTTTCAGTAATTTGTATTACCATAGCAATAAAAGAATCATGAGACAAGTCAAAATCCTATAATTGTTTTGTTTAATTTTGAAACTTTTTTTACAATAATAGTATTTTCTTACCATTTTGCACATTTACATACTAAAAAACGAAGAGTTCACCTTGATTTATTGTAGCAAATAGCTAAAGTTATGTACACAAAAAACTATTTTTGCATACACTATGTTTTTGTTAATTCCTTTTCCTACTAAAAACATTATACATATTTCACTTTTACATTTCTCATACTTTTCATTCTCATCATGCAGGCACAATTGATGATATGCAATGTTTATATATTTATGCATGCCAACATGTATAGAACACAAATAAACTTGTATATGCAAGCATAGTGAGAATGAAATATTCATCCATTGACATTTTGTAATAGTTCCCAAATTTGTCAATTGATGCCTATCAATATCATCTTCCTAAAATATTGTTTTGTTTAGCTATTTTACTATTTCCACTTTACAAATTGATGCCTTTCCATGTAAACACATAATTTGGCACAAAAAAATTATTACATCATGCTTTCAACAAATTATATGATATATGAGTCATGAGCAATGAAACTAAGAGTTTAGTGGCACAAATACCTCATTATGGTCCATTTTATGTTTTTGGCTTGATTGATTGTCATCTTATATTATCATCTTATGTGCTATTTTATCAATTTCTTATGTCATGTCAAAGACATATATGGCTATTGGACTTTTGACTGTATTTGGGTCTTAGTATTAAATTTGTCATGGGATTGTCAGAACCACGTTTTAAAATATCTCGTGGTCTATTCTAGAGTGAACTATGGTCTTATTCCCCTTTGTTCTGTGGGTACATTGTTACTATTAGGAATTCTGTTGGTACTCTTTTAAAACTTTGTATCTTATGTTTTAGGTCAACATGTTGCATGTTGTTGGTTTCAAATCTGAATTGTGAAGTGAAATACTCCTATATATGACAAGTTTTCTAAGTAAGCATTCATCATCCAACAATCCACTACCTAATATACATGCAAGGGCTAGGAATAATCAAGGAGCTAATAAAATGAATCTCATGAACACATCCCAAGGGGGAAATTACTGATTTTCAAGTGTTCTACATTTTTCATACAATGGTTTAAATTGGGATAATTAGTTAACCTCGCTATCAATTTTTAGGCACAAGGGAAAAGCATAATACAAGGTGAGCTGGATTAGCTTGCAGACACACATGCATCTCATGCACTACAAGAATTACATGGATTTTGAAATGTAGTGTAGCAATGCTCAGTAGAAATTAAATAGGGTTGACAACCAAGGTTATTCCAACTTAAGAATGTAGCCTTGTTTTTTGTTATCTAATGTTTTCTTGAGCATGTTTGCAGAAAACTAGGGTTGTTCACAAATATACATGAAAAAATGTGTAAGCGTTACATAGAGCATCCTAGCGCACATATATCAAGTTACGTGACAGATAAAGGCCAAGGTTAAAAATACATATTATATGCACACCAACATCCAGGACAAAACCGCCAATTGTGTACAAAAACCACTAGAAAATATGGTATGTGTTGGAAGGTTTGGTCTCAAATCATATGGGCCACATTGACTACTTTGAACACCTTCATGACAGTCCACATATTTCTACATATCAAGTTAAAAGTACACTTATTAGACTCATATTTTGAACCAACTACAGAGATATCTCTAATACACTAATTTCAGTGTCTACATATATGTTGAATGCATTGTAAGTCATATCTCGAACCCTAGTTTATGATTTTGTAAATCAATGTATATTATTTAATAATTGCACTTGCATTCATGTAAGTTTCAAAATACCTTAAACTAAGTTATATATCCATACTATTGAATTACTTAGGGAGTAATACCTTTTGTGAAGCAAACTTTTTTCTCAAAGACTCCACCTAGTTTGGATTAGGTTAGACTACCCTAACTAGGCCTAGGCCTTTTAATATAAAACCATATTTATGTTCTAGGGTTTTCCATTTATCATCTAACTGTATGAGTTTTCTCCCTAGCTCTAGTGCTAGTTATCCTTTGTGTATTTAAGGATAGCTGTTAGAGTCTATTGCTATCTATCAGCTATGATATGGGATACCATCCCTATAACTAGATTTTATGCCCCTTAATTAGCTCACAGAATAAGGATCCGTATGTTACACTCATCCATTTGTCATTTACGATGATGTTTTATGAATTGAAATTACTCCTATTATACCCAATGGGAAAGGGATTTGAGATAATCCTGTTAGCTCTCCTCCTCCTAATGCCTAATTCTCATCACCCCTTAGAGGTTATCCTGATGGTCACCCTAAAACTTGGGGTAGGATTCATAGCTATAGATATGATCCAATCCCAAAATTTGAGTTAGGAGTGTTTCATACCTCCCCTCCCATGAAATACTCATTCGCTTATGAACAATTTATAGAGTCTAACCTCATCCAAACCCATGAGACATGTTCTAATGAAAACATTCATAAATGGGTGAACGATTATCTTGATGATTGGGATCATAATTGTACATAATTTTTACTAAGACCTACACTTGTTATACTTGACTATGTTTCTAATAATGAAAATGTGGATGATTTTCATAATGTTGATTTTGTAATTTTTGGTGTCATAGAAACGGAAAAATTTGAGTGGGATGCATCTCCTTCTACTGATTGTATGGAAAATACTTTCTCTTCTTGTACTCTTGATGTAACTAATGATGAAAGTGACTACTCTTCAAGTACCTTTGATGATGAAATTGATACATTTAAATATACTACACCTTCAATCAATGAAATGATTGATTGCTTAATTTATTTCTTGGATATTGAAATGACAAATGAAACTAACAATAGATTTGTAAATGTTACAAATGAATGTTCTCTTCCCTCTTCTATTATGGATAATGATACAATTCCAAGTATTATTCCTTCTATTCCAATTGAAAGAAGTGATGATGTACCCATTTTTATTCCTCCTCTTATTAATGAAAGTAAAAATTTTGTATCCGCTTATGTCTCTTCACCTCCTCTTATACATGATAATGTGGGAAATTTTAGTATTGAATATATCTCTCTTAAGGAAATTCAACATGTTACAACAGATCCTCACGCTTGCTTTTACTAAAAAAATATGTTATTGCTTTTGTTACTCTTGTTACAAATGAATTAAATGTTCCTATTAATAATGTATCTTTAGATCCTCAGTGTGATGTTAAGCCTATTTCTCTTAATGTTACACCTTACCTAATACTAGTGCTCTTAGTCATGATGTTTCACCTTCTACTCTCCCCTTCTCAAGGCAGGATAGTGTTCATATAGCTACTCTTAATGGAAAAGTGCAATCCCTTAATAATCATCTTATTACCTTTGTTATTTATCCTCGAGAGGTGATATATTTGATGCATGTCATAGGTTATTTATAACACAAAGTGCATGCCTTATCTTTAGAAAGAAAAAGCCTTTAATACTTGGATTGATTCTAATGCTATATATAAAAACCCAATAAGGTGTAATATCTTCCATTCTACATTCCCTAGAGACTTCAACATGCTTCAATTGTTTAATGGGGCTACTTATCCTTATCTACACCTTAACAGCTATAGACTTTCCATGTCCTTCTATAATAATGATTGGCTACTACTAAAAGCTTTCCTAAAATCCTCATTGGTATTATGATACGATTATTTGATCATTTACCTAGTGGATATATGAGCACCTTTTTAGAGCTTGAAGATACATTCCTCGTCCATTTTATTTCCAATTAAATCCCTAAGGTCACTTATGAGTGTTTTCCTTCTTCATATCGAGGCAAATCTAAATCCATCTCTAATTACAGTTTACGCTTCAACGTAAGTATACAATAGTTAATTTATAAGACCATTGATTTAGAAGTGTAGTATATCTTTTCCTGTGTCCTCACTTATTCACTTAAGATGACACATGTGATTCCTTCACTGATCTTTTCCTTCACATTACTAACTTGGAGCAGGAACTTACTTTCCCATGCATATACATAGACTCACATGTGGATATTCATGTCCCTACAATGGATCCTAATACTAGTATTTTCATTTATGTGTCTTCAAATTTGGGTCAAGATATAGTATTACATCATGGTAATAATTTCCATTATACTAATACTAGACCTAAAGCTCCCATGAAGCCTCATGTTACCGTTAAACAAAAACTACTTCATTTGGATACATCACACAATCATTTACATGGAATTTTTCTTAGCCTACCTGTTAAGTGTTTAATTTGGTTACCATCTAATCATCATCCTCATCATTGGCTTGAGTGCAAAAAGAAGGCCACATTTTTACAATTATCACAGTACCAATAAAAACCACAACGAGGATTGCTATGTATTTAAATGTAAACTCAAGTTACTTGAATAAAATGTCATTATTTCTTGTCATACATGATATTATAAAAGATGTCTCTTACCTCCTCTGAGGAATTGATCTATGAAGGTTATGATCACCCATGATGGTCCTTCTTATGATGTATTGCTCTCTTGGTTTATTATAAGAGATATTTGTCATAAAGGTGTTTCTCCTAGTCGTCCATCCAAATTTCTTGAGTTTAAATAGGTTGTCAAAGCTAACAAATTTATTTTACAAGATAATCTGATAAAAATTAACAACATATATGTATATGTGCTACTTAAACATTCTAATGTGCAATCAAGTAATGATCAAAATACATTTAACAATAGTGCATCCTTAGAGATTGGAGTGACCGTTTGGCCTTTTATTAGTTAGATAAAAGATAAAATCCCACATCCCTTCTCAATTATGTTACTCTATTGTTCAACATATATAAAAAAACACTTTTAATTAAAATCAATCACATAAAGTACAATGTGTAAATCAATAACTCGTATATATAGTGGAAAATAAAAAATTATGTATAAAGAGGTTCACACCCTTTACAATTATTTATATGTATCATCAATATCCTTCACCTCATCCTCGATCTTGATACATCTACAAGGTCTTGGGAGCATGAAACCTCTCTTGTGTCCAATCGGCCTCATGAGCATGATCATGGCAGATTAATTTTACACCTGATCCCATAATGTACCTATCTTTGTCATAGCCTTGATGTATTATGCCTATACACTCATCAATATCCCTATTAAATTATGGGCCAACTTTGTTCCAATATGAGACTTGATTATCCTTGCTAGCTTTGCAAGTCTCTCATCCCACTCACTCACCAAAACTATACATGGTATTTATGCTACAACAATAGGATGAAAAAGATAGGAATACAGACTTTCCATGTCATATATACGCTCAAGTATACCTTTGATGACCATATCCACTAGAATTTTTTTGTAGACACAAAATCTATGCACTTGGGTACATTTCTAGGTCTCAAAGCGTGCTAATGTATACATGATTCCTAAGCAAGAAAACTAGTGGTTGACAACTCCTTTAGGCCTTTTGGTTACTATCTTTTACACTTTACTGGATTTACACATCTTACATCTCTATTGGCATTTAACTTATTTATCTTTTATGACCTTCGACACTATCACCCAACTAGGATAGAAGCACCCAAGCGCTCTTGTCCCTCCTGAGTGCTCTTGCCCTTCTTTATCTTCATCTTACTCTTTTGGGTCCTTTTCACCTTTTGGGTGCATTTTAAAAATTTAGGTTAGCCTTTCAGTTGTCAATTCCAAAATTCAAATAAGGGAATCATATATATACTTAGTTATTGCTCTCAAATAAGGGGGTTAAGCAGTATAAGCATTATCTATCATCACCTAAGCTTGCATCAAAGGCACAAGAGCATTACAAGGACACAAATAGCACTTTCATATAAAGTACAAGGGCTATATTATCTTGCATACACAGCAAAGGAGGGGAGTTCATTCTATTCCATCACACACATTCTACATACTCGATACATTCTAGATCTAGCCCATTATCATCGTGTAACTTGCACAAAGGAAACCTAGGGCATCATTACACACACAAACATGGAGAACTACATGGAGTCTAAGATGTATTCCAACACTCGGTCATAATTTCACTCTTTGGGTGACCATCGGGGTCAATGCGACTCCACATTCTGCATATTTTTTATTATATTTGATGTGGTTTGCGGATATGTGTAGGTAGTTATCTATTTTACAGGTTATAGGTACAACTGACGATCTAACAATGAAACCAGAGTGATAAAATAAGATCAACAGTGAAGCTCCTCCAGCCCATAAAAGACCAAAACCTAAGCATCTAAGCAATCACTAGCACCCACGAAACTCTTGTTCTCATGTGGGTGTTTTTTTTCAGCACAGTTCTGAGTTCTAAAACCCTCAATAAGCCTTGACGACATTATTTCTAGTAATTACTCAGTCCATACCACTCTTATATTACACGAAATCAGCTAAGTCATCTTCCCTCTTTCATTTTCTTAGGATTTCATATATGTGAATTCTTATTATTTGTTCACTATTGTACTTTATTTCCTGAATATCACTAGTTATAGTAAGTTACTATGAAATTAAGGTTTGATTCAATTTATATTAAATCATTTGGTGAACCCCCACTCGTAATCTAACACTTGGATCATTATTTTTCCTATTCTATCATATTTGTCTTTCCTTAACCTTAAAACCTAGTTGCATCAAGGTTCATATTTCCATCTATTATCTAGCATACCTCTGATCTACATAGGTCCTCCTAGGGTTTCATCCTTGGTCTTATCTTTCTAGGGATCTTATTTCGCACATTACCTTTTCTTTCATGGCCCCTAAGGTTCCTCAAGTTTCCTTACATCAATTACTTCAAATGCACCCAACTTGCAAAGATGCTCTCCAAAAATTCATATACACTATGTACCTCCCTCGCAATATGCCATCTTCACAAGTAAGTGCCATTTTTTATCATCTCTCCAACCCCCTATCAGTCCTAATAACACAACCAGTTAATCCATTTTCGAGTCAATTCAATCTTTATAGATTTTTTCCCAAGATAAATTTTAAGCTACGGAAGCCACAATTTAATTCCTCACAGTTGAAATCCAACATCTCAAGGATGTTTCTCATGCCAATGCTAGTTCTTCTTCTACACCTAATCCCGATCCCATGTCTACTACATGTGCTCATAAAAGTGAGGTCAAGATCTTACCACAACAAACACCTATCAAGTTTGATTGAAATACTAGGCAATACGATATTCTCTCTAAGCTCCTTAATCACCAATTAATTACCTTTCCACCTACTCATTACTACCCTCCTTACCAGCTTGCAACCTATAAAGGTCACCCATTTTACAATTATCATAGAATTAATGGACATCGTGACAATGATTACTATATTTTAGAATGAAGAATCTAAAAACTTTAGCATCAAGGCTTTCTTTCGTTTACTACACACTCATCTGCACTTACCAAACCCCAATGGGTTCCTGAATCTGATCCCTCTATGTCTAGTGAGCATCACACAATAGTCACTTATGTTCCTTCCCCAATAATGCAAGAATCACCACAAGCCCCACTTAAGGCCAAACCATCAAAGTAATAATAACCAATTCACTCGACACAAGTTGTGATCCATCACCTACTTACATCTCCTCCTTTAGACCCAAATTTTGATGTTGGTCATACCCTTGCTTCTACCTACCATTGTGATGACCATATATTTTCTCATGACACATTTCAACATCTACCACCATGGCATGGTCTCTCTCACATCATCACATAGATCTCCATCACTCGCACACTTGGGGGGCATCGAACTCCCCCCATATTTGCATGTTCTAATCAACAATTTCCTATACATACTACTCATATACACATCTTTTGTTTTTCAATTCACGTCAACATTTCTAGTAGTACTTTCTCTCATCTACACTATGAGCACACCTTACTACACCTATCTATGCTTACGGATTCCCTTTCCACTCTTTTTCTACTCCATACACACTTTTCTCCTCATGCTTACTTATGGATCCTTTTATTCATGGTACACATACTACTTTATACATATGGTACACATCCTTTCCTTCATTATACATACTCTGGCTATTCTTTCTCACAATGATCACACCTATTTGTAAGCAACTCCTGATATACACATTTGGGAGCATCAGAATTCCCCCCTCCTCACTTGTTTCTTATATAATTACTTCTTCATATCCATACAAAGCAATGTTGCTACTATATACTCTACCTTTTCCACCTGATGACACACTCTTGTTCTATGCTTCATGCTTAATTATTAAGGGTGCAATTACCCCATGAACCTCACTTGTCACATCTTAGCTAATCATGTTATGTGCTTCTTGTCTATCTTTTCAAGAATCGCCACATCTCTAGTAATTTTACTTTACCTTCATTACCGGATGACGCACTCTTGTTCTACAGTTCATACTTGACTGTTGAGGGAGCATTCCTAAATGAACCTCATCTCACACACAATCCATTGGGGGGAATGCAGCCCCTCTCATATACACATTTTGTAACTCATAGCACACCATTACAAGCACATGGCATTTACACATCTTAGTTGCATTTATTCTTGTTAGCTTATACTATTTACATGTTGCACTTTGTTTCCTATGCTATCCGGATTCTTAGTATGTCATGATCTTTTTCTATACACACATGTGCATTCACGTGGTATATTGAGCTAAATGTAGGACTTTTTATAGATTCTTACATAATGCATGATGCTTGACACTACTCTTTACCGGTCCTGTCGAGGCTCCTAGGGTCATTTAGCTTTACTACTCTCATACTCCACACTCACATGTCCTATAGTTACAATGTTTACTACTTCTTGTCACTATCATTTTTTTTTTGTTGATATATACATGTTTTGGCATACTATTTATCTTTATAACATGCTAACGGGTGCTTCATGTGTATCATTTACCTTGCATTATTCTCTATAACCATGGTTATCTATCACTTTTTGATTGTTATTGTTTGCTACTATTTGCGGGTTATGTCATATGTCATTGCTTGATCATTGTTTGTTTATGGATACTTCAGCCTTGATTGTCTTGTGACATTGTGAATGATGTTCCATGTATGCAACCCACTTTTCACAATACCTCTTGTCTTCATACTTCCTTACTACATTGTATTTCTATTGCATGATGTATATTTTAACACTAACACTTGTTTCTATCATATATTATTTGCATGTGTTTTGGTTTCTACCATAAACATCACCTACCCCCCACATGTATCCAATACATGATATGCATATCAGCATCAATTCCTCTCCTTTGGGCCACATCTTCCTACATTAATCGCATGCACCCCAAATGAGGGGGACATCTATTGGGTGAACAAATCACCCTTACAGAAACACAGAGTTACAAAACAAAACAACACACTACAAAATTGACCAGAGCACACAGTCACATATTGGTCTAGGATCAGACTTGGATCACAAACACAAAGCAAACACTAGCACCAAACAAGAAAAATGAGAAGTTGTGTTCCACCTAGATGTTTGTGTCTTGGGAAAAAAAACACTTTCTCAGTACAATGGTTTACAATATAATTTTACAGTATCATGCACTTGCCTTCAGTTACATATGTTGAGCATAATTTTTCCCTCATGGTTGGTTTGATATTACAATACGGCAAAATAGGATCAACCTCGAATATGTTTGTTATGGTTAGCACACTGGTTGTACAGATAATACATCAGATCTAAGCATACATACAAATAAAAGTGGATATTCTACCAAAAGAAATATACATAACAAGAGATATAAATCAACACCAAATTTAACGTGTTTCACCCAGAGTTGGATACGTACACCAATAAACAAGCCAATATATTATCCAAAGTTTTCATAAGATATACAATGAAGATTTAGAATCTTCCACACCTCTCAGATGTACAATATTGTCTTACTCTCAAGCTTTTGCTTCTTCACAAAGAATTCTCTCTCTCACAATAATCATCAATTTTTTCAAGTTCTTCTTAATTCTTACTTCTAAACCCTAGATTTCATACTTATATATGCGTATACAAACTAAGGGAACTTAGCCATAGAATTAAGATCAATAGATTTGCTATAATACTAAAAATAGATCTAATTCCCATGAGTTAATTAAAACACCCACACACAGGTAACCGACGTCGGTTAGCCCTAACCAATGTCGGCTCCTCCTTTCCTAACCAATGTCTGTCATAGGTGACTGATTATGGTCCCTTAATAACTGATTTCGGTTACTATGTTTTCCAACAAGTTTCATATTGCATGCTAATCTGAAGTAATTGAGCTCCACAACTCAACAATCTCCCACTTGGAGATTAATTATTGCACTATACCTGTACAACATCATTCTTATATCATTCCTTAGCTTTGTATCTTCCTCTTCAAGTATCAAACTTGAAGACCAATAGAAGAGGAGTGTAGTTCCAACTTCTCCTTTGCTAATCGCTTTGTTAGCATATCTGCAAGGTTTTCACTTGTATTAATCTATTCCAGATTCAACTACCCATCCTCCAATACCTTTCATATGAAGTGATGCCTCAACTAAATGTGTTTTGTACTTGAATGAAACATTGAGTTCTTTGCAAAATGAATTACACATTGACTGTCACTGAATAGTTTGTAATCATATTTCTCCTTTCCCAACTCTTTCATGAACCTACTCATCCATATCATCTCCTTGCTAGCCTCTGTAGCTACAACATACTCTACCTTTATAGTAGACAAAGCCACAACCTTCTGAAATCTCAAAATCTAGCTAACTATCATCCCTCCTACTGTGAAAATATATCCAGTAGTGCTCCTCCTACCATCCAGATCTCCAGCCATATCTGAATAAACATAGCCACATATTGAAATATCTGAACCTCCATAACATAACTACATTCAAGATGACCCTTTCAAATACCTGAGTATCCATTGGACTGCTTTTCAATTCTCTTTACCTGGATTGGCCATATATCTACTCATAACTTCCACTACCTGTGCAATGTCTAGTCTAGTAAAAACCATAGCATACATGAGACTCCTAACTTCTAAAGCATATGGCACTCATGTCATGTATTTGACCTCCTCATGTGATGATGGACACTAATCTTTGCTCAATTCGAAGTTTCCAGCCATAGGTGTACTAACAAGTTTTACATTTTGTATCTTGAACCTTTCTAACACCCTATATATATAATCCTCCCGAGACATACAATTTCTTGTTCTTCATGTCTCTATGTATTTGCATGTCAAGGATTATTTTTGCAGCTCCTAAATCCTTCATATAAAATGTGTGAGCTAGCTTTCTCTTAAGCTCACCAATGTCCTGCATACTAGATCCTACAATAAGCATAGCATCCGCATATAGTAAAAAAATAATATAACGCCTATTTTCAAACTTCTTGAAATATACACAATGGTCAAATTCACATCTCAAGTAACCATGCTCATGCATAAAACTATCAAACCTCATGTATCATTACCTTCGAGCTTGCTTGAGCCCATATAGACTCTTTTTCAACTTCCACACTAATTTCTCCGTACCCTTGACTTCATACCCAAGTGGCTGCTACATATAAATCTCTTCATCAAAATCACCATGAAGGAACTCTGTCTTCACATCTAGTTTCTCTAAATGAAAATCATCTACTACAACTAAACTCAATACAATATGAATAAAATTCATCTTAACAACAGGAGAAAATATTTCACTAAAATCAATACCTACTTTATGTGTAAATCCCTTTACTACAAGCCTTACCTTGTACCTTTCTTGTCCACCCTCTTCTTCCTTGATCCTATAAACCTACGTGTTCTATGATTTTCTCTTACCTGCTAGTAACTTAACCAAATCCCAAGTCTAGTTATGTTCCAAGGATCCCATCTCCTCATTCATGCCATGCTCCCACTGCACCTGGGTCTCATCATGCATTGCTTCTTCAAAACTCTATGGTTCACCATTATTAGTTAATAATAAATAAAATAGAGAGGGTGTAAATATTTATGGAGGTTTACTTACGCTTTGTGACCTTCTCACGGGAGTTTGGGGTACCAGAGGCTCATTCTGGACATCCTGGACATTTGTATCCAAATTTGTTAGTGACTGACGTTGATCACCTGTAACTAACATCAATTCTGCTAACCAATGTCAGTTCAGCTCTTCTCTAACCAATACCGGTTCTATTGACCGATGTCGGTCAGGGGTCAACCGACACCGGTTACTATATAACCTTGTCGGTATTACTTTTAAATATGAGAGTTCATTTTCATTCACAAACTTCTCCACCGGTTCGTCCTTGGGTACCAAAATTTTATCCTTGTACATTCTCTTTTCATTCCATTCAATATCACGACTCATAATAATTTTACAATTTTCTAAATCCCAAAAATGGAATCCAAAATCACCATATCCATAACTAATGAAACTGCATCTCTTGGATTTTGCATCTAACTTTTTCCGATTTTCCTTATCAATATGCACAAAAGCTTCTGAACCAAAAACTTTAAGAAAAGAAAGAGCTACCTCTTTTTCAGTCCAAGCTTCCTCCGGTATTCCTCCATCTAGTGAACTTGAAGTCCCGCAGTTAATCAAATAAACCGTTGTATCAACTGCTTCTTCTCGAAACTGGAAGGGCAATCCAAAATGTATCCTCATACTTCTAACATGTTCCATGATTTTTCTGTTCATTCTTTCAGCAACACCATTCTCTTGTGGTGTTCTTGGAACCGTTCTTTCTCTACGTGTCCTATTCACTAAACAATAATCATTAAAATCCTTGCTACAGTATTCACCACCATTGTCAAATCTAAGGCACTTTAACTTTGAATTTGATTCATTCTCAACAAGGGATTTCCATATTTTAAAAGTTTCAAAAACATCATATTTATGTTTAATACAATAAACCCATACCTTTCTTGTAGCATCATTAATGAAAGTAACATAATATTGGGATCCTCCATGAGAAGCTACCTGAGCTGGTCCCTACACATGTGACTGTATAAGTTTCAATTTCTACTCCTTCTTAGTTACCCAAACTTTGAGAAATCTCACTCTCTTTTTCTTTCCAAAAACACAATACTCACAGAAATCAAGATCTAAATCTTTCAAATCTGATAACTTACCCTTAGCCTTTAAGACCTGCATTTCTTTTCGAATCATATGGCCCAACCAATTATGCCACATACATGCATTTGAATCTAAAGTAGATAATGCAGAAAAGGAATCAGTAACATAGGTAGATAAATATAATGTTCCTACCTTTTTACCTCTTACCACAACAAAAGCACCCTTGGTGACTTTCCAAGAGTCTCCTATAAAAGTAACCATGCAACCAGCTTCACCTAGTTGCCCTACAGAAATAAGATTCCTCGTGAGGCTTGGCACATGCCTCACATATTTCAATACCCATGTATTTCTATTCTCTAATTTTAGATGAACTTCCCCTTTACCAGTAATGCTGCAAGATTCATCATCACCCAAATAAACATGCCCTAAATTTTCCTAAACATAATTTTTGAAATAACCCTTATTAGGGGTTGCATGGAAAGAACCTCCTGAATCTAAAACCCATGATTCAATTCTATTATCTAAAGAAAGAATAAGAGCATCTTGCATTACCTTTGTTGCAGCAAGATTTGTTTCTTTACCTTTGTCTGGGTGTTGGTTCTCTTTATCCTTTGACCAACAATCTTTCTTTGCATGTCTTTTCTTTCCACATTTCTAACAAGTAATTCCCTTACCTCTGGATTTAGATTCGTTGTCCCTTGAATTTGATTTCCCATTACTCTTACTCTTGGATATCTCCTTCTGTCTGCCCCTGCTTTCTACATTCAAAGCATTCCCAGATGACGATTCCTCTGTACTCTTCATGTGAATTTCTTCATTCAAGATTATACTAACCACATCATCAAACTTCAAAATATTATTAGCAAATGTTGTATTACTAACAACCATTACCAAGTTATCCCAACTATCAGGCAAAGAACATAAGAATAAAAGTGATCTTTCACTTCATCATCAAATGGTATATCAACCGATTTTAACTAATTTACAATAGATCATGGAAATCATTCAAATGACAAGATGCAAATCCACCTTCATGCATCTTAGAACTAAATAGTTTCTTCGTCAAATAAAATTTATTTGAAGCACTAGGTTTTTCGTATAAATTAGCAAGAGATTTCATTAACCCTACCGTATAATTTCGCTTCTATGATATTGGAAGACACGGATGCTGTCAGGCTCAATCTTATAGATCCCAAAGCCTTTTTGTCAAGAATCTTCCATTCTTCATAAGTCATCTTCATAGGTCTAGAATTCTCATCCAACGATAAGTATAAATCTCTTTAATACAGATAATCCTCAATCTGCATCTTCCATAATTGATAATTTTGGTCGTCAAATTTCTCTACCTTGTATTTGTTTTCTTCTGCCATTGCTATAGCTCCCACTCAATCAGAAAACCCTTTGTGAGTAAATATGTCAACACACAAAACCCTCAAACAAATCTTTGATACTAGTTGTTGGGGTTAGCACACCAGTTGTATAAATAATACATCAGATATAAGCATACATGTAAATAAAAGCTGATATTCTACTAGAAGAAATATACATAACAAGAGATATAAATCAACACCATTTTTAACGTGGTTCACCTAGTGTGGGCTAGAATTCCACCAAGAAACAAGCCAATCTATCTATCCAAAGCTTTCACAAGATATACAATGAAGATTTACAATCTTCCACACCTCTCAAATGTATAGTATTTTCTTACTCTCAAGTGTTTACTTCTTCACCAAGAATTATCTCTCTCACAATTATTCTCACAATAATCATCAATGTTTGCAATTTCTTCTTAATTCTTACTTCTAAACCCTAACTTTCATGCTTATATAGGCATATACAAACTTAGGGCCCTTAGCCATGTAATTACAACTCAATAGAGGGTGCTTTAATACTAAAAAAAGATCTAATTCCCATGTAACTTAGGTTAAAACACCCACACACATGGTAAACCACATGTTGGTTAGCCCTAACCAATGTTTGATCCTTGGTGACCGATGCCGGTCCTTCCATAGGCGATGTTCAAGTTACATATGATGACTCCACTAATCCAAACAACCCATTTTATGAGTTACATACCTTCCCTTTCATCCATATCATTATATTTTATTTCCACATCTTCCCATTCCTTGTATTCATGAAGTTTTGTAATCATGACTTCATTCCCACTCTGTGAACAATGAATTAAGCTTCTTTTTCCTGCAATTAAACCTGCAAATCGAAGACACAACACACAAAGGAATTAGACAAATATATGATGGCTTTCCTGGTAAAGGCCAATCCCCATAATTCAATGGACTTCAAATTTGCAATTTTCTCACCATGGTTCCCCTCGTCTTCAAACATGAAGTTTGAAAGCTCAAACTCTTCTTCGACATTAGAGTTTGAAGGGGATGAAGTGGGAGGAAGAATTGAAGGTTCTTCTATGGCTTGCTCTGCACTTGTTGCCTCTGAAACTGCATGGTTCTCCTCCAGAACCGCACCCTCTAGAGCTAACATATTTTCATCTAGAACAGGCACAGTATGATTTCCTCTTCCCAATCGGAGTCGTATGAGTCATGCCATTCTTCAACTGTCTTGCAGTCATTGAACATGATGATGTTGGCTAGGGATGGAGCGTTGGTAGGGCTATTCATTTATGGTACAACTAGGCAGAGGGGACTTGGAAGAAAATGGGAGGATGGACGCAGAAGGGATGGAAGGTGCACTAGATTTTTGAGCCTCCATCCCTTCTGCCCACTCTGTAATCTTGAGCAACATCTCAGTGATGAGGTGTAACTTGTGTTGGCCGCTAAACCATCATGGTACAGGGTCGACCCATAGACAAGGGGCCTTGTAGCAAACTTCAACTATCATTATGGATCACTTGACTCTAAGCTGCATCATGTCCATCTCAATCTTTTGCATCTACCTCTCAAAATCAGCTTTGGGCAAGGAGTTTCCACCATCATCTGCATAAACCTATTCTTCATAAACATTTTGGTTAGAAAAAAGGGGGTTGTATGCATTTTCAAGATAATGGGGCTTATAAAACTAATTTGGAGGAGGATTTTGAAACTGTGAGGATGGAGGGAAATAGTTTTGTTACTACAATTGAGAATTCCATGGTGGGAAAGAAGTCATGATTGCTCAACTTCATGGGATTGAATAAGATGAGGAGGTGGAAGAAATAATCATTGGAAATGGATGGGAAGAAGGTTTGCAACTCAGAGGATGAGTTGTTGACCAAATGGAGTCATCAGATGTGCTTGAAAGTGCCTCCAAAGGTCGAAATATTCACCAAGAGCACATCAAACCTGATGAAGTGAAGTGGTAAGGTGCTTCAGACCTGTCCCACCAGACATGCCAAAACTATTAGTGTGAAATCACAGCACCCTCGAATGAGTTACGGATCTGTTTTTCTAAGGCATGCTCATCTGGTGTGATTTGCATAACATTGGATCATTCCCCAAGCTGTGAGACTTGCAAATGGGAATGATCCTCCATATAAGGTTGGTTCCTCTTCCTAATCCTAACACTAAACTACTTCTAAGGAAGGAAATGTGACTATCTACTCCAAATCTAACCATTCCAAGGGATCAGGGAGAGAGATAGCACGAAAATAAAGAAATCCTACGCTACAGAGATGATAGCATCGAGAAAAGGGAACTGCTGATCACAAACTCAACTGCATGAAATAGAGAGAGGTGAGCAATGGAGAGGATGGATAGATACATCACAGACCAAGGATAAAGTTCACACATAACACCATCTCAAACCCCTTAAATACAACTCCCAAAACTTGCAATGGACAATAGAGATATGCACAGTATACCCTGCAATGGAGAGAGGCGAGAAGAGACAACAAAATGAGAAAAGGATGGACAAAACGCATCACGAAAATAGAAATTATTACTCCAGGAGTTCACACAGTACACCATTAATGGGAAAGAGGCAAGAAAATCCCATTACAAAGCCAAGGGAGAAGACTTAAACTTCACATCTGACCCTGGAGAAGAAAGAGAGAGGGGGGCAGGGAAGAAGAATGAACAACCCTTTACAATGAATCATGCCCCTGTATTTATAGATTTGATTGGAGAGAAGAAAGAGAAGCGGGAAAGGTGGGTTGAAGCTTAACCACTGATGTTAATGCTTCTGATAAAATATTCCCCAAATCCGTCTTTACTGCATGATTCCTTAATCGGCACCTTGAAAGAAGAGGAAACGGCAGAAACAGATCGAATCCGATCTGGATGTTGAGACAGATGGATCATGCATTGATGGCTCAAAGACATTTCCTCCATTTTACTTTACCTAACCCCCTCAAAAATTAAAGTCTCAGACCTCCATGGCATAGGTGAGGCTGAGATCTTTTCAATGGTGTCAGATTTGTGATATTTCGAGCCCTGAGTCGAAAGATATGCCCCTCTTGATATAACACGTGGAGGCACCACGTTTGCTTGAAAACTTGACCCAAAGTTTGCCTTTGGAGGAGCATCGAGTTGACACTTGTCGACCTCCACTGATTTGAGGACTTTTCAATAGTCCCTCTTACTTTTAGACTTTGGGCTACGTGGCGAGCTCGCGCTCATATGGGTCTCCACCTTGGGACCAACTCTTGGAGATGCGCCACACTAACACTTGGCGTTCTCCACTTACATTTTATAATTAGCCAATTTTGAAGCCTGCCTTGTCTGCCTTTTGACTCTATCTGACCATTTGCTACGTGGAGGGCTGACGCAAGTTGGAGTCTGCCTATAACTTGGAGAACAGATTTAGGACTTGGAAACTGCCCGATAGAGTCGTTTCCTTTGCACAAGGTCCTTTAGTCTCTCTTGGCCTCGGTCACTCCATGGTTGAGTTCTTTTGCAACCAATTTGTAGGATTTGAATGAGTTTTCTTAGGTTCTTCTTATGTGGGGTCATGGCCAATCCAATATTTGGCATGGGGTGAAATATGGATAACAATTTGGTGACTCACGGGGACATCTGCATGCTAGATGAAGAGACTAGTGGCCTAGAAGCATCCATTAGGCATGGAGTCTGCCTGATAAACATGAAATTGATCTGAAATTTTGAAGATCTGATCCTTGAGCCACTGCAAGCCTGACTGTATGTCTTTTATATGTTTTGTCTGACCCTGAGTCTGCACTCTCAATTTTCATAAGGAAATCTTGGAAATGGAATTTCTGAGAGTAGAAAATTGTTTTGACTCTGGGGCTTTCATCTGTCCCTAAAATGAACTATTTTGAAACGAATTTAGTTTCTCTACATTTGTTTTCCTTTTGGAGCTGTTGTCCACTCAAAATTCCCCGCTCTGATAAGAGTAAAAATTTCAAAATTTTGAGTTTAAGTGTTTTTCTCTGAAGTGCCTAAGTCGTGAAATTGAAAAAATCTGTGTTTTGGGTCATTTTGTGTGATTTTCGGGCCTGTCGGAACTTTTTGTCCCAACTGTCCCAAGTACGAAAGTGCACTCTGTTCCTCGATCGGCCGAAATCCCTGAAGCTGTCCCATTTTCGGGCCCGTCGGAAAATTTTGTCCCAAGTGTCCCAAAACTTTTTGTGCGAGTTGTTCCAATTTCGGCCGAAACACCCGAACCGCGTACTACGCACTTTCCATGTCTAAATGTCCCAAAGTTAAAAAGTGTGAGCTTTCCAATTTTCGGCCGAAACTCCCATGTCACGTACTTCAGAGCTCCTTGTCCCAAATCGAAAAATGCAAGTTGTTCCTATTTCACCCAAAACGGCCAAACCGCGTACTCCGGAACTTTTTGTTGCACAGAACCTGCAGAGACAAGAAGATTTCTGGCTTGCACTTTCCCATCTCTCTGGGAAACTACACATGCAAAACAGCTCTGGATGCTCAGAACATAGAAAGAGCCCTGGTCCCTATCACTGTTCATTTCTTCAAGCCTAGAACCTGTTTTGACTTGAAGAAGTTCATTGAACAGAACCTCAAGATAATATATCATCATAGGGCAGATACAGAAGACTACTGGGCTGACTGTGTAGATGATTTTGAAGCCAGAAGAAGGCATTTGTGGCAGGTTCTCCCTGCAATTGATCCAAGAACTCAGTCTGTACCAAGTTCCTGAAGGTCTCCAAGATGATAATTCTGAGCTATACTCTTATGAGTATGAAAATGTGATTAAGCACACTCCTCTGGAGGACCTGGATTGGAAATGGAAAGAGAGGGATGATCTGGCTGAGATTCTTGCTCCAGTCTTAGTCAGGACTAAGGTCTGGTTCAGTAAGAAGATCCGAGAATTCAAGAGGCACTCAGGAGAATCCTCCTCCAAGGATGATTCGACACCAATAAGAGAGGCATCATTTCCAAGGTCCGAAACACCAATGCAAACCCCTCCTGCCTCATCAACACAAGGACCTGCTGAATCTACTCCCTCTCCATCTACCCAGGTATATAAGAAGAAACTCAAAGAGGTAAAGAAGGAGCCTGCAGAGAATGACCCTCCAAGAAAACAGGCAGAGTTGCCTATAGGGCCAGAGAACATCATTGTTCTCAGTGAAAGTGAAGAAAGTGAGATGCCAACTCCTGCAAATGTTCCTGAATATCCAGCAGATAAGGACAAGGAGGTCCAGAGCACTGAACTTCCAGGTGCTACTGATTCTTCTACCACCATTGCCTCCAGTGCCCTACTCACATCTCAGCTTGAGTCAACAGCTGCGCAGACCCTGAGTGTCATGAGCTCCCTGTCTCTTGGCCCCCCTTGCTTCTCCTGCAGATTCTTCTTCCTCTTTTGCTTGGGTGCAACCTCTGGTTGACAAAAGGAAGAGGAAATCCTCCTCTCAAAGCTTGGGACCAAATTTTGATGCTGTAGTAGCCTTGTTGGGCACCACTCCTTCTTGTGCCAAGAAAGCCAGAACTACTTCCAGGATTGTGTCTGATGCTCAAGGTTAGCAGTTCTTGGAGATTTCCAAACCTACAGTGGATAAGTCAGAATCAGACTTGCTGACATCTGACTTGGAGCTTTCAAGGATCCCTATGGGAGAGTCTACTCCTGAAGGTGAGATTCATAACCTCCAGGAAACAGTCTCAAGGGTTATTGGAAGGGTAGAGAAAGGGCAGCAGACGATTGAGCAGCTAGAAGAACAAGCCCAAGATTCTCACGAGGTTTTATCAAGTCACTTTTGTCTAAGGACAAAGTTTTGGACCCTACCCCCATTGACTGCTCTACCGCCTCCTGTAATTCTAAGCCAAGATTAAGTGCAAAGTATTAAAGATATGCACAAGTATTCTGTCTATGGCAGAGCTATCGAAGCCATGGTAGATGAAATGCTTGTTGCCGGGCTAAACTTCATCGATGAAGCTTTTAAGCTACATGGAAAGGTAGAGTAATTTTCAACAGAAGCTGTCCTCTACTATTGGGGTACCATGGATAAAGAGCTTAAGCTCTGGAGTAGTTTGCATCGTAGAACTTCGCCTCATGGGCCAGACAGATGAGAACATCTTACTAGCGAACAAGATTTTTGACGATGCTAAGGACAATCTGTCAAAATCTTGGGTCTACAGCGTGGAGTGGAAAATCAAAGTCCTGGAGGAAGCTGTAGGAGAAATGAAGAATAGCTGGCAGAAGGGAGAAGCGTTCAAGACACTGGCAGCTGCTTCGTTCAAAGATATGCATTGTCATCTTCAGGATGAAAACTCTTGCGTTTCCCTTGTCCTTGCAAGAAATCAAAGCTCAGTTCAGAGCTTTTGTCAAAGATAATCTTTTCAAGGAAGAGCTCCATCTCTAAGGACAAGATAAAGGAAATTTGTTCTCTTCAGTCTGCCATTGAAGAAGAAAACAAAGACTATCATACTCACATCGAGTTTGATAAAGAGATGGAGAAATGTCTAGGATTTTGGACTCAATCTGTAACCAACACGTCAGTCCCTCGTGGCAGAGGATATAGCTGAGTCATTGAAGAAGTTTAGGCAGCGGATTCTGAAGATAGTGGGTCCCTCGCAGTAGCCGGCCACCTGTCTCCTTCCCCTTCCTTTCCTCTTCTTTCCTTTCTTTTCGTATTCTTTGTAATTAGTTTAGGTATTGCAATTGGCGGGTACTTAACTATTCTTTAGTTAAAAGAAACGGTTATGAAGAGTAACGGACTTGTAATCTAAATAATGGCCTTTCCGCGCCATTTTGCAAGGGAGGAAAAACTTGGATATTTTGCTGAAAGTGTAAACAGATCTTAAAGAAATCAATACAAAAGGGCTTTCCGTTCTTTTTCTATCTGATTCTTGTTGTCTCTGTGTTTTCCTTTAATATTGTGAAGATCATTTTGTTCCTAACTCGTTTAGTCTCTCTGATTGCATACTGTTCAGTTTTGTAAGTACAGTGATCTTGTATAACCAAGAAGGAACTTTGTGTCCTTGATTAATAAATCTGAAGAAGGTTATTTACAGAACTTTGTGTCTTTAAATTTAATCCCATTCAGCTAATGTAAATGATCTTGTCTTAAATCCTTTGAAACTTCGCATACACGAAGAATTATTCTGCTATCTATAATTGTGAATGTTGCCATTCTGCTCATCTTCTTATTCTCCTTTCCTCAGTCCTGGCGTAACTGATGATCCTTGTGGAAAAACACTTTCGTAATATCCAAGTTTGACCATAAAATAATGTTCTGTGTATTTGTAAATAAGTTCGTTTCAGAATAAGGGAACCTCTCCCATTAAAGAGGAGGGACTTTTTGTCCCTTGACTGTTGCTCTTCTAAAAAGTCCTAATTTGACGACCCAACAGTTTTTGGCGACTACGCTAGGGACAAATCGCATTCCAGTACTACAGATCTTTTCGATTATCCTTTAATCTGGTGACTCCGCTTTTCACAATCGAGTGAGAAGGACCCTTGGTATCGAATATTCTCAGTTACAGAAGTCAGAGCAATAGGGTTTCCCCTGACTCTTCAAATACATATTCAACTCGTATCGACGAGCATTTACTTCTACTTTCTGTCTCACAAATATCAGTCCTACATGTGAAGTATTCCTTCAGAACTTGCTAGTCCCAATCTATGAGATTTGATCCTAGCTGGCGTTACAGTTCACCCTCCAAGCCGTATTTTAATAGCATGTGAGTAACTTTGAATTTCCATGGGGTCAATGTGACTCCGAGTGCCCCTAAAAAAATATAAGTAGACTCAATGCATGGGCTTCAACTTGAAGTAACTGAAAGAACACATCCCCATAAGCTTTTGAAAGGAGATTTTGCAATGTACACCCCTGGAGTGATTTTCACATTGCAGCCTGCATAGTTGCATGGGGTAAGTCATTGGGAGTTGATTCATGACAGACGTCTTATTTTAAATACTTTCAATTCTTTACAAGAGGCTACGTGGAAAATGCTGCTGAAGAGGTAGCTATGCACCTTCAAGGCTGAATACCATCACCGAAAGGAAAACCACAATTTGCACCTCAGTTCGTAAGCCGTTTCAATCTGGGAGAAAATGAGTTAAACCCAGATATATTGACTTGCTCCAAATTTCTCACGATTTGACATAAGTAATTACCCTTTAGAACACTTGCAGAGATTTTACGTCATGAGGATTGTGTGAAATTGCAAGGTGGAGGATTCTTTTAAAATATCAGACAACATGGTGATGTTCATGATACTCGACCGGTTAAGTGAAATTACCCCTTTAGGAAATGTCATGGATCTTTAGCAGTGGAGGATTATGCTGAATCAGCCCAAGGTAGATGATTATGCTTTAAGGATAGAAGATAATCATCGGAACATATAATTTCACGAAAATCACTTAAGTGAAATGGCTGTGTAGAAATGTTGAAGATGAAATTGATCTTTATGTCAGGGAAGTTGAGAAGAGATCCTCTCATAATTCATAAATCTTCCCCTTAATGAATCCTCTTCCACCTCTTGAATCAATACTGATTGATTAATCCAGAAGACTCTGCTACCAAAAATCATGATTTTAGCTATAAAGTGAAACAATTGTGCCCATCATGGAAAATGTGTAGATGTATAGACAGACTGGATTATTTGCGAAATAAGACAAGCCGTTTGCCTGAAACTCACGATTTGGATTAAAATAGCACATGTATTGGACCTTTTTTTAATAATTGCATGTGATTTCTAGACCTGTGAAGACTACTTGCAACAAGAAGACAAAGGCATGAAAAACCACAACTTAGCTAAAAACTTCATGATTTGGAGTAATTGTGGTGGAAATTTGATGATGAGGCGGAAGAACTTGAGGGATCTTGGGTTAATTTCTTTACCACCGAAGGCAATGATGATGGAGATGACTATGATGAAGTGGTAGCAGATATGAGCAGTGAATCATTTGCTGTCATGACTCGAGAACAGACAAGGCAGAAGGAGAAAGTAACACAGCCCATGAAGAAACCTAAGGAGCAGCCGGAAACTATTCCTATAATTGCCAGAAGAGGATCTCCTATCCCTACCTCATCTGCACCAAAGGTAAGTCCTGTCAATCCTATTAGCAAAGTTCCTTCTTTTTCTCCTAAGTTGATAAGCCTAGAATTCCAAATGATGATGGTCCATCCACCTCTGGATCCTTTGATATTGTTGATCACCTAAAAGGACCAAGGTCCAAATCTCAGAAGCTGAGTACGACCAACTCACCAAGCTTTTGTCCCTGACCCTGTTTGCTTACTTCTAAAAAGTCCCTATTTTTGACGACCACATTTTTTTTGGCGTGACTCCGCTGGGGAAAATCGCATTCCACGTACTGCAAATTTTCGATCTCCTTTGAATCTGGCGAATCCGCGTTTTTACTCGAGGGAGAAGGACCCTCTTGGTACGAAGATTCTTCAGTTTCAGCTTTTTGGAGCAACAAGTTTTTTCCTTTCCCTTCAAATAGAAGAACTCGTTCCGATGAGCACTCCACCTGTGTCAATGATAGAGAGTCCTACAAGGTGGTATTCCTTTCAGAGTCCGCTAGTCCCAATCTACGAGCTTTGATCCTAGCTGGTGTTACAGTTCCTTCCAGGCCGTATTTTCCAAAGAAATGGCGGCAACAATTGCCATGGGGTCAACGTGTCGGGCCCCCTGCCCTTACTTCAGCCTTGGCAATGAGTTACCTAAGAGTAACCGAAAGAACTTCCCCAAATTTAAAGGAGAATGGCAAAAGTACACCCTGATGAACACATTGCAGCCTTCATAGTTGCATGTGGAGTCTTGGGAGTTGAAATGAAGACGTCTCAGTAAGGCTGTTCTTTGAGACGTTACAGGATAATGCTGCTGATTGGTTCTATCATCTTCCGGCTGGTGCCATCACCGACTGGAATACAATGAGAACTCAGTTCGAAAGCCGTTTCAAGCTGGCAGAAGATGTGCATGCCCTGCTTGCCCAAATTTCTCAGATAAAGAAAGATCCATCAGAACCCATGAGGGAATTTGCGGCTTGATTCAACAGACTGATTAACAAAATTCCTGTAAATAATCAACCGGTTGATCAAATTCAAAAATGTTTCTTTCTAAATGCTCAAACGCCCAAAGTCAGTTATGCTCTAAGAAGGACTAATCTCGGAACGTTAATTCTGGATCAAGAACTGGCTGTTAGTGTCGAGGATGACTTGATCATGTCAGGGAAGTTGAAAAGAGATCCCCCCAAATCTAAATCTGCTTGCTTTCTTCCTCTTCCACTCTGGACCCAATACTGATCCATTAGTCCAGAAACTTGCAAACTGATCTAGTAGCTATAAAGAAACAATTGGCTCAGCATGCCCCGTATGCAGATGTTCCAAGAAGAAATTTTCAGCCCAGAAATCGTTTGCCTGCTCCCCACACAAGACTAGCACTTGAAGGACCTCCTGTCAAAGTTCCTGTGAATGCAACCTGTGAAGTTGAAGAGCCAGATGATGATGTGGACGATGAAGCTCGTGAGGAGTTCCTAGAGGAATTTGATGATGAGGCGAAAGAACTCGAAGGATCTCGGGTTAATTTCTTTACCACCGAAGGCACTGATGATGGAGATGACTATGATGAAGTGGTAGAAGATATGAACAGTGAATCATTTGCTATCATGACTCGAGAACAGACAAGACAGAAGGAGAAAGTAACACAGCCAATGAAGAAATCTAAGGAGCAGTCGGCAACTATTCCTGTAATTGCCAAAAGAGGATCTCCTATCCCTACCTCATCTGCACCAAAGGTAAGTCTTGTCAATCCTACTAGCAAAGTTCCTTCTTTTTCTCCTAAAGTTGATAAGCCTAGAATTCCAAATGATGATGGTCCATCCACCTCTGGATCCTTTGATATTGTTGATCACCTAAAAAGGACCAAGGTCCAAATCTCAGAAGCTGAAGTACTACCAAACCATCCCAAGGCTTTTGCCAAGATGATCCAGTTTGTTAATTCCCATTCCAAGACCACCTCTAAAGGCCTTTTGCCCACTCCTCCTTCTGCACCACAGCCTAGTCTAGTAGCTGCTGTCACCTCGCCTGGTGACAAAATCAAGCCTTTTTATGTAACACTTCTTATAGCTAGCCATAGGCTCAGTAACTGTGTCATAGATTCCGGAGCCTCAGATAACGTGATGCCTGCTAAAGTAGCCCATGCTTTAGGCTTGACCCTCACTCATACATACGGATCTTGCTACTCCATGGAAAGTAAGGAAGTGCCTTTGGTTGGAAGGATTAAAGATGCACAAGTGGCTTTTGCTGCTTTACCCTGAAAAGAAAGTCTTGGCTACCATCCTAGTAGTAGACATTCCTCCTTCTTATGGAATGTTGCTAAGTAGGAACTTCTGTAAAGATGTGGGTGGAGAGATTCAAATGGATTGGTCACATGCACTCATACCTGTCAATGGACACATGAAGAAGCTACTGCCTGAGAAACAATCTGAGTATATTGTGCAGAAAACGGATGATCCTAAGGCACAAATACTCTATGAGGACATGGGTCATGGTAATTACATGATTCTGTCCCCTGATGAAATCCAACCCTCCAAAGTATCACCCAAAGATCCCAATGGTGTTTGGATTTTAGAATTCGATGGAAGTTGTTCCTCGGCTGGTACTGGAGCTGGTGTCCTGCTAGTGTCACCTGAAGGATGCCTACACCCTTTTTCATTTAAGTTACAGTTTGAAAACACTAACAATACAGTAGAGTATGAGGCTCTCATTCTTGGACTGCAAGTGGCCAAAGAACGAGGTGTAAAAAATCTTCTGGCTCGTGGTGATGCAGAGCTGATTGTGAAGCAAGTCAGAAGCCTTTTTCAGGTAAAAAATGGGAGGCTAAAGCATTACTGGAATCAGGTTTGGGATTCAATTGAATTCCTTGATGCTTTCTCCATTGAGGCAATACCTAGAGAAAAGAACAGCAGGGTTGATTCACTGGCTGTCTCAGGATCACTACTGATTCCCCATCCTGAATTCTCTCAGGATAAGTTCACTATTGAAATGGTCCACCGGCCTAGTGTACCTGACAATACCAATAACTGGCAAGTTTTCAACAATGACCAGCATTTTCTTTCCTTCCTGGAACTCAAGGGTAATTTCGAACAACTATATTTTGAGGGAAGTGATAACTTGCCTCGTGAAAGTGTGTCCTTTGACCATCCTGTCACCCAAGGAGAAGAAACAGATCAGGAAGGGTGCATTAAACTCAAAGGAAACAAGATTCCCAAAGGTTTGGTGAGTTTAGAGGAGTTGTTTGATAAACATGACAGATATGTGAAATCTAAAGCTTCTACTGGACCTCAACAATCAGCTGAGTATGATAAGGTTGATATAGGGAGTTCTACTGACCCCAAGCTAGTAAATATTGGAAAATTTTGCACCAACCGACGAGAGGAGAAAAAGCAATTGATCTTCTAAGGAGGTATAAGGATGTTCTTGCTTATTCTTATGAAGATCTAAAAGCCTTCAAGCCAAAAGATATGCAGCATTCTATTCCCCTCAAACCAGGAATTAAGCCTTTCAAGCAGAAGCAGAGGTAGTATAATCCAAAGATAGCTGACACCATCTTTCAGGAGATCCAGAAGTTGTTGAAGGCTAAAATTATTTTTCCCATTCACCATTCGACATGGATCGCAAATATAGTGCCCGTTAGGAAGAAAAATGGTGAGATCCACATCTGTGTTGATTTCAGGAACCTGAATCAGGCTTCTCTGAAAGATAACTACCCTTTGCCTATGATGGATCAAATATTGCAAGCAGTAACATGATCTAAAATGTTATCTATGCTTGATGGATTCTCGGGATACAATCAGGTAGAGGTTGATACTGTAGATCAACATAAGACAGCCTTCACCACTCCTTGGGGTACCTTTGCCTACAAGAGAATGCCTTTTGGGCTGATTAATGCTGGTGCCACTTTCCAGAGAGCTATGGATCTGACCTTTGGAAGCTTGAAAGGGAAATGTATTTTCATATACCTTGATGACCTGACAGTGTTTTCAAAGACAAGAGCGGATCACTTCAACCACCTGGAAACGGTTCTGCTGAGATGCCGAGAGCATGGGATTTCTTTAAATCCTAAAAAATCTGTCTTCTGTGTTACAGAAGGAAAACTATTAGGGAACGTCATCTCCAAGGATGGTATTAAGATTGATCCTGAATGAGTTCAAGCCATCCAGCAAATTCCTCTCCCAACCAGTAAAAAAGGCGTGCATTCCTTCTTCGGTAAGATCAATTTTTTAAGAAGATTCATCCCTAATTTTTCTGAATTAACTTTGAATATTTCTCAGATGATGAAAGGGAAGAAAAAATTTGGTTGGTCTTCTGAAGGAAAGTAATCCTTTGAGGGTATCAAGAAAGCTATTGCTAAAACTCCAGTTTTGGCCTGTCCTGATTTCAGAAAAGATTTCATCATCTATTGCTATGCTGCAGATAATACCCTGGCTGTTGGCTTAACCCAAGAAGACTCTGATAAACATGAGCTACCAATTGCCTTCATGAGCTATATCCTGAAAAATCATGAGCTAAAATACACCATGATGGAGAAGCATGCTTTTGCAATAGTCAAGGCTGTCAAGCAGTTCTGTTTCTATATCCTCAACTCTCACTCTATGGTGATGGTTCTAGATACAACTGTCAAGTCAATTCTTACACAGCAAGAATTTGGGTCCAAGAGAGGAAACTGGGTGGCTAAAGTCCAGGAGTATGACATTGATATCAAACCGACCAAGCTGGTTCGTGGAAAAGGTCTTTGTGAGCTCATTGCTGAAGGAGCCAAACGTGAGTTGCTGGAGGAGAAAGCTGACATTCCTATTGTTCTATTCCTTAGTTCAGTCGATGAATGGTATTCTGACATCGCCCATTTTCTCACCTATGGGGAGTGCCCCTCTCATTTAACTACTAAGGAAAAGAGGACTGTTAAATTGAGATCAGCGCAATATGTACTGTGGGAAAATGCCTTGTTCAAGCGTGGTTTAGATGGGAGATTTCTGAAGTGTGTGGACAAGGAACAACAGAGAAAGTTGCTCTCAGCTTTTCATGATCAGACATGTGGAGGGCACTATTCATCAATAGTCACAGCTCACAAGATACTCCGGGGAGGATATTACTGGCCTTCCTTGTTCAGAGATGCATCCAAGTGGGTGGATAAATGTGAGGCTTGTCAGACCTTTGTGGGAAGACCTAAATTGGCCTCTTTGCCTCTCAAGCCAGTTGTGATTGAGGAACCATTTCAACAGTGGGGTCTGGACTTCATTGGTGCACTCAACCCTGTTTCTAGTGCTGGTCACACTCATGTGCTAACCGCCACTGACTACTTCACCAAATGGGTGGAAGCTATTCCAGTCAAGAGCACTACTTCTGAAGTGGTATGCAACTTCATCAAAGAGAACATCTTGGTAAGGTATGGTGTACCTAACAAGATTGTAACAGATAATGCTTCAAACTTCTCCTCAACTGAGATAATGGATTTCTGCTACGGGTATGGCATCTCTCTGGCTCATTCTTTAGATTATTACCCCCAGGGAAATGGACAAGCAGAATCCACCAACAAAAATCTGGTGACTATCATAAGGAAGTTGGTCAATGAGTCTCAGCGAAACTGGCATAAGAAGCTTTATGATGCTCTTTGGGCAGACAGGATCACACCTAAAAGAGCCATTGGAATGTCTCCTTTTCAAGTGGTGTATGGAGTAGAAGCTCAATTGCCAGTGACAGTGGAACTGCCAGCCTTGCACCTGATGAAGGCCATTGAGGATACTAGTTTCAGTGATGCTCTGGATAAAAGAATCATGTACCTGCACAAACTGAATGAGGACAGATTGGAGGTTGCTGATAGGATATCTGCTCACCAGAAGAAGGTAAAGGTTCTGTTTGACAAGAAAGCTAGGTTCAGAGAGTTCCAAGTTGGAGATACCGTGCTGTTATGGGACAAAAGACATGAACCTCGTGGCAGCCATGGAAAATTTGATTCCCTGTGGCTCGGACCTTTCAAGATAAGACACTTTGCTGGTAAGAACTCTTTCTATCTTGATTACATGGATGGTTCTCCCCTCCCACTTCCTTATAGTGGGCAGTATTTGAAGTTGTTCAAGTCATAGGTGACTAGGGAGTCCCTTTGTATATTCTGTACAGTGTTTTTGCTTTTCTGCTTTTGGTGTGTTTTCCTTCTGTTGTTGTGTGTGTTGCCCTCTGTATTGGTTTGTTTTTGACTCCTTTGCCCAATGGATAAGGCACTGGTCTGCTTCACCGAGTTTGTCTAAGTTCTTGCCTTGTCTCATTCCGAGAATTTATACCAAGTCATCCCCAGAAGGAGCCAGCTGTTGTCCACTCAAAATTCCCCGCTCTGATAAGAGTAAAAATTTCAAAATTTTGAGTTTAAGTGTTTTTCTCTGAAGTGCCTAAGTCGTGAAATTGAAAAAATCTGTGTTTTGGGTCATTTTGTGTGATTTTCGGGCCTGTCGGAACTTTTTGTCCCAACTGTCCCAAGTACGAAAGTGCACTCTGTTCCCCGATCGGCCGAAATCCCCGAAGCTGTCCCATTTTCGGGCCCGTCGGAAAGTTTTGTCCCAAGTGTCCCAAAACTTATTGTGCGAGTTGTTCCAATTTCGGCCGAAACACCCGAACCGCGTACTACGCACTTTCATGTCTCAAATGTCCCAAAGTTAAAAAGTGCGAGCTTTCCAATTTTCAGCCGAAACTCCCGTGTCGCGTACTTCAGAGCTCCTTGTCCCAAATCGAAAAATGCAAGCTGTTTCAATTTCGCCCGAACCGGCCAAACCGCGTACTCCGGAACTTTTTGTCCCGAATGTCCCAAGTCCAAACGGGCCCACTGTTCCAATTTCGGCCGAATCACCCGAACCGCGTACTCCACGCATTTTCGTCCCAATCGTTCCAAAAAGCATTTGTGCATCCTCTCCCTGTTTCACCCGAATCGGCCGAGCCGCGTGTTTTGCGCATTCGCGTCTCACATGTCCCAAGCGTACCAAGTGTCATTTCACACTTAGTTTTTCCCGCTCACTCCGAGTATGATGCTATTCAAATTGGTGGTTGTGTATTCAATGCGCATTAAATTCATTCCTCTCTCCAAAAGGCTATATAACGAGCATTTCCCCTTTGCATTTTTCGCATTGCTTCCATGCTATCTTTGCTCGAACCCTTGCAATTTGAAAACCTGCGCAAATATCCCCTCCCTTTGCAAATTCCTTCCCGAGTCTAAGTTGCAGCTCCGAGACTATCAATATGAAGATCAAGTTTCAGGGACAGGAGCAAATTTCTCCGCTTGAGTCTGTTGTTAGCAATATTGGGGACAGCGAAGCTCGTCATCTCGACTTCGGCGATTTTTGGGCAAGAATGGTAGATGCAAACCCTACTCCAATAGCACAAACGATTCATGATAGTGGTTTGGCTTTTGCCAGTGGTTTCCCAATCTCAGTACAGTGTGCTGATACTGTGCTTTCATGCGGAGCTCACTTCGACCCCGCTTCGAGCGAATTGACAAATGTACATGGGGAACTCATTGCCAAGCTAGACGCTACCTGCCATTGGCGCTGCTCTGAGGATTCCGGAGTTGGACAATGCTATAGTCGTCTCCCGAGATCAAGCACAGACCCTATTCGATCAAGACAGTGACAAATATAAGGCGCGAGTGGCGAAGTCTTGGTTGAAGAACCCTAAGAAAGGTGCTTCTCGCCTAACCAAAACCCTCTTCCGAGCAGATTTCAATGAGGAATTGTCAGACTTCATAATCCTGCTGGCTCGGGTTATGGGTTTGCCCTCCACCAATGAGTTTCATTTCTGGATGTGCCCGCTCATCAGCATGGTGTGCGAGGGAACACAAAACATCAACTGGGCAGAGATCATCAGTATGAATTTGGTGGAGCAGCTATCCAACGTTCAGCAAACAAAGAAGTTCTATATGACTTCATACCTGATGTATACCCTAGCAGCATCAAGGCAGTGGTTTGGTTTCTCCTATATAGATGCACACAAAGATGATCCAGTGTATGCCTATTGCCCGCAGTTCACCCTGGAGACCAGCAATCGGAATTTCAGAAGGGTCAATGATGCTTTCACCATGTACGTGGTCAGATTACTCGAAGGTGATACTGCTAGAAGGTTTTCAGATGAAGCCATGAACCTGATATCGCAGTATGGAGCCTATTTCATCCAATTCAGGAAATTTTCCTATATCAGGCTTACTGGCTATGAAAGCACTCCTCTACGGTTTCCCATGTTCTGCAATGATAAAATGGCCTTGATAGAAATATGCAGGCAACTAAACAAGTTACAAAAAACTTGCAGAGACAAGAAGATTTATGGCTTGCACTTTCCCATCTCTCTGGGAAACTACACATGCAAAACAGCTCTGGATGCTCAGAACATAGAAAGATCCCTGGTCCCTATCACTGTTCATTTCTTCAAGCCAAGAACCTGCTTTGACTTGAAGAAGTTTATTGAACAGAACATCAAGATAATCTATCATCATAGGGCAGATACAGAAGACTACTGGGCTGATTGTGCAGATGATTTTGAAGCTAGAAGAAGGCATTATGGCAGGTTCTCCCTGCAATTGATTCAAGAACTCGGTCTGTACCAAGTTCCTGAAGGTCTCCAGGATGACAATTCTGACCTATACTCGTATGAGTATGAAAATGTGATTAAGCACACCCCTCTGGAGGACCTGGATTAGAACAGGAAAGAGAGGGACGATCTGGCTGAGATTCTCGCTCCAGTCCTAGTCAGGACTAAGGTCTGGTTCAGTAAGAAGATCCGAGAATTCAAGAGGCACTCAGGAGAATCCAGCTCTAAGGATGATTCGACACCAATAAGAGAGGCATCAGTTCTAAGGTCTGAAACACCAATACAAACCCCTCCTACCTCATCAACACAAGGACCTGCAAAATCTACTCCCTCTTCATCTACTGAGGTATATAAGAAGAAACTCAAAGAGGTAAAGAAGGAGTCTGCAGAGAATGATCCTCCAAGAAAATAGGCAAAGTTTCCTATAGGGCTAGAGAACATCATTGTTCTTAGTGAAAGTGAAGAAAGTGAGATGCCAACTCTTGCAAATGTTCCTGAAGATTCAGCAAATAAGGACAAAGAGGTCCAGAGCACTAAACTTCCAGGTGCTGCTGATTCTTCTACCGCTATTGCCTCCTAGTGCTCTACTCACATCTCAGCTTGAGTCAACAGCTGCGCAGACCCTGAGTGTCATGAGCTCCCTATCTCTTCGTGCCCTTGCTTCTCCTACAGATTCTTCTTCCTCTTTTGCGTGGGTGAAACCTTTGGTTGACAAAAGGAAGAGAAAATCCTCCTCTCAAAGCTCGGGACCAAATTTTGATGCTGTTGCAGCCTTGTTGGGCACCACTCCTTCTCGTGCCAAGAAAGCCAGAACTACTTCCAGAATAGTGTCTAATGCCCAAGGTCAGCAATTCTTGGAGGTTGCTAAGCCTACAGTAGACAAATCAGAATCAGACTTGCTAGCATCTAACTTGGAGCTTTCAAGAATCCCAATGGGAGAGTCTACTCCTGAAGGTGAAAATTCACAACCTCCAGGAAACAGTCACAAGAGTCATTGGAAGGGTAGAGAAAGGGTAGCAAACTATTGAACAGTTGGAAGAACAAGCCCGGATTCTCACAAGTTTCATCAAGTCTCTTTTATCTAAGGATAAAGTCTTGGACCCTACCCCATTGACTACTCTTCCACCTTCTATAATTCTAAGCCAAGATGAAGTGCAAAGTATCAAAGATATGCACAAGTATTCTATCTATGGCAGAGCTATCGAAGCCATTGTGGATGACATGCTTGTTGCTGGATTAAAATTCATCGATGAAGCTTTCAAACTCCACGAAAAGTTGAGTAATGTGCAACTGAAGCTCTCCTCCACTATCAATACCATGGATAAAGAACTAAAAATCTGGAGCAGTTGTATAGTAGACCTTCACCTTATGGGACAGACAGATGAGAACATCTTACTGGCGAATAAGATTTTCGATGATGCTAAGGACAATCTATCAAAATCCTGGGTCTACAGCGTGGAGTGGAAGATCAGAGTTTTGGAGGAAGCTTTGGGAGAAATGAAGAATAGCTGGCAGAAGGGAGAAGCTTTCAAGACACTGGTTGTTGCTACTTTCAAGGATATACATTGTCATCTTTAGGATGAAAACTTTGGTGTTTTCATGTCCTTGCAAGAAATCAAAGCTCAGTTTAGAGCTTTTTGTCAAAGATAATCTATTCAAGGAAAGCTCCATCTCTAAGGAAAAGATAAAGGAAATTTGTTCTCTTCAATCTACCATTGAAGAAGCAAATAAAGATTATCATACTCATGTCGAGTTTGATAAAGAGATGGAAAAGTGTCTGGGATTTTGGACTCAGTCTGCAGCCAATACGTCAATTCCAGGTGGCAGAGACATAGCTGAGGCATTGAAGAAATTCAGGCAGTGGATTCTGAAGACAGTGGGTCCCTCCCAGTAGCTGGCCACCTGTCTCCTTCTCCTTTCTTTTCTCTTCTTCCCATTCTTTTCGTATTCTTTGTAATTAGTTAAGGTATTGCAATTGGCGATCCTTAACTATTCTTTAGTTAAAAGAAACGGTTACGAAGAGTAACTAACTTGTAAGCTATATAATGGCCTTTCCACGCCATTTTGCAGGGAGAGGAAGAACTTGGATATTTGCTGAAAGTGTAAATAGATCTTAAAGAAATCAATACAAAAGGGCTTTCCATTCTTTGTCTATCTAATTCTTGTTATCTCTGTGTTTTCCTTTAATATTGTGAAGATCATTTTGTTCCTAACTCGTTAGTCTCTCTGATTGCATACTGTTTAGTTTTGCAAATACAGTGATCTTGTACAACCAAGAAGGAACCTTGTGTCCTTGATTAATAAATCTGAAGAAGGTTATTTATGGAACTTTTTGTCTTTAAATTTAATCTCATTCAGCCAACACAAATGATCTTGTCTTAAATTCTTTGAAGCTTCGCATACACGAAGAATTATTCTGCTATCTATAATTCTGAATGTTCCTATTCTGCTCATCTTCTTATTTCCTTTCCTCATTCCTTGTGTAAATTGATGATCCTTGTGGAAAACACTTTCTTAATATCCAAGTTTGACCATAAAACAATGTTCTGTACATTTGTAAATAAGTTTGTTTCTGAATAAGGGAACCTCTCCCATTAAAGAGGAGGGACTTCTTGTCCCCTGACTGTTTCTCTTCTAAAAAGTCCTATTTGACGACCAACAGGAGCTAGCAACTGTTACAGACTACTATGAGTCTTCTTGCCATGAATATTGAAGATCTTGGCCTTATGCACTCTTAGAGCAAAATGGAAAAAACTTATATACAAAGATGAAAACATACATGCCTCAAATGAGACATGCAGAGTGTGCATAAGCACTTCTTCTGCTGAAAGCAAATCTACTCCTACTCCTAAACTAACTAGAGAGAAAGAATGCTAAACAAAGCCTGCAACAGGAATGGAGAAGTAGCTTCCCCTTCTCAAGAGGGGCAGCCATGCAAATGATTTGACACTAAATATAGCTACGAGTATGAGTGAAAAATTGGCTATAAGCCTTTCCTCCACCCAAATCATCAAGGTATCAACATTAATGGAAAACACCTCCTCCAGCTAACTTGCATCAGACTTCTGGAGGTGTTGATGATGACCCTTGGTACTTTGTTGCTCATCCTCATGCCCTGAAGTAGGAATGACTAGTTTTGGTATCTCCTTTGCCTCTGTTGTCCTCTCAAAATTTCCCTTCTTTTGAAAGTAAGAAATTGAAAATTTTTGAGTTAACACTCTTTTATAATGTTCTAGTGAAGTGAAAAGTTGAGGAGATAGGGAAAATTCATGTTTTTTTGAGTCATTTTAGTGATTTGCGGGTCTGTTAGACATTTTTGTCCCGTATGTCCCAAGTTCTGCCGGACCCTCTGTTCCCCGATCGGCTGATTTCCCCAAAAATCTGTTAACTTTCAGTTCTATCGGAACTTTTTGTTCCAAATGTTCTAAGTTCACCCGGGCTTTCTGTTCCCCGATCGCCCGCATCAGCCGCATCGGGCCCTTCGCGTACTTTTGTCTCATCTATCCCAAAAGCGTATGTACATTCCGTCCCAGCTTTTCCCACATCACCCGAATCACGTCTTCACGTCCCTCGCGTTTCTAAGTTCCTGGACTGCCTCTGCTCTTTTGGCCCGCATTACTTGCATCGCCCACATCGGCCGGATCGCATCTTCGCGTCCCTCATGTCCCAAATGTTCCAAAGACCATACGGGCTAGTTTTTTCCGCTCTTCCTGATTCTTTTCTTTTTGAGTCGGTGCATATGAATTTAATGCACATTTATAACTTTCTCTCTCCTAAAACAACTATTTAATGGGACTACCCTCTACGCATTTTACACATTGCTTTCTCACTATCATTCTCTGAAATCCTTGCAATTGAGATCATCTGCTTGTGCTCCCATTCCCTCTACATTTTTTATGAATTCAAATTGTAAAGGTTGTTTATTTGTAAGCTGCCAACATGAAGATCAAATTTCAAGGTCAAGAACATGTTTCACCACTCGAATCCTCTGTTCCCGATATCGGGGATAGTGAGGTTGATCACCTAGATTTTGGTGATTTTTGGAACAAATTGACTAACCCTAATCCTTCTCCTATGGCACAAATGATCAATGACAATGGCCTTGCATTTGCTGCGGGTTTCCCAATCTCAGTACAATGTGTCGATATTATTCTCACCTGTGGGGCTCACTTTAACCCTGACACAAATGAATTATCTAATGTGCACGGGGAACTAATCGCCAAACTAGATGTTTCTCCCATTACTGTTGCTCTACGAATCCCAGAGGTTGAAGACTCCATTGTTATCTCTCAGGCTCAGGCTCAGACTCTTTTCAAGTAGGACAGTGATACATACAAAGCGAGAATAGCAAAATCATGGTTGAAGAACCCTAAAAAGGGAGCATCCCAACTTTCTAAAGCATTATTCAGGGCTGATTTCAATGAAGAACTGTCAGATTTCATTATCTTGCTAGCTCATGTCATGGGATTACCCTCCACCAATGAATTTCACTTTTGGATGTGCCCACTCATCAACATCGTCTGTGAAGGTAGCCAGAGCATAAATTGGGTAGAAATCATTTGCATGAATTTGACAGAACAGTTGTCCAATGTGCAACAGACCAAGAAGTTCTATATGACTTCTTATCTTATGTATACCCTAGCAACATCTCAGCAATGGTTTGGTTTCACATACATCGAGGGTCAGAAGGATGAACCCATTTATGCATAATGCCCTCAATTCACCCTTGAAACTAGCAACCATAACTTTAGGAGGGTGAATGATGCTTTTACCATGTATATTGTGAGGCTTCTAGAAAGTGATACTGCCATAAGATTTTCTGATGAGGCCATGAACCTAGCAGCAAAATATGGAGCTTTCTTCATTCAGTTTAGAAGGTTTTTGTATATCAGGTTAGTCGGTTATGATAACACACCTCTCAAGCTCACCATGTTTTGTAATGATAAGATGGTTTTGATTGAAGTATGCAGGCAATTGGATAAGTTACATAGAACCTGCAGAGACAAGAAAATATTTGGGCTGCATTTCCCTATATCCTTGGGTAATTATACATGTAAAATAGCTTTGGATGCTCAAAACATAGAAAGGGCCCTTGCTCCCATCACTGTTCACTTCTTCAGGCCCAGGACCTATTTTGATTTGAAGAAGTTCATTGAGCTAAATCTCAGAATTAATTATCATCACAGATCAGATACTAAGGACTACTGGGCCGATTGTGCAGATGACTTTGAAGTAAGGCAGAGACATTATGGAAGATTCTCTCTCCAGCTAATAAAGGAGCTCAATCTATATCAAATTCCTGAAGAACTTCAAGATGATAATGAAGACTTGTTATCATATGAATATGATACATTGATCAAGCATACTCCCTTGGAGGATCCGCACTGGTATAAGAGGGAGAAGGAGGACTTGGTTGAAATTCTGGCTCCTGTTCTTGTAAGAACCAAGGTCTGGGTGAAAATAAGGTCAGAGAGCTTAAGAAGAATCTAGGTGAATCTTCCTCCAAAGATACTTCAACACCTAGGAAGGAATCACATACACCTAGCTCAGAGGTACCTGTACAAACCCCTCCTTCATCAAATAAAGAATCTGAATCATCCACTCCTTCTTCATCTACTCAAGTATACCAAAAGAAGGTAAAAGAGTTTAAACATGAGCTGATTGAGGAAGATCCCCTGTCAAAGCATTCAGAACTACTTTTGGGGCCAGAGAACGTCATTGTTCTCAGTGAAAGTGATGATAGTGAGGTACCAGTCCCTGTAGGAACTTTAGAGGGTACAATAGATAAAGAGAAGGAAGTGCATAGCACTGAACCTCCAAGTACCATTGATTCCTCTACCCAAGAAGCTCTAGATACTTCACTCACATCTCTACTGGAAGCAACAATAGTAAATAATTTAAGTGTCACGAGTTCTCTTGCATCTTGGAATCCTCCTTCTTCCTCCACTTTTGCATGGGTGCAACCCTTGGTTGATAGCAGGAAGAGGAAGCCTTCTTCTCGATTGACAGGGCCAAATTTTTATGTTGTGGCAGCCTTGTTGAGCACTACTCCTCATGTTCCAGCAAAGAGAGCTAAAAAAACTTTGAGGATAGTGACAGATGTCCAAGGCCAGTAATTTCTAGAGATTGCAAAACCTAAGGTCGATAAAGCAGAACAAGATCTATCAGCCTCTGATCTAGCGCTCTCTAGGATTCCAATGGGAGAATCTACCCCTGAGAGTGAAGTACACAACCTCAAGGAAACAGTAACCAAAGTTATTGAGAGAGTAGAAAAAGGTAAACAGACTATAGAAAAGTTGGAGGAACAAGCTCAAGTTCTTTCTAGCTTCATCAAGTCATTATTATCTAAGGATAAGGTTTTGGATCGTACTCCATTGTCTGCCCTTGCACCACCTATGATTCATAGTCAAGTTGAAGTTCAAAGCATTAAAGACATACACAGGTATTCCATCTATGGGAGAGCTATGGAAGCCATGGTGGATGACATGATCATTGCAGGTTTGAATTTCATTGTAGAAGCCTTCAAACTCAATGAATAGGTGACTAATTTGCAACAAAATCTCTCCTCTGCAATTGGGACCATGGATAAAGAACTTAAACTTTGGAGTAGTTGCATAGTGGATCTTCGCCTGATGGGATAGGCTGATGAAAATATATTGATGGCCAGCAAGGTTTTTGATGATGCCAAAGATAATTTATCAAGGTCATGGGTTTTCAATGTGGAATGGAAAATAAAAGTTTCTAGAGGAAGCTTTAGGAGAGTTGAGGAACAGTTGGCAGAAAGGAAAAGCCTTCAAAACTTGTGTTGTATCCACTTTCAAAGATATTCACTATCATCTTCATGATGAAACTTCAGGTGTTCCTTTCTCCCTCCAAGAAATTAAAACTCAATTCAGGGCATTTGTTAAAGAAAACTTGTTCAAGGAGGAGTTGATTACCAAAGAGAAGATAAAGGAGATTTGCTCTCTTCAATATACTATTGAAGAGGCTAATAAAGAATACCATGCACACACTGAGTTTGATAAGGAGATGGAGAAATGCCTAGGTACTTGGACTCAAGCTACTACCAACACATCAGTCCCATGAGGCAAAGACATAGTGGAAGCATTGAAAAAATCCAGGTAAGGAATCCTCAATTTGGTGGGCCCTCCTCAGAAATAAGCAATGGTTTTCCCTTCCAGTTTCTCCATTTCTTCTTTTTCTCAAATCGGGCTTATTGTAATTGGTTAAGTGTTTTGTGTCAAGCATCTCCTTAATTAACATTTTAGTTAAAAGAAGCCAGTTACCAAGTGTAACTAATTTGTAAGTTATATAATGGGCTCTCTATGCCATTCTTTGGGGGGGCTGGAACTCTGTTTATTTTTGAAAGTGTTAAGGAGTAAAAAAGCAATCAATACAAAAATATCTTTCTTTCTATGTCTATCTGGTCTTGTTCTTTCATTACTATCTGTTAAATGTTATTGAATCATTTATTTGTGTTACTTCAAGAAGCTTTGTAATCATGTAGATGTAATTTCTAGAACTTTGTGTCTTTGAAATAACATCTTATTATCTCAAATGCAAATGGTTCTGTTCCAAATAATTTCATTTTGGCATGCGTAAGGAATTATTTTGTTATCTATATTTCTTGAGAGTGCCTTTCTGTCCCTTCCCACTACTTAATTCCTCTATCCTTTTGTATTGATGATTTGTTCTATTTTAACACTTTCATGATATCCGAGTTCCTCATTAAAACTATACATTATACATGTGTAAATAAGTTTTTTTCCCTTTAAATAAGGGAACCTCTCCCATTAAAGAGGAGGTACTTTCTGTCCCTTGAATTTTGTTCTCAATAAAGTCCTTATTTGATGACCAAAAGGCTCCAATGATGCCAAGTACCTGATTGGGCACAGTCTGATCCTTTAGATGTGCCCATTTATCTGAAATTCAACTACAAAAATGGAGTCTTCTTGTAGACCTTCTTGAGTGGATGGTTTGGGAGAGATGGGTTCTTCGTTGTTTCCTTCCTCCTCCTGAGAAGAACATGGAAGATTAAGATCCTCCAACCTTTGTTCTTAAGAGCTGTTGTGAGATGCAGGTTGTTGTCCTTGGATGTTCTCCTCTGAGGCAGTAGACTCTTGTTCTTGGAAGGTAGATGATGGAGGAGTAAATGATGTGATCTCCTCGGGCTCCTCTCCATCAAGAAAATCCTCCAAGTCAGACAGATAATTTGACTCCTTGTTGTCCTTCTGGGTGTGTTCAACCTCCTCCATGGTGTTCTTCGAAAATGAAATTTTCTAACCATGGTTCCCCTCATCTTCAAACATGAAGTTTGAAATCTCAAACTATTCTTTGACATTAGACTTTGAATTGGATGAAGTGGGAGGAAGAACAGAAGGTTATTCTGTGGCTTGATCTACACTTGTTGCCATTGAAACCGTATGGTTCTCCTCCAAAATTGTGCCCTCTAGAGCTAAATTAATTTTTTCTAGAATAGGCACCGTATGATTTCCTCTTCCCAATCGGAGTCGTATGAGTCACGTCATTCTTCAATTGTTCTACAGTCATCGAACATGATGACGTTGGCTAGGGAAGGTGTGTTGGTAGGGGGTTGTTCATTTATGGTACAACTAGGCAGAGGGGACTTGGAAGAAAATGGGAGGATGGACGCAGAAGGGACAGAAGGTGCACTGGATTTTTTAGCCTCCATTCCTTCTACCCACTATGTAATCTGGGGCAACATCTCAGTGATGAGGTGCAGCTTGTGTTGGGTGCCAAACTAGCCTGGTACAGGGCTGACCCATGGACAAGGGGGCCTTGTAGCCAACTTCAGCTGTCATTATGGAGCACTTGACTCTGAGTTGCATCATGTCCATCTCAATCTTTTGCATCTGCCTCTCAGAATCAGCTTTGGCCAAGGAGTTTCCACCATCATCTGCATAAACCTGTTATTCATAAACATTTTGGTTAGAAAAAAGGGGGTTGTGTGCATTTTCAAGATAATGGGGCTTATAAAACTAATTTGGAGGAGGATTTTGAAACTGTGGGGATGGAGGGAAATAGTTCTATTACTGTAATTGAGAATTCCATGGTGGGAAATAAGTCATGATTGCACAACTTTATGGGATTGAAGAAGATGAGGAGATGGAAGAAATAATGGGTGGAAATGGATGGGAAGAAGGTCTGCAACTCAGAGGATGGGTTGTTGACTAGATGGAGTTGCCAGATGTGCTTGAAAGTGCCTCCAAAGGTTGAAACTTCACCAAGAGCACATCGAACCTGATGAAGTGAAGTGGTAAGGTGCTTCAGACCTATCTTACCGAGCATGCTAAAATTGTTAGTGCGAAATCATAGCACCCCCAAAATGAGTTATGGATCTACTTTTCTAAGCCAAACTCATCTAGTGTGATTTGCATAACATTGGATCATTCCCTAAGCTATAGGACTTACAAATGGGAATGATCCTCCAGAGAAGGTTGGTTCCTCTTCCTAATCCTAACACTAAACTACTTCTAAGGAAGGAAATGCAACTATCTACTCCTAATCTAACAATTCCAAGGGACCAGGGAGAGAGAGAGAGCATGAAAATAAAGAAATCCTACACTAAAGAGGTGATAGCACCGAGAAAAGGGAACTGCTGATCACAAACTCAACTGCATGAAATGGAGAGAGGTGAGAAATTGAGAGGATGGACAGATGCATCATAAACCAAGGATAAAGTTCACACATAACACCATTTCAAACCCCTTAAACACAACTCCCAAAACCTGTAATGGACATCAGAGATATGCATAGTATACCCTATAATGGTGAGAGGCGAGAAGAGACAACAAAATGAGCAAAGGACGGATAAAACACATCGCAAAAATAGATTTTATTGCTCCAGGAGTTCACATAGTACACCATTAACAAGAAAGAGGCAAGAAAATTATGTTACAAAGCCAAGGGAGGAGACTTAAACTCCACATTCGACCCTGAAGAAGAAAGAGAGGGGGGGTAGGGAAGAAGAATGAACAACCCTTTACAATGAATCATGCCCCTGTATTTATAGATTTGATCGGAGAGAAGAAAGAGAAGTGGGAAAAGTGGGTTGAAGCTCAACCACTAATGTTAATGCTTCTAATAAAATATGCCCCAAATCCGTCTTTACTGCATGATTCCTTGATTCGGCACCTTGAAATAAGAGGAAACGGTGGAAACAAATTGAATCCGATCTGGTTGTTGAGATAGATGGATCCTGCATTAAAGGCCTGAAGATGTTTCCTCCATTTTCCTTTACCTAACCCCCTCAAAAATTAAAGTCTCAAACCTCCATGGCGTAGGTGAGGCTGAGATCTTTCCAATGGTGTCAGATTCGTAATATTTCAAGCCTTGAGTTGAAAGATATGACCCTCTTGATATAACACGTGGAGGCACCGCACTTGCTTGAAAACCTGACCCAAAGTTTTCCTTTGGAGGAGCATCGAATTGACACTTGTCAACCTCCACTAACCTGTGGAATTTTCAATGGCCCCTCTTACTTTTAGACTTTGGGATACGTGACGAGCTCGCGCTCATTTGGGTCTCTGCCTTGGGACCAACTCTTGGAGATGCGCCATGCTGACACTTGGTGTTCTCCGCTTACACTTTTATACTTAGCCAATTTTGAAGCCCACATTGTCTACCTTTTGACTCTGTCTGACCATTTGCTACATGGAGGGCAGACGCAAGTTGGAGTCTGCCTATAACTTGGAGAACAGATTTAGGATGTGGAAATGGCCTGACAGAGTCGTTTCCTTTGCACAAGGTCCTTTAATCTCTCTTGGCCTCCGCCACTCCATGGTTGAGTTCTTTTGCAACCAATTTGTAGGATTTGAATGAGTTTTCTCAGGTTCCTCTTATACGGGGTCATGGCCGATCCAATATTTGGCGTGGGGTGAAATATGGATAACACAATCTTTCTAAAATGAATAATGTATTAGTTGAATCTGAATTGCAAGATCTCTTTATTCAAATTATTTTTCCTCCTTTGCAAGAATGTGTGCTTTCTTATTCATATAATTCCCTTGACCATATATGCCATACCTTGAAAATTCATGAGACTAAGCTCATTTTTTTAGGTAAACTCAAATAGGGATCTAATACTTTTGATAATTCCTCTTCTCAATTTCCAAGCAAGGATCCCTTTCGACCCAAGTCTAATGATGATAATCATATTGTTAATGTTATTTCTCAACCTCCTAATCTTTAGCTCTAACCCACTCAATGTGTATTTACTTAATTACCTTACCCTCCACATATGTTATTGCCCTAACTCATTGAAAGTAATTTTATTTCTCTTCCACCTCCTCTCGAGTATGATCCTAATAGGACTCATGGTAAAAATTTGATGAGCATGCATAATTTGATTACCATAGATGCAATTGTTATTCTTCTGAAAATTGTTTTAAGCTTTATCATTTAATTTAAGATCTCATTGACAATAATGATTTTCAATTTCCTAAATCCACCACTCGCACATCAAAATATACTAATGACAATGAAAAATTAAAAAATATTTTAGACCCATTACCTAAGCATGATGAATCAACCCCCGACTCCTTTTCTAATCATACTTACCATGTAGTGTCTCCTCCTACTTCTTCGGATCATCCCCTTGGATTCCTTGTTGGTACTATTGATTTCCCATCACCTGCTATTACTTTCACTGATGCTGATTTTCACGCCTCATTCTCCTCCCATAGATTACATATTGATGTTTCTGTTGGGCCCCATGTCATCAACAATGTCAACGTAAATTGTACATTCTCATGCAATGCATGATTATTATCTTTCTTATAGTTCATTGGCTTCCCTCTATCTCAAGTGACACAGACATCTCCCACTTCTCATGGCCATGTTATTCTACCCATCAATGTTGGGCATCTTACTATCTCTATGTCATTTACTATTGGATCTAGTTTTATGCATCTTGACATGATCTTAGGACTCCCTTAGCTCTGGGCTGCCAAATTTTTTCCTTCTATTGTTCACGCATGCCTTAAGTTTATCCATGAGAGACACTTATCATTATTCTAGGAATTCCACCATGAACACATTTTTCCTTGGCCCCTTCACCCATCCCATATTCAGTTACTCCTCGTGCATCTTCTCCTATATATGATGGCTCCTTAGCCTTAACACCTCCTATGGTATCTAGAGCCCTTGCTCCTCTCATGGCACCTTTTGCGCATCCATCTCAGTTTCCTTCACACATGACTACTTCTCATAAACATCACCACATCTATCAATCCCATAGCCCACCTCATAGGGAAAAATCTTCACATAAGTCACATGCTCCATCTAGACATATTTCACGCTCTATTTCTCTGCATGATCGATTTAGACCTACCCATATACTTGGCCTCATGCACTCTTTTGTGACCATTAGATCCTAGACCATGTCCACATGCATACTTATTTTACATTAGCTGATTGTAGGCCCTTTCCTAATACTCTCATTACATATATCATTTTGGCATTCATACTTAGGGGCATCCTAATTCCCCCACACCATCTGATGACACACTCTTGTTCATGGTTCATACTTGACTGTTAAGGGTTTCTTCGTATGGACCTCACTCTACACACACACTGAGGGGCATCCTTATTTCTCCCTTTTAGCTGGTTTTATTTTACAATCAAAAATCTAAAAACATTAGCTTAGATTAGATATCGATTGAATGCATTCTTCCTTGCGTATACTACTATCTGTTGCACCTTTTCTTCTCATGTTCCTATGATTCATATTATGCTTTATAAAATTTCATACACACATTTGTGTTCACATGGTATCTTGAGGTGAGTGTAAGTCACTTACAAGTTGTTACATGATGTATGATGTTTGACCCTATCCATTACCAATCCCACTAAGGCTCCTGGGGGCATCTACCTTTTTCCTACTTCCTATCATGTGCTCTTATTGAAATATTTCGCATTTTCATTCCTATATTCAGATATCGCATTTTCACATTCTATTTATCTTTCCTAAAATTCTAACAGGTGCTTTATGTGTAGAATTTTCCTTCTAGGACTCCTTCCAATTATGTTATATGTTTTGCTTGTACCTTATTTGTCATTGTCTACGAGCTATGCCTTGTGTTTGCTTGATTGCCTTGTTTGCACAAGCTTTGATGGCTCTGATTGTCTTGTGACATCATGAGTGGTGTCTCGTGTATGTATACAACTCCTTGTTGTGCTCTTGTTTGTTTTTTTATATATGCCTTTACTAGGTTTTATTTCAATGTGAAATGCTTGTTTATCACTAACACTTGTATGCTAGCATTTTCCCCTTTTTTTGCACCATGGTAACTACCATGTGTAATCCATATTTCCCCTGCATAATTCATATATTAGATGTGCACATCAATTTCAATCTTCCTCATTTTGTCCATGTTCACAGTTGTGGGGGAAAACATTGGGTGAACCTTTTCAAACTCCCAACAATCACAAAACATAATTACAAATACACAACTACTGGGAACAAAACATAAATTAGTTAAAGAATAAGATGAGAAAAAAACATGGTCACAAATTTAGGATTGATACAAGTGCCTAACTCAAACAGTAACACATAGGCACTACTATCCTACCTAGGTGCTATTTTCTTAGGGGCAAAAATAGTTACAAATCAGTTTCAATAACTATACAGTCACAGTTTTCTCTAGTTTCAATAGTTACATAGCTAGTTTCATATTGCAATTGGTCTACTGATCCAGAAACCAATACAGAAACCAAAGAAGGAAATAAATAAGGAAATGAAACCTAGGGCATATGCATGACAACAATATGCCTAGTGCCTTTGTGTCACCTGAGGAAAGTTACAAATAAGTTTTGCGATCATCTACAATGGCACTTATCTGTAGGGAAGCATTAACGATTGGAGGGTAAAACAAACTGCTCTCCCAATACACTTTCCCTTAGTGGTGACATGACACCTAAATCTAAATTTTAGCATCAGGTCACTCAAATCCCTAGTTTAGCGATGGGACGCCCAAATCCTTAATATCATTGAATCAAATCGAGAATTAATCACTCTTGACTCTTCAACCATCTCCTAAGCATCAAAGCTATAATCGGGAACAAATTTCTATCCCTTTCTCTTTCAGAATTTCACATGTACTCTAACCCTTTTGTTTAGCTTTTCCAATAAACATTTCCATTTTTACATATTTTCCAAGTTTAAGTTCAATTGCATTTACCTAGAGCATTGACTACACTTGTTTTCTTTTGCAAATCCTATCTTATCCCAACAAATGAAAAACGCACAAGCAAAAAATAAAGTGGATCTCAAGAATGCTCCCACAAAGGGAACTACACAAACACATCACTATCACTCCACACACACAAAGATAACCCATATGATCCTTATCCTTTCCTCTCCTTAGAATTTCATGATACACATCTTGCATTATTCCATTCAACACGCTACAAGACTCATTCGGCATGTTATTGGGTGCAATCTTCATGCAACTCTCCAAGGTACACTTTTCTATTCTACTTTATGCTATTGAATCCTTACAGTTCACCAACATAAAATGGTGGCAAATGTAGTCACTAAATCAGACACTTACTATGTACATCTAGCCTCTAAATGCTTCATTTATATGTATGATTCCTAAGCAAGAAAATTAGTTCTTAACACCCCTTTACGTTAATTTGGCATTGCTTTTATCCTTTTCATCTTTATTTTTTGTTCTTTCTAATTGACAACTTACATTTTTGCATACCATCTGAAATATTACTCAGATCTAATTACATTGTTTTATCCTTCTAACTCTTTGCACAGGACCGCCCATTAGGCATAGGAAAATAGTCTTATTGAATTTTTTCTCTCTCATTTTTCTGTGAATATTGGAGCAAAAATATCTTATGCGCGAATGGCTAAAATTAAGCAAACATATAATGAACATCTTAGGGATTAAGTATTGTGTAATAAGAAAAATATTTATAAAATGAATAATTTATTAACTGAAGGGTGGAGGATAGTCAAATTGGTGATGAACGCACATCGTGAGGCGTAGAGTCAGGCTAATGATCCCAGTGCTACATCTCTAGTTTGACTCTCACCAAGGTTTATTAAAACTTGTTTAAGGGTGAAGGATAATTGAATCGGTGATGAAGGTTTGTTGTGAGGCGTAGAGTTAAGCTAATGATCTCGGTGCTACATCTATGATTTAACTCTCACAAAGTTTTACCAAAACCCTTTTAAGGGTGGAGGATATTCGAATCAGTGATGAAGGTGTGTCATGAGGCGTAGAGTTAGGATAATGATCTTGGTGCTACATCTTCAGTTCGAATATGTTAGTATATGGATTTTCACACATGCAAATGGCATACAATAGTAAGGGAACGAAGTCCCTCCTCAATGAAGGTGAGGCTACCTTTATTGAAAACTAAAACAATATTTATATATGTACATTCAAAATTGTATATGGGGTGTGTTTTGGAACATAAAATGGAAAGAAATGTGAATGAGGGAGATGGTATGGAATGAAGGAAATAAATGGAAAGGAATGAATGGAAGGAACATGCAATAGCTAGGTAAAAGTAGAGCCTTATATTGCATAGAGGAAAACAATTAATAACTAACTCAAATAAAGCAAATTTTGAATCAGCTAAATAAGAATAAGTGAAAGGGAACACACATGAGCAAGTTAATATCAGAGTTTGATCACTGTGAACAAGAGAAACATATTAATAGTGTTGAAAATAAGATCCAAGACAATATTTTCATGCAAGATTTAAATGCTAATATCTAATGAACATAAGAACATCAAATGCTATGAGAGATAATGAATGGGACACAAAGTTCATATTTCATTAACTCCAAAATGTCTTCACAAAAGAACACAAACTTTCTTTCTTGAAACAAATCTTGCACACAAAATTATTTTCTTCTCCTCTCTCAAAGTCACCCTTACAAATGAGCCTCTAACTTCCCTTTATAACCCAAAAGTTGGTTATAAAGTAGTTAGGGTTTACATGAACATTAAATAGGGCATCTTAAATGACTTTGACTTTTTCAAGCAACTTTATGAAAAGTAACTAAAAATAGAAACCACTTAAGTTATCCAAAGTTTGTCAAAAGTGAGTTTAACAATAACCTCACTCTATAACAATTTTAAATTCATTTTAGGAAAAGTACATAAATAAAAGCAATGGGTACATATGGACCTCGCTCAAATGACTTAGACACACACATGGACATCGTAGTCAGCAACACACCACCTAGATCAAGACACCTAAGATCATTTCCTTATCCATTAGGCCAAGAGTCCACCTATCCCGGTCATATGGGAATGAACTCATTGACTGTGCTCCACAATCCTCCAAATGATGAGATAGCCAAGCTTGAAACTTGTGTAATTCACCCACCTGTTCGTTTGAGAAACATCTTAGTGTGAGCAATCTTGTCTTTAGTTGCATTCACATCCACAATTACACACAATTCTCCACATACTCTGAATAACTTCCCATGGTGAATTCTTCATTTTTCGTGAGACCATATTCATTACGTTGTTCTAGCTTGTCAAAATCCAACTTCTGAATCTTCCGCCATTGAGAATATCTTCTGAGAGTTGAGATTGCAATTCACTCCCTGGAGTTATGTCTTTTGTCTTTGTCACCATCCCAAAGTGTTTCCATTCTGATCCACTCACGATCATCCAATTCTAGGATGCTCAAACTTTAATACTAAACGATGAACTATTGTGCACCTGCTGCTAACTGAGAGTTGACAGGGACATGCTTGAATGATGTGGCCTTGCTTAATGATCCGCACAACTGCACTTGTCATTGGTCTGGGTATGTCGATGAATAGATCCGTATAATGATTAAGTGAAGACAATTGATGTAGACCATTTTTTCTCCCATTATCAATCTCTACCGAATAGACAATGGCTTTTTACCTCGAAGAGGCCTCTACCAATAGTTGTGACCTATACCGCATAATGAGGAAGTCAAGAGGTGGCCCATTGGTGCCATTGAGAAACACCTATGTCGTGGAGATGAGATTGAGAACTCACAAGTCAGAGGTTGACTTCCACTTCGGATTCATTGGAGTTGAATTGCCACACTATACAGGTGTCGTAGTACATCCATGTAATTGATGACCAATTCAGAACAAGCGTTGGGAAAATTGTGACTTGTCTTCGATTGATATGCAATCGCAGATCCGAATTACGTCGACGTGTCCCAGGTTGGTATCGGTGATGTTCTCATACTCTAAATGGAGCGTCGAGGTCGGTAGAATGCCCTAGAACCCATACCACAACATCGTTTTGTTTAAAGATGACATGATTTTGACAGAAGTGTGATTTCAAGCTATTACTTCATTCTTACAAAACTGCACAAATCACCTCTGAAACTGCCCTGGGAAAAATAACAAATCTTGTTCTGAGAAACTCTCATTGGATGAGGGAGTCTATTAAGGTACCAATTTTTTTTGGATCAAATATTTTTTTCCCAAATCAAATTATTCAGTGAAATATTAAAGGTCAAAGTTTACCCTTCTGAAATTGCTAGGAAAATGCAAGTGTAAAATTATGAAACTCCATTTGGTTTTAGCCTAGGAAAAATACCAAACGTCACCCTAGGAATCTACAACTTGGAAACGGGAGCATATAAATATGAGGAGAATACAAAGAAACAATCATTTTCTCTTGACGATCATCCAAGTTCAAAATATTGATTCTCAAATGTCAGTCTTCTTGACAGGCTGAAAACTGTGTCGCGGCGAAATTCAAACAAATTGCATGTTTGATTTGGCTCCATGAAAAATATAAAATGAGGTGCTGTGAATTTAAAACTTGGCAAAGAAATTACATGAAGGTGGGGATAATTCAACGAACCAAACCATTCTTTTAGACAATCACTCAGCCCAAAATATAAATTCTCAAAGTAGGCCTTCTGAGAAGCTGAAACAATGCGTGCGGCGAAATTCAAACGAACTGTGTTTTATTTGGCTTCGTGAAATATACCAAATGAGGTGTTTTGCATTTGCAAATGAATATGTAAGCACCTTAACTTGAGTAAAATTGTGGGCAATGATTTTTTTTCCACAAAAATCATCCATCTTCGAGATATCAAGTTCCAAAGTTAATTACTTCGACAGATACACCAAATGAGGTGTTTTGCATTTGCAAATGAATATGTAAGCACCTTAACATGAGTAAAATTGTGGGTAATGATTTTTTTTTTCACGAAAATATATCTATCTTCGAGATATCAAGATCCAAATGGTTAATTACTTCGACAAATACACCCCGCGGCAGTCTTCGTTCCACGTCAATTGTTTTCTTCATTAATTTCATTTTTCTTGTGTTGATATATATCTTGTTTGACCTTTTCTCAAATGGTTCACATGATTTCTCTTCATGCACATTCCTCTTCCTTCAACGTGGCATGTGGCTTTTGGATCTGCGTGATATTGTTAAATAGCCTGAGTTACATGGAGAGCTCCTGGTGAAGGGGTGGGATCTTACAAATTGTGTTTGGAAGTTGTTATCTTTTCTTTGTACTTACCAATGTGTGAACAACTATTTATTTTGCATGAAAACTTAGAAAATAATTACTCTTTCTTGGTGTTGAATTTTCCTGGTTTATGCAAATGTGTGGCTCCTTGTTTTTTTTACTTTGGCATGCAAACTTATCAACCAATGCATGACCTGAGTTGAGCTAAAACCTTGGCACGGAAAATCCTATCATTTTCATGCATGCGAAATTATTCTTTTTATGGTTGTGTGAAAAACTTCCTCAACATTGAACTTCTCTCCACCTAGTTGGCTGTGGTTTTATTCCCTGTCACGCATGGCGTGTTCAAATCTTCCTTATTATGGCATGGGAACTCTCTTATTGCTTAGAAAAAGCACATGGACTATCTTCTTCTCCTCACGTGTGGATAGGTTTTGTCTCTGTTTTGACTTTGTTTTTTCCTAATGCATGGATTTCTCTCCTTGGACTGGTGCGTGGAATTATGTTCCTTTAGGAAAACATGGAAACTATTTTCTTTGGTTGTGCTCTTTCTTTTGTGTGGGATCTTTGACCAATGGATGTATGAATGAATCTATGCTATTCACTTTCTCATGCCTGCATGGGATATGGTAAAAAGAGAAATGTGTGGGAACTCCTTCCTTTCTTTGTTGGACTGTATTCCTTCTAAAAACCAATGCGATGGACTATTTAGTTTGGAAAATGCGTGTGCAGTCTTTGCTCCTCCTCACGTGGGCACTGCGTTGAATTTTTCTTCTTTATTACCCGTGACTACATAGAAAAATGCGTGAGAACCAATCTTATTCCTCCTGGAAAATGTGTGAATAGATGCTTCAATACCTTTCTTGGAATGAGTGGAGAATCAATCATTTGTGAAGAATGCTATGAAATCTTGCAAACAAAATATTTCTCGGAAAACACTTCTACAAAGGAAATAAGAAGAAGTTGAAAACAAAAATCTTGAAACCTTCTTCGCACAAATTTTTCCAACAGAGTTTCAGAGAGGAAAAATTAAGAGGATTAAAGAAGCTTCCCCGTAACCGTTTCTTTATTTCTGTTGAAATAACCAATTTCCCTTTCTTCAGGTAGTGGGCATTAATTTCCAGGGAGTATGGGAAATATCTTAATCATTTACTTGTGACAATGGCAAAGCAGGCTGACAATTCCCATTTATTTCCCCATGTGGGAATTTGGGAGATATTTTTCCAGTTTGCCATGTTGTTGGGTTGGCAATTAGCAAGAGAAATTCCACAAGCGATGAAAAAAGAAGATTTTGCTAGGAAAAGGAAAATCCAAGAGTGGAAAGCCAATTTGGCATCCCCGGCAATTAGAGGCAGAATTTTTATTTCCCACGACAATGACAAAAACTTGTGGATTGATTTTTTATGAATATTAAATTAATATTCATTTCATTAAAAACCCCCCAAAATTAATTAAATTAATTTTATTAAATAAAAGGGTAAAAAATTAATTAAATATTAATTCATTAATTATTAAGTAGTTTGTGACTTGGTGGGAGGAGTTCTCACCCGAAATGGATGAAACGAAGACCAAAACGATCACAAGAATAAGACGATCGCGATGAGGGTTATAAATCATGCAAAAGAATACTTTTGAATTTATTTAAAAATTTCATGCTTATTAATTTTGTTTAGTCAAAATTAGTTGATAATAAACTCTCACCAAGATTTACGAAAACCCTTTTAAGGGTGGAGGATAGTTGAATCGGTGATGAAGGTGTGTCTTGAGGAGTAAAGTTAGGCTAATGATCCTGGTGTTACGTCTCCACTTTGAATCTCACCAAGGTTTACCAAAACCGTTTTGATGGGGTGGGAGTGGTGCAGTCAAATTACATCACCCGTGTTTAAATCCACCCAAGAAACGATCCTCTCTAAGGTTGTTTAGCCGCTAGATACGGCATATCTTTTTGCTACAGTTGTAGCATGTTGGTTCTTGTTTCATTTAATATTTTGCATCACTCACTGTAGTCACTACATTCTCATTTGCTTCACTCTAGATATTTATTCACTCGTTGCGGATGTTGCATATTTTTTTTCAGTTACAAGGATGCTTCATTAGGGTTCCTCGTGTTGGTTCCCTTCATTGTAACAAGGTTATGGATCCTCTAAAAAATAACCTCAAAATGTATAAGGATGTGGGTCCTTTTAAAACCCGCAAATTTACCCTCTATCCAAAAAAAGTATTAACCGAATCTAAATTACATGATCTCTTTATTCAAAGTCTTTTGCCTACTTTGTAAGAATGTGTTCTTTTTTATTCCTATCATTCCTTTGACAATCTATGTCATACCTTGAAGACTTGTGAGACTAAGTTAATTTCTTTGGGAAAACTCAAATATGGTTATAATACTTTCAATAATTCCTCTTGTAAATTTCCAAGCAAGGTTCCCTTTAGACACATGCCTAATGATGTTAAGCCTACTATTACTGTTGTTTTGCAACTTTCTAAGCTTCAAATCCAACCCACTCGACATGTGTTTACTCGATTGCCTTATCCTCCACATATGTTGTTGCCCCAACTCATCGAAAGTAATCTGATTTCTTTTCGACCTCCTCTCGTGTATGATCCTATTAGCTACCATGGCAGGAAGTTTGATGAGCATGCATGTTGTGATTCCCATAGATGCAATTTCCATTCTACTGATAAGTGTGTCAAGATTAATCATTTGATTTAAGATCTCATTGACAGTAATGATATTCAGTTTCCTGTATCCACTACTCCCACTTTGAAATCTACCAATGACAACAAAAAGTTAAAAATATTTGAGACCCATTACCTAAGCATGGCAAGTCATCCCCTGAGTCCTCTTATAATAATATCCACCATACAGTGCCTCCCCCAAATTCTCTGAATCGTCCCCTTAGATTCATTATTGGTGATAGTGATTTCCCATTACATGTTATTACTTTCATTGTTGTTGATTTTCATGCCTCATTCTCCTCTCCTAGATTACGTACCAACACTTTTGTTGGGCCTCATGTCGTCAACAATGTTATGGTACATCCTACATTTAAATACAATGCATGTTCATTATCTTTCTTACATTACATTAGCTTCCCTAAATCTCAGATAACACACATGTCTCCCACTTCTCATGGCCATATTATTCTATACATTACTATTGGGCTTCTTACTATTTCTATGTCATTTACTGTTGGATCTACTTTTACACGTTGTGACATGCTCTTAGGATTACCTTGGCTCTAGGTTGCCAAATTTGTCCCTTCTATTGTTCACATGTGCCTTAAGTTTATCCACGAGCAACATCTCATAGTTATTCAAGGTATTCCACCATGGACACCTTTTTCCTTGGCTCCTCCAGCCATCCCATGTTCAATTGCTCCTACTCCTAATGTATCTGCTCATATTCATGATGACTCCTTATCCTTGACATATCACATGGTATTTATAGCCATTGTTCCTCTTGTTGCACCTTTTGCACATCCATCTTAGTTTATGTCACATATGGCTACTACTCATCAGCCTCGTCACTTCTATCAATCCCATACACATAGGCGCACTTCTTCACATAGGTCACACACCTCACATACTCCATCTAGAAATGTTTCACACTTTATTTCTTTGCATGCTCGATCTAGACCTATTTCATATACTTTGACCCATTCACTCTCCCGTGACCATCAGATCCTAGATTATGTTCACATGTGTACTTATTTTACATAATTTGATCACGGGCCCTTTCCTTCTACTCTTATTTCATAGATCCTTTTGGCATTCATACTTGGGGGCATCCTAATTCCCCCACACCACCCGATGACACACTCTTCTTCATGGTTCATACTCTACTATTGAGGGCTTCTTCACATGTACCTCACTTTGCACATACCACACCGGGGGAATCCTTACTCCTTCATCTTATTTGGTTTTCTTTCGTATATGTATCTAAAAATCCAAAAAACATTAGCTTAGATCTTGATTGGGTGCATTCTACCTTGCTAATACTACTTTATGTTGCACTTTTGTTTAACATGTTACTATAATTCATAGTATGCTTTATCATTTTTACTACACACATGTGTGTTCACATGGTATCTTGAGGTGAATACAGGTAACTTATAAGTTTTAACACGATGTATGATGTTTGGCCATGTCTATTACTACTCCCATTGAGGTTCTTGAGGGCATCTTCCTTTTTCCTACTTCCTATCAGGTTATATTGTTGCAATAATTCACATTTACCATTCCTATATTCAGATATCACACTATCACATATTGTTTATCTTCCATAACATGCTAACAAGTGCTTCATGTGTAGAATTAACCTTGCATGAATCCTTCCAATCATGGTTATTTGATTTGTTTATACCTTGTTTATACCTTGTTTATTATTTTTTGTGGGCTATGCCTTATGTTTGCTTGATTTCCTTATTCGCACAAGCCTTGATGGCTCCAATTTTCTTATGACATCCTGAGTGGTGTCTCATCTATGTAAAAAAATACTCGCTTAGTCCTTGTTTTATGTTTTCCTATATGAATTTACTAGTTACTATTTCAGTGTGCATTGCTTGTTTGTCACTAACACTTGTGTGTTAGCATTTTTCCTTGTTTTCTTGTGCCATGGTAACTACCATGTGTAATCCATGTTCCCCTTGTAGGATTCCTATATCATATGTGCACATTAGTTTCAATCTTCCTTATTTGGGATTTGTTCACATTTGTTCATCTCACGCACCCCAAATGAGTGGGGGAAAACATTGGGTGAACTTTTTCACCCTCCTAGCAGTCATATAACATAATTACATAAACAAAGCCACCAAGAATAGAGCAAAAATCAGTTATATAATAGGGCTAGAAACAAAAATGGTCATAAAATTTAGTATGGACACATGCGCCTAGATCAAACAGGAACGGCTAAGCATTAGTATCCTACATGGGTGCTCCTGTCCTGGGAAAAAATAGCTGCAAAGCAATTTCAGTAATTGCACATTCAAGATTTTTTCTAGTTTCAGTAGTTACATAGCTAGTTTCATATTATAATCAGTCACTAACACAAACTAATTACTAATCCAAAAACCAAATCAAGAACTAAATAAGGGAATGAAACCTAGGGCATATAAAGGAAAACAATATTCCTAGTACCTTTGTTTCACCCGAGGAAAGTTACAAATTGAGTTTGTGATCATCTGTAGTGGCACTTATCCATAGGGAAACTAATGACACTCACTCAACCAATTGTCAAGGTTAGAATGATAAAAATAACTCAAAACAATCCCCTAAGCTTACAAATTTATCTTTTTTCTCAATTCAAAAACCCTTCAATCATGCAATGGTTAGTCCTATTTCCCAAATTGGCTTATAGAATGCTTATGATATGCTATCAATCCTTATATCATGCCAAAACAACAATCAAATTAGATGAAAACATAAGGAATCTTCAACTTGTTCACCTTAACTCAAATTTGTCTTCCTAATCTTCTCAAGACAAATGCCTCTGGTGAGTTGTTGTTGGGAATAATATACTAACTTATAGGAAAATCTCAATTAGTTCTAGGCACTCGTTTGCCTCCTTAAGGCATGGATAAAATTTCTTGGCTCAATATTCAATGTAGGTCCCTCGTCTCCACTATCTCTCTCCTATGCCTAACTCTCCTCTAATAGCCATGTCCAAAGTTATTTTTTGGCATAAATTTTGATTAAAAAAATCTTCTAATAAACTATCCACCTTTTGGAGTGCCCATTTTGATGTTTTACTTGTAGGACAAGTTCAATGTCTAACTTTGAACCCCCAACCAATTTCTAGCATTCTCTAGACTCCTAATTAGGCCTCAGTCCTGTAACATTATACTAAAGAGAGGATTGTCATAAATTCCCAGAAGCTAAGAACTTATTATGCAATAATTAATTTTTAATATTAATAGAGGCTCTATGAATATGATCTCTACAAGTCTTTGGATCTTGTTAAGGTGTATAAGGCTTCCTATAAATAAACCCTCTTAAACCCTTGATAAGGTTTCTTACTCAGTCGAGAAGCTTCAAAGTTATTCCAAATGCATAAATGTAATTTCAAGACTTCAAACTCATTTTACAATTCCCTCTCATACTATAAGACTTATTAATTAAGAAGGGTTGTACATCAACAAGAAAATTTCATAAATGGTACCAATCTATTTTGTTCCAGACTGTGACAGTTAGAGCAAGGTTTCTTATCAAGCTTTAAAAACATTAATCAAATCCTTCTTTATCTGCATATGAACTTCATGAATATATTTCTCCCTTCCACACAAACGATAAAATACCTTCGTCTAATCAGTATCAATTTCAAGATCAATTTTGTTCACTCTAGGGCATCAAACCAATGAGGATTTTCTTTACAAATGGTTTGCTACATGATTCAAAAGCAATGCCAAGGAAAATAATGACAAACCCAATAAATTCATATGTGAATCAATAGGAATAGAGAACTAACATCCTTACCAACATAGGAAAACTGCCATCAATGAGACTCATAGATTGGAACACATGCATTCAATTCTCCAAAATGATTTACCCATATTTAAACTTACACAAGGTATGTTTACAAACAAAATTTCTACAAAAAGTTCTTACAGCTCCCTTTTCCCTCTTTCATTTGAATGATAATGAGAAGTTAGTTACAAAATCCCTTATATACATCTTTAGGCTAGTTTTTAACCGAACAAAAGCCCACATGACCTCTTGAGATCATGTTTTTTTAACTTAATCGCATCATTAAGAAAGCATATGAAAGCATTGACTCAAGACATGGAACTTTAATATTATATCATTACTCGTAAGTATTTTGATGACTTATTTCAACCTTGAAAAGGCTTAATTACTCCGACAAGTACATTAAAACTCCTATACCAAGCCAAAATGTCCCTCAAAATTCAAATTTACAAAATGGAGGGAAAATCCATAGTTCAATTTTTTTACTAGCTAGACTCAACTTAACATCCTAGAATGAGACCTAGTGACTCTATAAGGACCCTAAGACCATAAACACACATTCAAACCAAAATTTACATTGGCAAGCCAAAATAATTCTGGAGAGAGATGGTCCTGCATCATACTCCCAAGGGAAAGAGAAAGTTTCTCCATAAACTTGTGTTTTGCAAGCTTGTCTTCTTCTTCTTTATTTGTTTCTAGTTGAAGATGATCCTCTTGAAGTGGTCCTTAATAGAATACCATCCATGTTTTGTAATCATCAGCTACTTCATGTCTTCTACAATATTTTTAGTCTCCTAAATGACCTAGTTCTTGAACAAGAAAGTATTGTTAGGACTGTTTTGAGTCTTCTGCACCTTGTGCTCAAGGTTGTACAACTTCTCTAGCTCATTATAAGATGCATATTCCTTTCTCATGACTATTAAACTATCCATATCATCCTCCTTTTGTCCTTTTTTAGTCATCACATGCTTAAAACTTGAAAATAGTAAGTTTTACTTTGAGAAATCACCTTCCTTTGATTTCTCTTTCTCTATCTTAGCTATGAAACCTGCATAAGCAACACTCAAAGAAGGATTAGATTTCCAAAACTCAACTTCATCCACCTTATTGACCATCTCTTCCACCGCATGCTTGATTCCTTCAACTTTAACTTCTTGAATTCCTTATTGTACTTGTAATTTCTCATCTCCTTGGATCGTTTTTTTCAATCTTACATGATTGTTTTCAATTTTTGCAAGGATTTATTGCTCTCTGGTTTCATCATGCTCTAATTCTTGCACATCCTTGCTTAACTTTAGTGCTCCTAAGAGCTCTTGGTTGTCTTATTTATTCATGAGATCTACAAATCTACTTATACAACCTTCATGACTCTCATCTTCGTTGGTCTTCCTCTTTTTTAGACTTGTGTAATACTCTTCTTCTCCACTAATACACTTCCATAGTTTTTTTACTTTACCATATTTGTTTTATACCTCATCACATTCCCTTTCAGTTGTACCTTCCATGGTTTCAAGGTCATCTTCCTTCTCCTATTGCAAGTAGACCTTCATGCTCATTATCATGACTCTAAGAAAGTTCTCATGTCATGCTTGATTGTCCCTAAGAGGATTCAATGCGCGTTTCATTCCATCCTTCACAAGAGTGTAAGTGTTAGCCCATACATCATGAATATCTCTCTTATCAAACTGTCATGGCCTTCCTAAGAAGAGATGACAAGCATCCATAGGCATTACATCACAAATAACTCCATCTCTTTACCTTCCAATCTGAAAATTGACAAAACACGTCTCACTAACCAACACTTGATGATTCCTTTGAACCCAATAAACCTTATATGGCTTAGAATGCACCATTCTTTTCAATCTCAACTTTTCAACCAATTCAAAAGATACTAGATTATTTGTGTTTCCATTATCAACAATAAATTTTCAACACTTACCTCCATACTTGCACATAGTCTTGGATAAGGGTTTTCTTTGAATTGGTTCTTCACACTCCTTGTTTGCATTCATCAATACTCTTCTCATCATTAATGTCTCTCATGTTTCAAGTTATTCTACTTTAGTTATTGAACCCACACTCTCCTCTTCTTCTCCTTCCACAACCCAATTTCTTACTTCTCTACTTCTATTTTTTTGTGAATTCTCTAGACACTCATATTTTTTATAACCTACATGTCTATTGCATTGAAAACATCTTCCTATAAACTTAACTCTTCTCCATTCATAGTTGACTCTCATAGTACTTTGTGCTTGTGAACTTTTTTCTTTACATGTTTGTATTTGTTTTTGTTGTTTTTCCTTGCTTATTTGTTGTCCTTTACCTTTTATTTCCCTTAATATTTACTCTCTAACATGATGCATTATTCTCCTATTCATCTTAGCTTCAACCTTTAAGGCTGACTGATAACACTCCTCAAGTGTCCTAGCACTAACAAGACTTAACTCATCTTGTAAATTGTACCTTAGTCCATTAAAATACCTGGCTATTTTGTCCACATCATCCTCTATGTGACTTGATCCGATATTCAACTTATAAAACTCTTCAGTATACTCTTTGACACTTGGCTCTTTTTGTCTCAAATTATGAAGTTTGCTATACAAATTAGTTATGTAATTCACTAGGAAAGAACTTAAATTTCAATTTAGCTACCATTTTGTTCCATGATCCAATCTTAACCTTATTTTTCTTCACTCTTTCCTCTTGTATGTAATCCCACTATTAACACATATAGCCTAGATAGTATATATTATATACTCAAGCATCAAAAAAATTAAATCACCACCACCTAAAACTCTAGTCTAGAACATAAAATCTATTTGAATTAACACCTTATCAAACACATTGAATAAACCACAGATGATAAAGAAAACCATATACAATAACTATAATATTCACTAAGGTCTATATAGCTTTTCGCTATGATAGACTTATTCAAACCTTAACATCAAGATGATTTTGATTTGGCAGGCTTTGCACACAAGAGTTTTTGTATGGTTGGCTGACATTAATCACTTGGATGAGTTGGATCATTTTGAAATTGTCTTGGCAGGTGTTGAAAAATTACATGAAAGTTGGAACTATGTAAGACTGCAAAGCCGATGTATGAAGGAAACAAAATGCTCATGAATAGATGGTTTGAGATCAAGGGCACATGAGGGTAGCAAACTACAAAAGCATGATGGGATCGCCACATGGGAGATGAATTCAAGTACGAGGCAATAAGACTGAAAACACACACAGAAGTGTCATATATACATATGAAGATATGGTTCCGGGTTGATCGATGGAAAATGTGTATGCAGCACGAGTTTGACATTTAGGCACTAGGCACAAGTGGAGGTGGATGGATTTGAATGTTTGCTAAAATGTGGAAGAAGGGAATATTATCATCTTGAAGTAATTAAGCTTGTAATGGCACAAATTATGAGGATTTTATGGTATTTATTGATATTGCAGATCAAAGCACCAGTATACATGCACATAGGTTGTGTGTATAGATAGATAAGATACGATAAGATAAATATATTAATGTCCAACAAGTGACCACAAAAGCATGTCAAAGGGACTATAGAAAATAATGAGCACCCATATAAGGTGGGAAAACAAATTAGTTCTCGGATAAAGAGGAAATACAAAATCTAGAAGAGGTGGCCAACAAGAATAAGAAATCACACGCACCCAAAATAGGGGTGGAAAAACAAGTGAGATGTAGAAAGGGGGAAAGACAACCAAGGAGAAAAAAGAGTAAATCCCATTAAGGGAAGGAAGATCCAGCTCTCTTAACATCCAAGGCTAACTGGAAGAACCTGAGGATAAAATGTTGACCACCTAAAGAGAGTTGTTTCCTATTATGTCATTATTTAGATACAATATTATCCCTCTTATTCATGGTGGATCGTGTCTATCTCTCCAGGCTAGGCCTGATATAGGCATGTCTGTAAGGACTCGGGGAACCATGGATGGTCTCCCTAGGTTGAACCAAAACCTAGAGGAGGAAGCGGGGACACTCTTATAGGGGTGTTTAATGCCTCTCTATGTTGGAAAAACTGTGAATAAGGAAGTGATTTGTTGGATAGATTTTGGTCCAGGATGCGGCTGAAGAGTGTGCTCGTAAAGTTTCAAAGCCTCCTATAAACATAAATCCAGAAACCATTGATCATCAAACCTTAAGAAGTTAGAAAATTCCTACATCCTCCTAAATAAACAATGAAATATCCCTCTGATCTCATAGTAAATGGGGCACCGAAAGATGAAGTTTCTTTGTGTCTCGGTCTTCTGGAGGTTACATAGCTAGAAGATCCTTTCCAAATGATCAAGCTGGTGATTCGTCTCACAATGGTGTCTATGAGAACCAATCCTAAACTAACCAAGGGGAATGCGAAGGGAATGCATCAAATGTCGAATGGTATATTGAGGGAAAATAATGAGACCGTCCCTTAGCTCTAAAAAATGCTCAATGTAAAAGGCCATCTTGGGACGTAAACCCCCTGAGGGTTTACCCAAGTGGTATGAATGAATTACCTATAAATATCCTATTTGATGATCATTTTCACCTCATGTTTCATAGGTAGAAGGTGGCTTGATGTGTTTAAGGAGTACCAAAAAGGTGGAAGATGGTCCAACTGAATACCAATTGCCCCCAAAAGTTCTAAGACCTCAACATACCAACTACAACATTGGCGAGGGGAGTCTGAGAGAGTAATAGCCCCAAAATAATAGTATGCCAAGTATAGGTGCATGTCCCACCCCTTGGTAATGTCTTCGAAACCCTAAACATAGTGTAAGAAAGAAACCAAATCAAATATGGTCTCTAGTTTGAAAGAATAGGCTCCAAACTTTGCCAAAATAATGTGTTGGGGAACTGATTTCTTACACTTGATGAAGTGGCGAAGGAGAAGAGTCTAGACACTCTTAATGGAAGCTCATTCAGTACCCAACAAAGAGGGTCCAAAAGAAATAGAATCATAGAGGACTATGGGTCTGATGAGGGATTCCATGAGGAACATTTTGAAGGAGATGTTCTGAAATTGATGGCAGAAGCATTATCTCTCAAGAAGAACTAAGGACCCATAGGCCTTATGGAGAGCTTGTCTCAAACTGAAACGAGGGCTAGAAAACAGAATCCCCAAGTAGGTATAATATATGGTGATCTTAATCTCCTCACCTTTGAAGAAGAAGTAGAGATGTGAGGTCTTCAAACCATTGAAAACCATAACCTTGGTTTTACCAAGGCTAACCATCAACTTCCGAAGGTCATAAAACAAGGCTAAGGCATCGAGTTGTCTCTGTAAGCCCTCCAGAGAAAAATCTAGGAGAACCACATCATCTACAAAAATAAGAATGGATATCAAAACCTGGTGCCGGAAGCACCCATCACTTTCCTAAATATGCTCATGGAGAAAAGACTCAAGCTTATCAATGTAGATCCCAAACTGATGAGGCATCAAAAAATTATTAGAATGAAGGATGCCCCCTCGAGTGTCGATGGGGTGATGAAGGAGGTTGATTGACGATAAAAAAGATGAAGGAAATGGACATTCAACACAAACCTAGTAGTTGAGTGTGTAAATATGAAGAAACAAGGAGGGGGAGGGGGGATAAAAAAAATAATCCCTATTGCCGTAGGTGATATGGAAGAAAAATTTGGGATAAAATAAAATGATACGAAGAAGAACAGAGATGAAGAGAATAGAAATAGATTTCATCCATCTTAGCTCAAGAAAAACTTTATTTCATAATTTTTCTCTATGATCTACATCATCAACTCTTTATTATAATACAAGCATACAACAAGAGTGTAAAATAACATAAAAAACTATAATATTAACATTTTTTCATTTTGAAAACACTAACTCAATGAAACATACATAATGTAATGCAATACGAGAAAGTAAAGAAGCTAACATGTCAGGGAAACAAGTACAAACACACATACTTAAACAAATAACAGTCAAGACAGTTGCACCAATGTTTTTGTTATCAAGATTTAATTCCCAAATGTTCGAGTTAACGAAAAGGGTTAAAAATGACACCCCAAGCAAGGATACATGCGAGGTGAATAAATGGAGGACACATGGGTCCTATGAAAAAGCAAACATGCACTATGAAACAATACCCAACAACTCATTGTGCAAAAGAGTACAGACATAGTAAGAAAACTTGCTTTGTTAATGGAGGTAGATACAGATGATCTATGAGTCATTTGTGAGAACAATTGAGGACCCAAAGAAAGATGTCTTGTAGGAAAAAATTTTATGTTTGAAGACAATGCGTCGGATAAAAGTGTCATCTGCGTGCATGCTTCTTACCAATTTTTTTGGATTTTTTTATTTTTACCAATTTTTTGGATTTTACCAAAAAAAATTAGATTTTTAAATTTTAGGAAGAATGTGATATAAAAGAATGATGAGGCGCATGAGGCATCAACAAAAAAATCCCTCAGCGACTGTTATAGGAGTGGTAGGAGGCGAGCATCCATGTTGCATGTAGGAAACATGTATCTGCTATCACAACTAGAAAATACATAAACGTGCATGTGTGTATGGCATAAATAAATGACATGTAAGAGATCTAACTAGCCTATATAATAAAGTGAGCATGTATAAGTAAGTGTAAGCAAGATTAAATGCAACCAAGAATGCAATATATGGTGGATGGATGGAATGGAATGCATAATGGATGGTAGGAGCTGTGTCCCCCCCGAGTGAATGGAAGTGTATGCAATGAGGTTCATTTAGTATGCCCCCACAGCAATCAAGAATGAACTATAAATGTAAGTGTGTCATTGGGAAATGGTTGAATAATGTGTATTTTGCTATGATGAGTGTGTATGTGTGTGATGATATGTGACCTAGAAATGATGTGTGCATGACCCTTATAGTCGAAGTGTATATCACGACAAGATGATTGAAAGAATGATGGTGTATCCTAAAGTAGATATCACTACTAGTTGAATAGAGGGAGTGGTGATGTAGCCTAAAGTGTATACCACTACAAGATGAAGGAATAGGTGACCATTTAACCCATAATATATGTCACTAACCTAGTAATGTCGCATGATAGAAGGTCAAGTGATGAACGTGGATGTATGATAAGGTTAATTTGATTTGTAAACCCTTGGCAGTCGAGTATGGACCGAGGAACTAAAGTGTGTTATAGGGTAGTGAGTGCAGCATGTAGAAAATTATATAGTATGCGTGTTGATAATAGCCGACCATATGATGTGTAAAATGTGTAATACGCGATGAATAGTATGCAATGCAATGTGTGTAGATATACTGGTAGTGTGAAGATGTGTGTTATGTAGTATGTTGAATGCATAGGATGTAATGTTAGATTTGTAGACACTAGAAGTGTGACACATGTATGATGAAGACTAATATGATGTATAATGTATAAATGCGTAAATGTTGAAATAGTAATGATGTAAAGGGACATGAATATGTAGTGCATGAAATGTGATATCTATTGTAAAATGTGTGAAGAGATGCAAAGTGAAGTACCTATCATGTAGTGTGTGAGCTTCATGTGTAGTTGTAGCCCTCAACAATCAAGTGTAAACCAAAGCACAAGAGTGTGTCATCAAGTAATGGTGACGCTAAAGTGTAGATGAATGTGCCTGGTTAAGGAGATTAATGGATGATAGTGCAAAAATGGTAAATATGTCCAAGCTAAGATGTAGGGGGGGGATGTGTACATGTAATTCCCCCAAGTATGGAAGGTAAAGAATCGATCATGTAATATCATCTAAGAGATCGTCAGTTTCAGGGTTAACGTTGTACGGATAAGCATTAGAGACTTGGTAAGCAATAGTGTCTGGTTGATCGTGTAATGAGCCATTGAGGCACAAATTGTACATACCCATGTCATATTCCTCATTAGTGAATGGAGGAAGTGGACAAATGTGTGCATACTAACGAGTGAGATTTTGCAAATAGCCAAGAAAATAGCTATTGCAAATAAAGACATGACCAAAGGGTATGGAAAAAGATATGTCTATATGGTCGGGATCTAGAGTACCCCCAATGTAATCAAGCCATGATTTCCCTAATTTGAGTGGAGAAGAGAGAGCAATATGTGATAGATAGACTATGAGATGGAAAACATGCAAGCCATAAGCAATAGTAATAGTGATGAAACCATAGTATAGATGAGGAGCATGAGTAAGAGGATAGAGGTCCTCAAAAGAAAAACCAAGTTGAGCTAGACCATCGTGTGAGAAAATGGTGTCATCATAAGTAGGATTAAATGGAATATGTTCAAATATGAATCATTCATGAATAATGTGCAAGTAAATGGCAGGTGTGCTAGTGGAGGCGGTACATGTGAAGGTGTAGGTAATAAAGCGAAATCCATAGACTGGACATGCCCCTAATAAAGAATCATAGCAATAGTTATAGTAGGTGGCGTAAAATATATTGCATCTATCACACAAATGACACCTTCAAGTGGTGGCAAGTGAGGTGGTTCTTCAATTGGTTGAGGTTCATCTGTAGTGTCATTGCATGGAATAGGAAGGGCAGTATTAGGATCTCGGTCACAATATTGGAATGCATCACGATCGTGAAGTAAAATATAGTAATTACCTTCATGTATGAATTTGACATGTTGATGTATGGTAGAAGCAAAGGCTTGCATGGAACGGAGCCATGATCTACCAAGTAAACAATTATATGAGACTAGAAAATCAATGAAAAAGAAAATTGTGTTGAGGTTTTTTGGTCCTACAGTAATAGGAAGAACAATGTCACCTACCCATGGGTGGACTAAACCATCATATGCATGGAGTGAGAGGGATGATGGACTAACATCGTGAGCAGAAAGTACTAACTTTTCAAGGAATGGCATATGACATACATTAAGTTCATATCCATTATCAATTAAAGTGTGCTTAATACTCATATTGAGAATGTGAATCATAATATGCAAGGGTGGGCCATTATCAAAAGTGTTTAAATCATCGGGAAGATTATATTTTAATGATAAGTGTTGAGAAAATGCATCTACAAACATTTAATATACTAAGTTAGGATGCATATCAGCATGAATGTAGGTAGTAGCTAGAAGATGTTGGACTCAATACCTTACATCAAGGTGTGCAAGAAAATAATTATTGATTGAGATATTCATGATGACTAGAATCTAAGATGACAAAGAGTGAGGAGCCTATAAACGTGAAGATGGTGTATAGGTTTACCAAAATGATTAACTAAAAATGGGGATTTTAAATAGTTAATCTAAGAGGTACATCAGTAAATAATAGCTAAACTAAATAAGTAAGTGACCCAGCCAACTAAGAAAGTAGAAATGTAAAACCCTAGAGTGTAAAGAGAGTTAGATGGAACTCAACTAATTCGATGAGGTTGTTAGACTGTGTTGTAGAGATGGCTGGAGAAACAGGAGGAGGAAATGACTGTGTCAAATTCTAGAAAAATCCAGATCTAGGAAATCTAAGAAGACTGGGACACCTAGATTGGTACATGGGCACCTATGGATTTCCTAGTCTCAGATTTGGGCACCTTGGTTTGTGAAAAATATCTATAACCTTCCTTCGAGTTGTCACTTGATTGTTTCCTACCTTCGCTTCCTGTTACACTAGCTTCGCTGGACTATGTGATATGTTGTTGGAAATCAGAAATGAAGACGAGACCTGCAAAACCCCAAGACGAGAATCAAACCCCTAAATAACTGTGCCGAAGTCCAGAAAAATCCAGATCTGGGAAATCTGAGAAGACTAGGACACCTAGATTGGTACATGGGCACCTATGGATTTCCTAGTCTCAGATTTAGGCACCCTGGTCTGTGAAAAATCTCTATAACCTTCCTTCGAGTTGTCACTTGATGGTTTCCTACCTTCACTTCCTGTTGCACTAGCTTCGTTGGACTATGTGATATGTCGTTGGAAATCAGAAATGAAGACAAGACCTACAAAACCCCAAGACAAGCATCAGATTGACCTCGGCTACCACAATGGTGGAATTACTAACAGATCATTGCACTACATCCTAAACCATATGTAATTCTATGTGCTTGTGTGTGCAATCATGCCCTATGCGCTCTTGTGTCATTCGTACTTTGTGAAAGTAGTGAGAAATAACTATGTGTAGAAAATGTAATAAAATACTGGATAGAATAGAATAAACTTTCCTCCTATGCAGTGTGATGCAGGTGAACAAGCCTTCTGCCTTGTGATGGAGCTAGATGAATGCAAATGGAGACTTTGATGGATGCAACCTTAGGTGGTGATAGCAGTGCTTAATGCTTGGTCCCTCATTACGGTCTCATAACTTTATATTTATATGGTTCTCTTGTTCTAATTTCGTAATTAACCCTGAAAATGCCAACCACTATAAATACGGAAAGCTCAAATGGCTAGAAAGTGCCCAAAAAGTGGTGGGAAAGTGGAAAGAGGATCAGATCACCCCGACTAGGACTAGGTTGCCTATGGGCACCCCGGTACTAGTGTGGGTGTACTAGTCAAGGATAAAATGATGCAAAATGACAAAAATAGATTGGGCATGTATGTGTGAGAGGTCAGCAGTGACAACAAAAAGTAAAGTAAAATGTCCAAAAGACGGGGGTTAATTAGTAATATCTTCATTCAAAAACCATATGAATAGTAGTATGAGACCAGGGCTAAATAATGTCTAAAGTGCATTATTTTGTGTCTACACTACATAAATTCTAAAATGCAGTACAGTGCTCAGTGACAATCACATTGGGGTGATAGAAGTGGTTAGTCCGACTCAAGCATTTGTATTATTTTATTCATCTAATGTGTGCTTAAGTATTATGCAAACATCTAGGGTTTATTTTATAGGTTATAGGTGAGACATAATAAATTTTATGTGACACACAACGAACAAGGAGCGACATAGAAAGAACTAGATCATATGCATGTCCACAAACACCAGTGCCCATAACAGAAACTAGTGTTTGGGTGGCCCTATTCCCTTCCAGGTACTCCTCTACCCAATATCATCACTTTCCATAATCAAACATAGAGCTTACACATCCCATAATATCCCCTTCTAGATCAGTCTCTAATCTAGAATCAATCCAGATCTTTGGTTACAAGTTGAGTCGTTCTTTATCTCCTATATTTCACTCTTTCTTACATTTACTTAGCTCGAGCTTTCTTAAATATTTTTTATCTATTTAATAAAAAATTTCCTTACATTAGATTTAATTTTATTAAATCACTCGAAAGGGAACATGTCATCAATTAAACTCCCTCTCTAGACCAAGAGTGTCACATCGCCAAATAATGCTCTACAATCATGTTTTCACCTGTCAATGTGGAAACCACTTTGGGAGTACCTTTAACGGACACCATGTTCCCCTAATAGTATGATTTGATATCTCCAAGCACGCCCACTAGAACTATCTTGAAATATGACCTAAATTGCTCGTACACCCAACTCATAACCAATGTGGTGTAGATCAAACCCTGACAACCCAACTTAGCCACCCTATATAGATATTTGTAAGTGTGGGGTAGAATTTCTTGCACCTAGCTATATCCACGATCCTCCTCAATATATTTAACAATCAGAGCCTAGTAGTAAAGAAAATGATCCATACCCTTGTCCCTGACCACTCGACAGAATGAGATGCTTATAATCACCTTGTAGAAGTTTAGTATGTCAGCATTTAGAACTTCCTATAGTCTAACCCCCTACTTGGCACTCCTTTCAGGCACTTACACATCACCAAAAACATTGGTGCAATCTAAGGCTTGGGCCACCCTTGTAGTCATTAAAACTTTAATCTCTCTCCATATAACTCAGAGACCCATAATCTTGTATGTGTGCTCAAGTGATGGTCCAATCTCTTGCCATGAAGGGGAACCAGAAAGTGTTATGGTTTGCATCCCAATAATTCAATACAACACACAATATATTGCTTGTAGAAGAAAATAAAAGAGTCTCAACTAGCTTCAAGAGCCTTGAGCTAACAAGTAGTATAATCTCCTAGGGTGTAAGTTGGCCTATTGTGACTTGTTACCAGTCTAACTCTCTAGATCAGATCTACCGCATGTATCTTCCCTGTAAACACCTAAAACACTAGAAAATGAAAGTTAGAAGATGTTAAAACCACAAATAATTGAATTTTAAAAAAAACTTTAGTTTTCTAGCTATTTAACACACAAATGTCACTTCCTTTAGGTGACAGTTGTATTTTCATCACTGGTAGTTTTATGTTCGCCACTGGTAGTTACATGTTCAACAATGTCAAATGTGCATCTTTCAGTAGTAGTTGGATCCCCACCATGGTGGTTGTATGAATGAAATTATAGAATCCATAACCATCAGTCTACATAGATTGATGCTTCCATCCCTTTAGCGGCAGTTTCACCTTATCTAACCTAAAAATGTAAAAATCAATCAAAACTACCCAAAACCCTAGCCAACTTCATGTTTTTTGCATTTTCTAACCTACCCCTGCCTGAAATTTTAAAACGAAATTTATGTGAAATGAAACTCACAAATGGTAGATCAAGTCAAAATAAAATTTTCCCCTCAAACACAAAAAATGCATATAACTCATGTGTCTACTATTTTCATCCACTACTGATGGTACCCCTTCCATCAAAATGATCTCATAGACCCATAACATGTCTCCATTCACCAAATGATTGATGTTTCTCCATATCTCAAATTTCTCACTTCTCACTTACGTAAATGATTTTTAAATTTGACAACATTTTGAATATATACATGTTAATTTGGACCAAAATTTTAAAAATGATGTTTTTAGTATTTTTTTGTGTGACAGATTCCATTTCAGATTTGATGAAGGTAGTGGAATTACTATGTGTTTTTTTTTTCTGCTCCTCCTTTCAGTTTATCATTGTATAATTGTGTTTTCAAAAATTTTGCAACTCACAAGTGCATGGGTGAAAAGGTAGTATCTCCAACCCTGCTCAAATGGTAAGTCATCTCTTTTGCTTTCAATTACATAGCCATTTTTCTACTTCATTTTTGAATGCTTCACTTGATTCCATTTTGTTTTACCTAGGAGGGTGAGGGTCGCAACTGATTTCGCTGTGCTATAAGGTAAGAAAGGTATGTTTTGTTTATTTCTCACTTTCAGTGATTACTTCTTGGGCATCACACCCTAGCTAATTCATGGCATTAATGCTTCCTTGAGGGGGAAATTTGTACACACCCCATTTTTCATGGCACCAGATTAAAAATACCCAATGATGATGATGAGGATCTCCAAAAACATGACAATATATTTCAAAATGCTCAAGACCACTTTTGTATCCCTTTAGACATCTTTATACTTCTTTTCATCCCTTCCAGACTCTCCCCTAACTATTTTTTCCTTATGGCTTGACTCTTTTTAGTCACTTTTGATTACTTAACACACAACTGTCGTGACATTTATGTTCCATGTCACGGTGGTTTCATCCCCCGACGTGGCAGTAGTGTTTCCATCCACATCGGTAGTGTTTTTACCCATGGCGGTTATACTTCGAGGGCCAATTGTTCTATTCCCTACTGTGGTGGTTGCATAATCACGGATTACAAGAACTAGCAGTTCCATATCCAAATTTATCTCATAGTTTCGATGCATGAATTTTGGTCCTATTTTTAGACCATACACACATTTCATCTCACTTTTGATGCCCAGTTCACTACTCACATCCCCTAGCATTTGAGTTCACCATCTAAGGATCTAATTTAAACCATATATTTTATTTTTTATTTTAAGTTAAGAGTGAGATCACTTAGAAGCTTTCTATTAAAGAAAATTAAATGCTCATTTGTTGCCTCGATGATTTTTGAAGCTTTTTCTAGAGAATACTACTACTACCACTTTTGTTGATATAGAGAGAAAGGCCAAGCCCAAGGGAGATTGCTACCCATAATAAACACCGTAAGGACCTTGTCTTACTACCATCACTCACAAAGAGAACATAAGGGATTCTAGACCAGTCTTCTACCCCATTGAACCAACCATAAATCTATTGATTGTTTGTGTTCCAAGTTACACCTAGCTTCCAATCTCTCCCTACTGAATAACTTGCCATCATACCAGTATTCATGAGCACCAACTAGAGTAGTCTACTGAGGGATGAGCAAAAAATGTCCATGTTTAGCTGCATTATATGTGCTTAAAGAGGTTGATATTGTGTTAAATCTTCTTATTTACATCGTTGTTTTAGATCTAACTTTATTTTCTTAAAATTAATCAGAGAACTCAAAAAGAGGGACACAAATTGTATTTGATTAGGTTTATTTATTTGAGTTCATGCTTTAAAATATAAAAGTCTAAACATCCAAGCTCTAGGCTTCTCCCACCGATATTATTAGACTCTAGATTTAGATTAGAAGTATAACCCTTTGGATATAGGATCTAGATTAGTTTAATTTCAGATATTACATTTACAAAACACAAACCATAAAAAGGTAGCTTAAACTATTATATTTGCTTTTGAAATTTGTGTATAAGTTAAATAGATTCAATTTTAGAATATATTAATTGTAGTTTGGAAGTATATATTTATTAGATTTGCTTTTAAAATTTTCAGTAACTTAAATATATTCAGTTTTAGAATAGACTAAATGTAGTTTAGGAAGTAGATCTTTATTTTTAAAGAATCTATTTGTCAAAATCAACATCTAGTTTAGAAAATTACGTCCAAAAAATGTATAAACTTCAAATATGAAAACAATAGAGTAATTATTGTTATCATTTCTCATTTTTTTGCATGTTCAATTTAGTAAATTACACTTTCATTTGTTATTATAGATTTACTTTCATTTTGAACATCTATCACATCATATAAACACCAGAAAATAACAAAAATACAATAGTTTATACTCTTATCATTTAGAGTCGTGAAAGAGAAGTATCAATTGTTAATTTTCATTAAATGTTTTGGAAATTTAGCATTTAAACTTTTGTTTCTAGCAAGTGTTTAAAATCATTTCATTTTACTTAATTGTGTTTAAATAACTCACACAATAATAAGCTACAAAAAACATAGAATACGGTCCTAAAATTTGATTTAAACATACCCAATCACATGACTTACATATCCAAAAAACCCCATAAGCATTCAACAACAACCTTGCAACAATCACAACACATAGTTACATTATTTTAGGTGTAAGAACAAAATGAAACAAGATAAGTATGTTTGTTGATCTGCAAGACAAAAAACTATAATTTCAAAAAAACATTACCACAACACATATCTATGACTCTAGTTCTAGCCCGATATCATCTAAAACAATCTTAACTACATATTTTCATTATGGTTTTCTATAGATCATAACAAACACCACACAACAATTATTTCTTCTCCACCATGAATGACTCTAGATAATGAGATATTCCCAGGAAGAGTTGGACATTTGCCTCACCTTCTAGCTCTACTTGAGAAACAAAACATCCAAGTCGATATCTTATCTAAACTCAAGAGAGAAGTGTTTCATTCTTCACCATCCCCAACATACATAATTTTGTAACTCATTGTTCTTAAAGATGAAGCCCCGCAAGACAACTGCATCCACCATTTCATTAGACAGCTACTCTCATTAGAGATTTGAGTGTTCTCAGCTTATCTACCCTCTATTATCACATTTTCCACATGACCTTATCGAAGCAAGGCCAACCATTCTCAAACAAATGTTTCATCTAGATTACATAACCCAATATCTCTCTTTTCATAGACCATGACATACACCAAGAAGTCCACACAAACAATCATTTTTTAACAAACTATCTACCACAAACAAGTCTATAGAAGATTCACTACACTCGACAAGCATGTATAGACATAAAATCACCCACATATTATTGTTTTACTATACTTTCAAGTATGTTGTTATATGCATGGATGTTAAAAAAGAAAAGTATTCAATAGTGACACACTCCTTAGTCCATTCACTTGTTCAAATTGATTTTTATTGGATTTTTGTCTCACATTTGTCATTGTTACACCTAGTTTTAGTCAGGTCTATCAATCTTTTCACATTTGTCACCATTTATCCCTGAACACTATTGCCCATTCTGGATAGTAGCACCCATGCACTCTAGTATATTTTGGGCACTCATGTCCCCTTTGTTCTTTTCTCCTATTTTTGCGTTTATGGTCGGCCTTTTTGGATTTTTTATCCTTATCTCAAGGTCATAGTTGGCATGTCGTGTCACTAGTGTCAAAATTCAAATAAGAAATCCCTATACGTACACAACATACATAATATTAGAGGGGCAGATGATTATAAAGGGAAATCATATCTACATATTATCAAAGGGATTGCATTTTTGGGTTGCTTACTTTGCATACACTACATAGGAAGGGGAAGTACTGAATTCCATCTCACACATTTGCATTTTATCTAGCTTTTTTAGGCTATCTTAGTGTCATTGGCGTGAGGGAAACCTAAGGACACTATTTCATACACAAGCACAAAGAAATATATGGATTTTGGAATGTAGTGCGACTCTCGGTCTTAAGTTCATCCTTCGAATGATTGTCGGGGTCAGTCCGATTCACATATTACATTTTTCATTCCAATTTGATGTATTTATGAGTTTTTGCAGGTAGTTAGGGTTCGTGTTGAAGGTTACATGTACCTTGGTGATTCAAGTGCAAATATCAGGTGACCAATAATGAATAAGTGTGAAACCCTAACGATATGAGAGAAAGTAGATTCCAAACATTTGCGCAGTCACCAGCACCCAGAAGTGGTCTTTGGTGCCCAACCCCCTCGCCCTATCCTAGGAACCCATGTCTAGCTCTGTCTGTAGATTATAGAATTAATATCGAGCATATTTGACACCTTGTCCCATATGTTCATCAACTGTTCCAATTCAGATTTGTTCCAAGATAAGCGTAAATCAGATAAGTGTCTTATTTCTCCTATTTTCTTATACAGTTGCATCTTTAGAGTGCTTAGAATTTGCATTCTGTTGTATATTATCATAGTAGTGACTCCGAAATTATATTTAATAATTCTATTTTTTTGATCATTTGGTGAACCCCTCTCTTGTTAGAACTCCTTTCCCTATGATCTCCAAAACTCTCAAGGCTAAAAATATATCCCCTTCTCCCAAGCAAACTATGGAACATATTAGTGTGCAACCTATCCTTAATGATGTTGTATAAGTTGAACTTAATGATTTTTATTGTTATGCTCACTTTGATTACATAGTTCTCCAATATCTTCTTGATCATGAACGCACCATTCCCACTACTTTTGACAACTCTAGCATTTCCATAGTCTCGCCTACCCACCTTATTCTACTCCTCTTATAGCACTTGATAATACTATTATAGATTTTATAATTGGTCTTACTTATGACATTGTAGATGTAAATAATGTTACTTCTAATGTTGAAAATGTATAAGTGCATGATGTTATTTCTACTAGTTATCAAGATGAATGAATTTTTTTATATCCTACTCTTCTGACTTCTACGAATGTATCCAATAAATGCAATGTTAAATATCATGATAGTTCTCCTACTACTTCTCTATGTGTTGATGGATCTCTTGATGAATTACTTGCATGTGAAAATATGTCTGATAGTGATGTAGGCTATACTTCTGATCATGACCTTGTTAGTAATAATGTGTTTTCTCCTTCGAATGTTGAATTTGAATTTAGTACTCCTCTTTCTTCTCTTTCTGAAGTCATTGCAAATAATTATACACCTTTTATCATGCCTTTTGATTCGCCTTCTAGTGTTTCCATTGAAATTCCACATTCTTCTTCTCCTCTTCCACCTCATTCTTCTTATTCTACAGATGTTATTCATATTGATTCACCTCTTATCACATCTTTTGATTTTACTTCTAACATCCCAATTGATATTCCATCTTCTTATCCTCTTCCACCTCTTTCTTACTCTTCTATAGTTGTTATTCATGATACTTTTACTATTCTTATTATTACTTCTTCTACATCTACTTCTAACATCTCCATTGATATTGCATGTTCTTCTCCACCTTCCACATCCGCTTCTCCTTCTCACATTCCCATGATCACTCACAATGGAAAGCTTTGACCTCTCAATATGCCTCTCATTTCTTCTACTATCCCCTCACATGATATTTTATCTATCATGCATGTTGTGGGTAATTTGCAAACTCAATTTCAGGCTCTCACTCTAAAAAAAAATCCTATTATGCTTCCATTGATAATAATTCTTTGCATGGCAATCCAATACCTAAAAAATCAAAATTTTGATTTCCTTAAGGATTTTATCATGCCTACATTCACATGTTTTTACGGCACTGACAACCCTTATTTACATCTCAAGCATTATCATTTAGTAATGCCCTCTTATTCTAATGATCACTTGCTCCTCAAATCTTTTCACCGTAGTCTTGTTGATCGTGCTCTTCAATGGTACACTCATTTTACTTATGGATCTATTAGCACTTATAGTGATATGGAGGATGCTTTTCTTAGGTGGTTTATGATTAACAATGGTCCTAGATTTACATATCATCATCTACCTACTTTGCATCAAGGAAATAAAGAGCCCATTATAGATTACATTTTACAATTTAATTCTTGTATGCATCAATTATTATTCGAGCCAATTTATTTAGAAAAGTAATTTATCTTTTGCCATGGATTGATTCTCGCATTAAAAGAAAATTATTATATGATACATGGGATTCTTGTACGCTTTTGTGCTATAAAGTAATAAATCTATAACAAGATTTAATTGTAGCACATGTTCTTTCATTACCTTCCAATTCTACTTCTTCTTCTACTCCATTTCCCACTTCTTCTTCTCATCTTCTATTTATTGAGCGTCCTCCACACTCTCCATCTCCTCCTTTGTGCAAGTGTCTTCCTTTTCCTCCACTGCATCGGTCTCCACCTACGTCTTCTCCACCTCCTACTCGTGAACCATTTCACTTTTCGCATGTTGTTAAGCCTCGTGATTTTTTGTGTGCTTTGCTTAATAATCGCTTAATTCTCTTGCCTTCTAATCAAAATCATCCTCCTCATCTCTTACACACCAACACAATCACCCTTACTAAAATTTTCACCACATCAATGGCCACTGTGGCAATGACTATTATGCCCTTCATAAAAAATTATAATACTTAGAAGATAAGGGTGTCATTTCCTTTGGCTCTTTCTCTCATGAGTGGTTTCTTTCTCCCATTCCACATAATCGTGCTTCTGTAATTGTTCACTTGTCGCCTCCACCCATTTCTAAGGTCTTTTGTCATCCATGTGTTCAAAGAAAGGTTACAAAAGCTATGGAATGGGATAAGAACACTCAAGAACCCCAAAGCTTTGTGCTACATCGATCAATGGACCATAAATTAAGAAGTAAACAATGATTCCTACTTTGCATGCATTAGTTTGAAGTAAACAAGACAACTTAACAAATATAATTACCCTATATTCTTGAAAGCTTAAGTAAATGAACCTAATGAGCATCTAAGCAATCAGTTTAGGCTTAAGAGAATGGGATCTCACCATTAATGGCTTCAAGGCCAATGGTTCTTCCCATTTACTCCATGGTGTGTGATGTGTTGCAAAGGATAAAGCAAATAGCTCAATAAGATGAAATAAAACTCCTAATCCTAGCAATAATACTATATTTTATGTTAGAGGTAAGGAGTGTTCTTGTAAATGAGAGGGGGGTAGTGGGCTATTTATAGTTTTCCATTTGGGAAATGGGAGGCTTTTTGGTGCATGTGGGACTAAAAGGGAGTCAACAATTTAATTAGCAATTAAAACTAAGATTGGACTAGATTTAGAAGAGGTTGATCATGATATAGGGTAATCAATCTAGGTTAGACTAATTAATCTTGTTTAGAGAGAAATTAGTGTTTTGGGAGGGTTCTGAAAGGCCTAATCAATCCAATGAAATGGATTGATAGTCCAAGAAGTTAATAGAAGCGGTAAAGAAGAGGATTTTAGCCAAGAAGAGGCTATAATAGCCTATTTAATTGACTTATAGGAGGAATAAGACCAGAAGAGTGTCGTAAAAGGGAGTTAGATAGATCTAACTGATGATGTGTTGTCAATTTGCAAGGAAGAGAATAGTTAGTGTAATATTAGAGATAATAGTGCTTTGATCAAACTACAGGTGTCTACATTTTCCCCTCTTTTGAGTGATGTAAGCTACGTCACTTCGAAGAAAGTAGACAAGTATAAACGAGTAGAAATTTTTTGAAGGGGTAAAAGAAAAATTAATAGGATGACGGTAGGATGAAGGATGCCCCCTCGAGTGTCGATGGGGTGATAGAAGAACTCGATCGACGATCAAAAAGAGAACAGAAGGAAGAAAAAGTGTAAAGAGGAGATGAGAAAAACAACAAGAAAAGGGGATATTGAGCTATCTGTAAACCAGTGTCAACAACTTTTAAATCATCATTTTGCTTAGAATCCTCATCATCGGCCCTTATTTAATATGTAAGCATATGAAGGAAGCGTAAAATGACATGAACAATCCATGATATAAACAAATGTCTATTGCTAAAATAACAACTCCATGCAACATACAAACATGTAATGTAAAATGAGAAGTAAACAAACTCCTTTAATAGGGAAATGAGTACAATCACACACACTCAAACCAACAACATTCAAGATAGTTGCACAAATATTTTTTATCAAGTTGTAATCCCAAATGTTTTGATAAATGACAAGGGTAAAGGATGATGCCCCAAGCAATGTGTATATGCAAGGGAAATGATGGAGGACACTTGGGTCTGATGAAAAAGCAATGTGCACGATGAAAACAATACCAGGCAACTGATAGTGCCCCACAGTATAGACGAAGTAAGCAATGTAGCTTTTGTAGATGATTGAAGATTCAGATGATCCGCGAGTCATTGTTTCAAAACATTTGAAAATGTCAACAAGATACGAGATGAGTGTCATGCAAAAGACACAAATTTCATCTACAAATGAGTTGTTTACCATTTTTTTTATGATTTTATACCGTTTAATTTTTTGATCTGTCAGAAGAATTTAAGAGATAAAAAAATTTCCTAATAGTACGCGTGAAGGTGTGAAGGTGAATGCACAGTCTTCGGAGATTCATAACATGTCTTGACGAGAAGAAATACGGACCTGAAATAATTAAAAATAATAATCATTACGATGGGCAAAATAACAGAAAAATAGAAGAAAAATGTGAAAGGCATCTGGAAGATTCGTAAATTATTCCAGTGCAATAAAGAAGTGACCGAGGGGTGACACTAAGTGCCCTAACTTGCGAAAAGGAGTAAAAATAATTAATTTCAATAGAAAAATAATCACCTCGGTGGGTAGAAGAAGGGTTAGAGTGATCACGGTGGAGAAAACATGCCTTAAGGGCATCGCAATAGCCTAATATACCCACCTGGGGGGGTAAATCAATCATGACCATTTCATTTGTACCATAGCTCTTGTAAATTTTTATATGAGTGAGAATGATAGCCCTGGAGTGAGATGGCGAGGCTACCGAGTAGGAGGAGATGAGCAGATCGCATCTGAGAGTTCAAGTGAGACCCAACGGATGGACCCTACATGAGTGGTCTATCCTTCCTTGTGAATTATGTATTTAATGTTATTTTTAGGGCATTTTTAGGCTAGATTAGGATATTTTTGACGTATGCGCATACGTACATGCATCTGTTTGACATAAACGTGTGCGTGCATGTGTCGATTTTGACAGTTACGTGTTCACGTATCTGTCGAAAAATAAGTATGCACCTGCATATCTGCCAAAGGGAGAATACATGGACATGCATGCACACGCGTCAAAGGAGGTGTGTGGGTGTCGAAGAGGACGCATATTCATCCTAGGTAGGGGGAACAGGGGCACGTACGTGCATGCATCAAAGCATATGTGTAGGTGTCACACTGGGCGCGTATGCGTCCTGTGTAGACTAAGGGAAATAGATAGAAAAATATAGGTGGTGTGTACATATTGGGATAGGTGAGTATGCGTCGGGGTAAGCGCATATGCATCTAGGAAAAGGGGAGAAGAACACCCTTTCAAGAAAATAGCCAAGGAGAAAAGAAAATATACTAGAAGAAAGTGAAAAATTAGGAAATGAGATGGAAGAATGAAGGGTTTTACCAGAAAATTAGATAGAAGTAGATAGAAATGTGCCTAATACATGTGTGTTTCTTTTGTTTGCAGCATATATTACCCATTTTGCATACACGCGAGTGATATGGTCAGCTAGCGGCGATAGAGGCACAATTCGACAAGGATGATAGGAAGATATTGGATATCCTCCTATATGTCACGGGATTGGCCTATGTTGTTGATATGCCTCAGATCACCTTGGATCATGTTGGTCGTCAAAAAGGAACTTCAAGAAGAGCAACAGTCAGGGGACAAGAAGTCCCTCCTCTTTAATGGGAGAGGTTCCCTTATTCAGAAACGAACCTATTTACACATATACAAAGCATGGTTTTACTATGGAACTTGGATATTATGAAAGTGTTTCCGAAAAGGTCATCAATCATAAAAGGACTGAGGAATGAAAATGCAAGAACGAGCAGAAAGGCACCATTCAGAATTATAGATGACAGAGTAATTCCTTATGCATGCGAGGGTACAGCGAATTGGAATAAGATCATTTGTATCACATTAATAAGATGAAATTTGAAAAGACACAAAGTTCTATAAATAACATCTGCAAGAATACAAAGCTTCTCAGCATAATACAGACAAATGATCTAACAAGATTAAATGAATAGCTTGAGAATAAAGGAAACCAGATAGACAAAGAATGAAAAAATCCTTCTGTATTGATTTCTTTATGATTTATTTACACTTTCAAAAATAAGCCAAGTTCTTCCTCTCAAAAAATGCCGAGGAGAGTCCATTATATAATTTACAAATTAGTTACTCTTGGTAACTACTTCTTTTAACTAATGTTTAGTTAAAGGGCTGCTAATCGCAATACCCCAACTAATTACAATAAATTCATGATGAAGAAGAGAAGAAGAGAGAAGAATCAGGAGAAGAAGACAAGCGTTCAAGATTGGGAGGGACCCACTAATTTAAGGATCCGTTGTCTAAATCTTTTCAATGCTTCTGCTATGTCTCTGCCACGTGGAACTGACATGTTGGCGGTGGACTGAGTCCGAAATCTGAGACATTTCTCCATCTCTTTGTCGAATTCGACATGAGTATGATAATATTTATTTGCTTCCTCTATAGCAGATTGAAGAGAGCAGATCTCCTTCATCTTTTCCTTGGAAATGGAACTTTCCTTGAATAGATCACCTTTGACAAAAGCTCTGAATTGAGCTTTGATTTCTTGTAAAGAGAGAGGCACACCAGAAGTCTCATCATGAAGATGGCAATGTATATCCTTGAAGGCAGATATAACTAGTGTTTTGAAGGCCTCACCCTTCTGCCAGCTATTTCTTAACTCTCCCAAAGCCTCCTCCAGCACCTTGATTTTCCATTCCACGCTATAGACCCAGGACTTTGACAAATTATCCTTTGCATCTTCGAAGACCTTGCTTGCCATCAAAATATTTTCATCTGTTTGTCCCATGAGACGAAGGTCTACTATGCAACTGCTCCAAAGTTTAAGTTCTTTATCAATGCTCCCAATAGTGGAGGAGAGCTTCTGTTGCAAATTACTCACCTTCCCGTGGAGTTTAAAGGCTTCATCAATGAAATTCAATCCTACAACAAGCATATCATCCACCATGGCCTCCATAGCCCTTCCATAGACGGAATACTTGTGCATGTCTTTGATACTCTGCACTTCATCCTGGCTCAGAATTACAGGTGGTGGAAGAGTAGTCAATGGGGTAGGATCCAAAACTTTATCCTTGGACAACAGGGATTTGATGAAACTTGTAAGAATCTGGGCTTGTTCCTCCAACTGTTCTATGGTTTGCTGCCCTTTCTCTACCCTCCCAATGACTCTGGTGACTGTTTCCTGAAGATTGTGGATCTCACCTTCAGGGGTGGACTCTCCCATGGGAATTCCTCGAGAGCTCCAGATCAGATTCTTACAAATCTTGCTCTGGCTTGTCTTCCTTAGGCTTGGCTATCTCAAGGAATTGTTGGCCTTGAGCATTAGACACTATCCTGGAGGTAGTTCTAGCTTTTTTAGCGTGGGTAGGAGGAGTAGTGCCTAATAAGGTTGCCATAGCATCAAAATTGGGCCCTGAGATTCGGGAGGAAGACTTTCTCTTCCTACTGTCAACAAGAGGCTGCACCCATGCAAAAGAGGAGGAGGAAGAAGAAGGTGGGGCAAGAGGGCCAAGAGACAGAGAACTCATGGCACCCAAGGTTTGCACTGCTGTTGCCTCTAATTGAGATATAAGTGGGGTGCTTGTGGCTTCTGATACAGAGGGGTCACTGGCACCCGGAAGCTCAGTGCTTTGGACCTCTTTTTCTTTATCCATGGGGGCTTCTGGAGCACTTGTAGATACAGGCACTTCACTCTCTTCACTTTCACTGAGAACAATGATGTTCTCTAGGCCTGAGGACAACTCAGTATGCTTCCTTAGGGGATCTTCCTCCACAGGCTCCTTCTTGACTTCTCTGACTTTCTTTTGATATACCTGGGTGGACGAGGAAGGAGTGGAGACTGTAGGTCCTTGAGTTGACGAGGCAGGAGGGGTTTGCACAGGTGCTTCCGATCTGGGTGTCAATGCTTCCTTCCTTGGTGTTGAAGCATCCTTGGAGGAGGATTCCCCTGAATACCTTCTAAATTCATGGACTTTCTTATCAAACCAGATCTTGGTCCTGACTAAGACCGGAGCTAGGATTTCAACCAAATCATCCTTCTCCTTTTTGAACCAATCCAAATCCTCCAAGGGAGTGTGTTTGACCACATTGTCATACTCATATGAGTACAGGTCAGAATTATCATCCTGGAGCCCTTCAGGAACTTGGTACAGGTTAAGCTCTTGGATTAATTGAAAGGGAAAACCTACCATAATGTCTTCTCCTTGCTTCAAAATCATCAGCACAGTCAGCCCAATAGTCCTCTGTGTCTACCCTATGATGATAAGTGATCTTGATGTTCTGCTCAATAAACTTCTTCAAGTCAAAACAAGTTCTTGGCTTGAAGAAATGGACAGTGATGGGAGCTAGGGCTCTTTCTATGTTTTGAGCATCTAGTGTTGTCTTGTAGGTGTAGTTTCCCAAGATGATGGGGAAGTGTAGGCCAGTGATTTTCTTATCCCTACAGGTTCTATGTAACTTATCCAACTTGCCTGCATACTCCTATTAAGGCCATTTTGTCATTGCAGAACATAGGAAGCTTGAGAGGAGTGCTCTCATAGCCTGCAAGCCTTATATAGGAAAATTTCCTAAATTGGATGAAGTAGGCACCATAATGTGATATCAGATTCATAGCTTCATCAAAAAAATCTCCTCGCCGTGTCGCTCTCTAGGAGCCTGACAATGTACATGGTGAAAGCATCATTCACCCTCCTGAAATTGCGATTGCTAGTTTCCAAGGTGAATTGAGGGCAGTAGGCATACACAGGGTCATCCTTATGAGCATCAATGTATGAGAACCCAAACCATTGCCTCGATGCCTGCTAGGGTATACATTAAGTATGAAGTCATATAGAATTTCTTGGTCTGCTGTACATTGGACAACTGCTCTGCTAGGTTCATACTAATGATCTCTGCCCAATTGATATTCTGAGTTCCTTCGCACACCATATTGATAAGCGGGCACATCCAAAAATGGAACTCATTTGTAGAGGGTAAACCCATGACCCGAGCCAGTAGGATTATAAAATCTGACAATTCCTCATTGAAATCGGCACGGAAGAGAACCTTGGACAGACGAGATGCCCCCTTCTTAGGGTTTTTTTCAGCCAGGACTTCGCCACCCGCGCCTTATATTTCTCAGTGTCTTGATCGAAAAGGGCATGTGCCTGATTTTGAGAAATAACTATAGCATTGTCTGTTTCTAGAATCCTTAGTGCAGTGCCAATGGCGGCAGTGTCAAGTTTGGTGATGAGCTCCCCATGCACGTTTGTCAACTCACTCGAGTCAGGGTTGAAATGAGCACCGCAGGAGAGCACTGTATCTGCGCATTGCACTGAGATAGGGAAACCACCGGCAAAAGCCAAACCACTGTCATGAATCATCTGTGCCATAGGTGAAGGGTTCACGTCTGTCATTCTTGCCCAAAAATCTCCAAAGTTGAGGTGGCGAACCTCACTGTCCCCGATATCGGGAATGGCAGACTCGAGTGGTGAAATTTGTTCCTGCCCCTGGAATTTAATCTTCATGTTGATAGTAACTTGGAGAGCAAGGCTGCAGGCTGGAATTGGGATGGAATTGCAAGGGGGGAATGGATGCGCACGCGTAGAAATTTTGGTCGCAAGGGTACAAGAAATAGATAGCATGAAAGCAGTGTGCAAAAAACGCATAGGGGGTAGCTTATTATATAGCCGTTTAGGAGAGAGGAAGATAATAAATGTGCATTAAATACACATCTACCAAATTAAAAAGCAAGATATTCGGGTAGAGTGGGAAAAATCAGCACGAATGGCACTTGGTTAATTTGGGACACGAGGGACGCGAAAGCACAAAGTATGCGGTTCGACCGATTCGGGCGATGCGGGGAAAAGACGCACAAATGTTTTTGGGACATGCGGGATGAAAGTACGTGGAGTACGTGATTCAGCTGAAACGGATGGAAAGTGGACAATGGGCCCGGGTGAACTTGGGACACTTGGAACAAAAAGTTCTGACGGGCCTGAAAAGAACGCACTTTAGGTAAAGCATCCGGTCGGGGAATAGAGAGCCCGAGTGATCGAATGAACTTGGGACACTTGGGACAAAAATGTCCGATAGGCCCGAAAATCACACAAAATGACCCAAAAAAACACAGATTTTTCCAATTTCTTGACTTTTCACATTTTTTTTATTAATGGTAAATAGTTTTTTGAGAGGGGCCTATACCCTCGAACAAAAAGGCTTCAAAAAGCCAGATGGAAAGTAGTCAGCACAAAAGGAGCCAAAAACCAGCATAGAAAAGATGAACACCAAATGGGCCCAGCCCATAACTGCCAAAACAAAAAGAGCACAGAAACGGAAAAAACCAACAAAGGAACAGCCAGGAAACAGCAACGAAACAGCGAAGGAGCAGCAACTAAACAGAAAAAGTCAATTGGTTATGGTTTTCTCCACAGCCGCCTTCAAAGCGAGAAAGGCCGAGATGAGGCCAAGAGCTGAGATTTGCGCAGGATCATTCTTGTCTGCCTCTTTGAACACAATGTCTTTTTTAATGCCATGTATCCAGCCAGTTGGAGGGAGGTTGCTCAGATTGCATATATTTTTGATTTGTGTTTCGTGAAAGGTGAGAATCGCCCTCATTGCCGTGCTGTGCCTGAGATGAGAGGCCTGAATTCTGCTATCCAAGGAGAAGAGTTTCTTGTAAATCTCTTCCACCTGGTTGGCCTGTAAGTCTTCCTGATCCCGCACTTTGCGCTTGCCGGTCGACTTGGAAAAATTTGCAGTGAGAGTCTTAAGCGCAGCAACATCCTTGGAGAGATCATCCAGGGAGGGACCAGTGGAGCTAGCTATCACAGGGGAGTGAACAGGGGCATCAGGAGGAGAAGAGTCCAAGGCAGGAGACTCATGGTGCATGGTGAGGAGGTCTTGAGCCACCTGAAGTTCAGCCCTTTTCATACTGCGCAGGATGCGCCTCGAGGGAATAGGGACCCGGGACGCAGGGGGAGGCACAAAAGCCGGGGAGGGAACAGGGGCAGGGGAAGGTACAACGGAGGAAGAAGCAGGGGCAGGGGAAGGAACAATGGCAGGGGAGGGAGCCGGAACACTGGAAGGGTCAGGGAGGGAGGGCGACGACATGGAGGGGAAGGCAGGGTGATGAGAAGAGGGAGACGGCATGGAGGAGTGGGCAGGGGGCTGGACAGCGGGAGGGGTGCCAGAAGGAACAGAGCCAGCGACAGGGGTAGAAATAGAATGACGGGGGAGTGCAGGAGGAAATGCTGATGAAGGAGGAGGATAACCCCCTGGTGGAGGGGAAGAGAGCCCACAGAATGCTTAACAGCAATGATAGAAGCTTCTAAAGATTTTAGGATGAAGTGTGGGAAACAAACCTTGAAGCCTCTGCGAAAATGATTCAGAAAAATTAAATGGCGAATAGGAACAGTGATAAACCTGCCTTCCAACGTGATGTAGCGCACCATCATGCGGGCAATTTCGTCGAAAGGAGGAGGGATGGATGAGACGAGGATACCGCCAGTGGTGAAGATTAAGTCATCCCCCTCTTCGACAAACTTAGCTTCCTCCACCTTCCTGTCTATCCTCTTACTCGAAATTTAATTCCATCCATATCAAGACCAGTAACTAACGCAATCAGCTCTTCATTCACAGCATAGCTAACCCCTCTGAAGGTGATGGAGCCGTCCTTCCACAGGCGCGCGAATTTAGCAGAAATGCGCGTATCATAACCACTGATGCGCTCAATAAAGTTGCTAACCCCCCCAATTTTCAGCAGGTTCCAGAGAACCTCATCCTGTTTCCAGCGGGGATCACAGGTGGGCTCAGTTTGCTTCGGGGCACCACCCATTGTTATGCTCAGGGACTGCGAAAGCTTGATATTTCCCCAAGACTCCGCTTAGCTGCTGCGACCTTGCTGCCACCGAACAGCACACAGGCAATGTTTTTAGACACCCAGAAAGCGTGCCAGCTGATAACAGTACTGTGAATTTTCACATTACCAGGACAACAGAAAAGACATTTAACTTCAAAAAATTTCATCATGATTACACTAGAGGTTGTGTGGTCATTATGTGGGTCCTGATCTAGGGTTAGCTTGTCCAAGTCACTAAACATGATATTCAATAATGTATCTCATAGTTATTTGGTGTCCCAACGATACCACGTCATGGGATCACCATTAGATTGTCATAGTGCATTGAGGATATAAGAGATAGATCATGCGTTGTGGATAATATGATGTCCTTTGTCAGTGGATTTCTACTCCCTAACAATACCGATGCTTCCTTTCCTCTTGGCCTCCTTGGATTGATACATGGGTTGATAGACAGAGAGACTTACTGTTGGGGTCAGTGCATTCTAGCACACTTATACTAGGACCTACATTTGATTACCTACTACCATCAGAAGATGGTAGGACCAGCCAGACCTACTGCATAGATTTGGGCATGGGACCATATTGCTATTGCTTCACCCCTTAGGTGTTTTGAGAGTTCGGGCTCCCTGAGGAGCCTTCTTCTATGGGATGGGTCCTGATCAGGGATGATGTGTGGCCATACATGGGAGATGCATATCATTACCACTGTGATCTTGATGAGTTACAATATGCCACCATAGTATGGAGGCCCTACAGACATTTCTAGTGGCTTGAGGATGGCTTAGAGCTCAACACTGCTACAGTTGAGCACTTCATGTTGGGCAGCCACAGCTATATGCGGGAGATTTACATAGTAGATTGGTGCTAGAGACAGTTTGGCATTACCCAGGATGTTCCTAGGCTAGATATATGGTATGCTCATAGGGCCTAAGAGTATGTTGATATGTGTCCATAGATTTCCTAGGATAGAGCACTGACCAACTTCCTACAGGTGGTACCTGCTATGTGGGTTCCATTGAGACAGATCAGAGATCCTGGTTGCACACCTGAGTATGTGCCATGGTACCATGGTGTGTTCCCACATCATTTGACCATTTCTAGGGAAAACTTATGATGCTAGTGTGAGAGCTCCTCTAGTGGGGCCTCCCAGCAGGTGATGAGGGTGGAGCTGGTAGGGACGACGATGACAATGATGACGATGATGATGGTGGTGGTCCTGAATCACAGTGTCATGTTAGGGGTAGGGGACAGGGTCCTCCATTTTAGCAACCATAGAGATAGGGACCCAGGCTCAGGTTGAGATAGGCACCCAGGGCACTAGACATAGATTTTCCTCTAGTAGGCATTCCAACAGGGATATATGCCCCTCTTCAGTAGGTATTTCCAGAGCAGGGCCCACCACCTCATGCTCCTAGGGGTGGTGTGATGGTGGGAAGTTGGTCTCCTCTTCAGCAAGCAGTTACAGGTGGTGATTGTCATATAGTTACAGGTGGCTGGAGAGAGAGATGAGGCCAAGGCATAGGTATAGGCCCTTACATAGAGTAGGATCAGGCCAACACTCAGGTACAAGTTTTGATATTTGAGAGAGATTAGGCCAGAGCACAGGCCACTCAGGGTGGGGATAGTGCTCATGGTAGTAGCCAGATTAGTCAGTTGGCCACACAGGGGGCTCAGATACTAAGTCTTTACATCAGTCACAGACTTAGGTGCAGGATGCCCTTGTCATACAGAGGGACCATGCTCAGGCACAAGCACAAGGTTTTATCATTCAAAGAGATCAGGCCTGAGCCCAGGTGCAGACCATTACTGCAGATAGAGACCAAGAGGTTTCTACTACTAGACAAGCCCATGCTGACATAGGGTAGATTGATAGGTGAGTGAGATGCTTCCGTTTTCAGGCAGCCACTACTTTTGGAGATGTTGATATGATTCAGGATGTTATGAGGGCCAACGGTGAGGCCTTATACTATAGGACCACCTATTTTAGAGCAGTCCTAGCAGAGCAGTGGGTAGCACCTTTTGAGCAGTTAGGTGTGAGTGTGATAGGTTCCCATTCACGGTGGTCAGGTCACTCAGTTAGATCAATCTGATAGCCAGTTGTAGAGCCAGCTGATTAGATAGCAGCCAGTTGGACTAGGACAATAGGGTGGTACCCCTGGTGCCGGTCCATCACAACCACCACTCTTCCATCCCCCAGGTCATGGACCCAGGAGCCCCAAAGAGGGTGTGAGCTATGGTTGAGTTCCTTACTTTACCTTTTGTACAGATGTATTGTATACATGCCTCTTATGAAGGCTGATTTTGATCGATGTATAGATTCATGTACCATTATTTTGATGATGCCTCTTGATGAAGGCTCAATTTTTGATGCATGCCCCTTTTAGATGGCATATTGTATCGATGATGTATACTTGAGTTTTGAGATGGACATTTATACATGTATTATATGGACATTCGATGATGATTTTGTTATGTCATGTTGTGATTATGCCTTTTACGATTTGTGGTTATTGCTCTACAACTATTGTATCATGATGTATGATTTCCCTTTCCTCTATGTATGTGACATACTTTAGATTTAGAGATGTTTATGTTCCATGTTTTCATATTGATGATATATCTGTAGATAGTATCACATGTTTTGGATTTATGGAATGCTTCTGATTTCTATTCTAGCACTTGGGATGATACTAGATGATATTGGTGCGAGGGGGGATAGATTTGTGATTATGCGCAACCCCTCTTGCCCCCATTGATGATACGATATGTGATGATTAGCTTAGCATACATGCATGATGTAATACTTATCATTTTTTGTATATATGATGTAGTAGATGATGTTTATATGTGATGAATGGTAGATGATAGATGTGATAACAAACAACTGTGCAAGAGACAAACACACAAGCAAAAGTTAACAAAGCTAAACAACTGTACCTATACAACACAACACAAATAAGATGCAAAATACATGAATTTACTAAACATACCAAAGAGATCAAATTGACATTAATCTAAGTAAGTAAAATGAATCCTAATAGATGCATATAACAGATGATGTGGTCATACCAACGTTTGTACAAGAAAATGAATTTAATGCAATACACAATTTAAACTAAACAAGATTTAATCTAAAGTAAGCAACAAACTACTCCTAAAAATATACAACATGAGAAGTTCAGCATACCAACACTATACAAACCAACAACCAAAAGCAATCTTTGAATACTACTTTGTTTTTGTGAGACAACATTGATATATGTTTTTCTAATGTTTTTGGGTTTATCTAGAAAGATAAGTTTTCAAGGCTACTGTTCACATTGTTTTGAGGCTTCTCTAAGACAACGTTGTGCAGTTGGTGTAGCTTCATCCCTAGAAGGGAGATTTTCTGAATGTTTAGGTTTTTTGTGTATCCCTTTTTTAAATGTTTTTTGTATTTTCTAAGGTCATGTTCTGAAAGCAATGTACAAGGACAAAGAAGCGTGGATGCCCCCAACGTGATGTGGGAATATACAAAAGGTAGAATGCCATGCGTGTATGTATGAGAAAGTGGAATGTGAAGGTTCCACCAGTGTTAGATGGGAATATAAAAAGGAAACATCCTTCATGCAGATATAAGAGTAAATAAGCCAAGATCACAACTCGAAAAGATGGATTCGGTAGGGTTCCTAGACCTAGCAAAGGAAGTTACATCTAGAAAGTAGTGAGGGTTACCTCATCCTGATGCAAGAGTGACTTGTGACCGGTGAATCCTCTTTGAGCACCGGAGACTAGTTTTCACTCAAAGACCTACCCACTGCACCACAATTGTGTGGTTTTCACATGTGGACGACCTACTTTTTCTTTACTATTTTCTCAATTTTCTCATGTTTTGCTTGTTTTTTCTTTGTTTTTCTATTTTTTAGTTCTTATCTGATATTCTCATCATGCTTAAGCATAGAACCGCTTGAGGTGCATGGCATTCATAGGCTCTGGAAGCTCTTCACCATCTGAGTATGCAAGTTTATATGCTCCTGATCCATATTTAGCAACCACCACATAAGGGCCTAGCCAGTTAGCTTCAAACTTACCTTTCTTTTCTCTATCTTTGACGGTGTTCTTCTAATTTTCCTTTAGAACTAGATCTCCTATATCAAATTCCTGATGAATGATGTGTTTATTGTATCCCTTGGATACTCTGTTCTGATATACTTTCAGGTGATTGAGTGCTCTGATACGCTTTTCATCTAATAGTTCCAAACATGCCAGTCGAGCAACTCTGTAGTCCTCATCTTTATCAAGATAGTCCCAAAGAGATATTCTCAGGGAGGGAAGCTCCACTTCCAAAGGTATGATGGCTTCAGTGCCATAGATAAGTGAATATGGGGTTACACCAGTAGGAGTACGGATGGAGGTTCGATAGGCCCAGAGGGTGGGATGTATCTGTAAGTGCCAATTATGGCCAGTCTTACTGACCATTTTCTCCATGATCCATACAAGGGTTTTATTAGTAGCCTCTACTTGTCCATTACCTTGGGGGTAATAGGGGGTAGACCACTTGAGTTGAATATGGAAGTGTTGACACAATGTCTTAACCATTTTATTCTTGAAGGATTTACCATTATCAGTGACAATGGCTGAAGGGATACCATAACAACAAATGAGATGGTTCATGATGAATTTTGAAATTTGTGCACCAGTGACATAAGTGAGAGGCACAACCTCTACCCATTTTGTAAAATACTCAGTGGCAGTGATAATGTGGGTGTGGCCATCTGAAGAAGAAGGATGGAGCTTCCCTATGAGATCTAGACCCCATTTAGAAAATGGCCAAGGCATTGCGATAGGCTGCAAATCCTGTGCTGGTGCATGTATTAAGTTTCCATACTTCTGGCATAGCTCACATTTCTTTACAAAATTACAGCAATCTGATTCCATGGTAGGCCAATAATAGCCTACTCTTAATAGTTTTTTAGCTAAGACCATGCCGCTGGTGTGCACTCCACAAATACCACCGTGTACTTCCTTAATAGCGTGGATTGAGTCAGTAACATCCAAACAATGAAGTAGATTCCCATCGTAGCCATGATGATAAAGGGTGCCTCCTAGGAGGGTATAACGGGCTATACGGTGGATAAGGGATTTCTTTTCAGAATGGGTAATGTCTGGTGGAAAAGTGCCATCTTGTAGGTATCGAAAGATAGGGTCATACCAGGGGGATAATGGACCAACAACTTCACATGCCAAACATGACTCTGGCATATCATATGTGGGCACTTGTAAATTCTCTACAAAGAAAGGCATTTTTCTCTCCTGAGGTGGTATGCATAACAGTGACCCAATTGTAGCCATAACATCCATGGATCTATTATGTGACCTAGGATTTTTCTCAAATATGATCTGTGTAAAGTACTCCTTCAGGGTTTCGACCATTTTCTTATATGGAATGAGCTTCTCATCTTTAACTTTATACTCATCATTAACTTGTTTAATGATAAGTTGGGAGTCTCCAATGACTCGTAGTTGTCTAATATTCCAAGTAATAGCTAGCTTGAGGCCAGTGATGAGTGCCTCATACTCTGTAATGTTATTAGTGCATGGAAATCCCAACCAGAATGCTCTTGGTATGACCTCCCCTGTGGGAGTGATGAGCACCACTCTTGCTCTGGATCCATGGAAGGTGAATGATCCATCAAAATGGACCTGCCATTCTACAAACTCTTCAATGTACATCATAGATGTGTCTGGAAGATCCAGGCACAAAGGTTCCATCCCTAGTAGAGGAGCTTCTACCAATTGATCAGCCAATACCTATCCTTTCAAGGATTTCTGATTTACGAACTCAATATCAAATTCACTCAGGAGAATGATCCAATTAGCCATTTGGCCTGTGAGGGTGGGTTTGGATAAAAGGTATTTGAGAGGGTCAAATTTGGATATGAGTTTGGTTTTATTGTTTAGGAGATAATGGTGAAGCTTTTGGAAGGTAAAGACAACTACCAAGCATGCCTTTTCAATCTGCGGGTAATTCAACTCGTAAGCAATCAAGGTGTGACTGAGATAATAAACTACCCTTTCTTTATGGTTTAGATCATATTGGGAAAGAAATGCACCAATAGCAAACTGGGTAGTGGAAATGTACAAGAGGAGAGGTTCACCTGGGGTAGGTGGCATGAGTACAGGTGGGTTGACCAAGTACTATTTTAGTAGTGCAAAGGCCTTTTGACAATCTGGTCCCTAGTTGAATGCAGCGTCTTTCTTTAATAGATGGGTAAATGGGTGGCATTTATCTGTAAGCTGTGAAATGAAATGATGGATTTCCTGAATCTTTCCTTGTAAACTTCTCAGTTGTTTGAGAGTTGTAGGTGGAGGAATTTATGTGATAGTTGTAACCTTTGTAGGGTCCACTTCTATCCCTCTCTGTGAAACTATGAAACCCAGGAGATTTCCTGATAAAACACCAAAGACACATTTCTTGGGGTTTAAGTGCACCTTATAATCCCTGAGACATTGAAAGATACGTTTTAACACTTCAGGGTGCTCTTCCCTACTCTTGGATTTAGCTAGGATGCCATCAACATAATCTTCCATGATGTCATTCATCATATCATGGAAGATAATAGTCATGGCTCATTGGTAAGTGGCCCCAACATTATTGAGTCCAAAAGGCATGAAATTATAGCAAAATTTCCTCAAAGGGGTGATGAAGGTTGTTTTATGTTGATCTTCTTCTGCAATCTGTATCTGGTTATAACCTGAAAACCCATCCATTAAAGACAACATTTCATAACCAGTGGTGGAATCAACTATCATGTCAATGTTAGGCAAGGGGAAGTCATCCTTAGGGCATGCTTTATTGATGTAATGGAAATAAGTGTAGATTCTTATGCTGACAGGCTTCTTCTGTACAGGGACTATGTTAGAGATCCACTCTGAATAGTCGATGGGTTTAATGAAATCAACAGCTAGTAGTTTTTCCAATTCTTCTTTGACAAGGAGTGCCACCTTAGGGTGCATCTTTCTCAACTTTTTCTTGATGGGTTTGGCATCTGGGTGCACAACGAGGTTGTGCACAACTAACTCTGGGTCCAAACTAGGCATATCTACGTATGTCCATGCAAATATATCTGTGTATTCCCTTAAGAGTTCTACAAAGACCTTTTGTTCCTGAGCTGAGAGTGAAGCTCCCAACTTTATCATTCTAGGTTGTTCTTCTGAGCCAATGTTGACACTAATTGTTTCCTCAACAAGCATCTTAGAAGCATCTTCCATCCATGTAGGATCAGGGGGAAGAGTAAGATCAACCTCATGGTAGCTCATCATCATATTTAAATGGATAAACCACTTCATCCACAGACTCTTCGTTTTGTTTATCTATGAGTGTTTCAAAGAGTTTGTCACTGTGAGACTTCCGTTTATCTTTTCTACAAGGTTTCTCTGAAGTGTTTGTACTCTTGTTTACCACCTTCTTATTCAAACATCCACACATCTCTTCCTCTTCTCTGAAGTATGCACATGTGTCTAGTTGAATTGCAAAGCCTTTCTTGTGATCCCCAGCTGGAATAGAATCCCTGAGTCCCATGAACTCTGCAAATGCCTCATCATTTTCAAAGAATTATAGTGGCATGTGAAGTTGTTGATCCCAATCTATAAGTTCAAGATATACAAGGGCTATTTGATAATTGGTTAGGGGGTTGGATCCAGATAAGGTAAAGACAACTGAATCTGGGAATAGGTTAGTGGAAGCAAGATCCTTGTAGAGGCTACACTGGGAATCTACATCACTATCAGAATGAGATGAAACATCCTCATGTTCAGAAGAGGTGGCGTCAATCTCAAAGGGTAGAGCATTATGAGGCCTTATCCCTAGGCCATGCTTATTAGACTTGAAATGGGGGATGGGAATAGGCTCTAGCCAGCCTTGTGCATTGATTCCACATCCAAACCCACTGTAACCCATGACAAACATCATGTGGACCTTTGACCTTTGATATACTAGTGGGGTGCTTGATGGCATGAAGCCATGGTACCTTCCAAGAGTGAACGGATCACTCTGTTTCCTCCCTAGTACATGAAGGATCTTCTAACATCTTCTCCTCTTAATAGCTTCCATTTGTATAGGATAACAACATCAATGGTTTAAGACACATTCATACTCTTGAATTAAGGAAATTTTCAATAAGACACATGAGTAAAAACTATGTTCTGGGAGATACTGATAAATGATATTAACAAAGCCTTCAATGAGTGAATGGCTCACCTGGGCCATACCCTGATGGTTTCCTCCTTCATGAAGAGAATCTTGATACACTGAAGGAAAATATGGAAGGTGTGGCTCTGAATCTACCCATTTCTTAATAGCTTCCATAGGGGGATATCAACATGAAGGACATTCATAACCCCGAGAAAAAAGCAAGCCCTACAATGTGTGAATGGTTATATAGAATGGTAACCACTTATCCTTCATGACAAGATACAATGGACATGACAATGGTCATGTCTAATCAAGGAAATGAAATGTCGTGTCATGAACAAGTTGGGCCTACTTCCATGGGAACTACTATAGTACCCATTGATTCTCGTTCTTCATTGTCGTAGGCTATGATCGTAATAGTCTTGGCTCCTAGATCCATTTCTGAATGGCCTAGCTACTTAACCAACTTCAAAGTACAAATTTTTAGACCAGATCCACCATCCACAAGTACCCTCTTGATTTTGCGATGGGTAACCACCACTTCTAGGTATAAGGGTAAGTTGTGTTCTGGGTTGTTATGTGGGATTGTGGTGTGATCAAAAGTAATATGATCATTGGAGTCGAGGTGTGCAATCATGGCTTGGAGGTGTGTGGGATCTACATCTATAGAGACTCTTGAATTTTGTAATGTTTTATACAGTATGTTCTTATGGGAAGTAGATATTTTGAGAAGATCGAGAATGGATATCCTAGCAGGTGTTTTCTCTAACTGGTCTATCAAATTGTACTAACCTTCCTGAGGGATAGGCAAGGGATCTGGTATGATTAAATGAGCACGTCTTGTCCCTACTGCACAACTATTTTCTAAGATCTAGATAGTGTTGACCTATTCATTAGATGAGTGAATACATCCTATGAGAGAATCAAAGGGACTATCATTAGTGGGGTAAATATAAGTGGCAATCCTATAATCATTGGAGGTTTGTTGGTGATCTGGCTTCCTTTTCTTTTTATCTACATGATTAGGAAAAGGCTCTTTGTAGATACCCATTTTCTCATTTGGACCTTGTCCTGAGTCAGGGGGAGAATCTATGATGATCTTACCCTCTTCAATGAGGTCTTGTATGTAATGATGTAGTCTTAAACACCTATCTATCTTGTGTCCTTTAACATGGTGGAAGTCATAGTACTCATGGTCCTTGAACCAACCAAGTTTTGGAGCATCTTCTGGGTATGGTACTGTCGTAGTTGGATATTCCACCATTTTTACGTTATCTAACTACTTTAGTATGGCAGATAGGGATTCCGTTAATGGCATAAACATACATTTAGTGGGTGCCTTGGGATGAGGTCCTTGTGAGAGCTTCAAAAGTGGGCCCATCTGCATGGCTTGGACTCTCTTGGAGTCTGTAATGCCATCACCAACAACATGTTTGTTTTTATTGAAGAACTTGGTTTGTCTATGGATTTGGCTTCATGTTTGTCTTTAACAATGGAATTAAATGTTCCCTTTGTGATGAGGGATTTCTTGATTTGACCACCTTTCTCTATGACCTCTTCAAAGTTTGAGCCATAATGCATCTGTAAATGGAAGGCTATTTCTAGGTTTAAGTTAGGAACAAATATGCTCACTAGCTATTTTTCCAGTAATGCACAAGGGAAACGACTTGCCAACCCTCACCATCATTGTAAAAATCCTGCAAAGGTCTCATTGGGTTTTTGCTTTGCATTGCAGAGGTCATTCATCATGATATCATTTTCCATGTTGAAGGAATAATGTCATACAAATTTCTCTACCAACGCAAGCCATGTTGTAATAGACCCCTTGGGTATGCTGAAGAACCATTCCAATGGTAGTGCCCCTAGACTACAAGGGAAGATCATATTAGGAAATTATCGCTATATGCGACCTCTTGGAAAGCCATATAAAAGTCTTTGATGTGATCACGAGGATCACCTTTACCTTTATATTTGTCAAACTTTGGAATGGTGAAGTTCTTTGGAAAGGGTTTCCACAACATGTCCTTATCGAATGGGTAAGGGCACAACTCCTCATATAATTATTTCCTACTATGGCCTACGTTTCCCTCTTGTAGGGTAGTAAGCGTGTCTTTCATCAATTGTAACTCTTTCTGAATGAGTTTTTCTTTAGTAGGTGACATTGGTCTTTGTGCCTTAGCCACCTTAAAGGTAGTGTCAGTGTATGGATCAAAGTGAAACTTGCTAGATTTCATTTTGTCTGTCTTTGTATATGTTTCTTCTTGAAGAGCCTAGGTTTGCTAATTTATGGCTCAGTTTCAAGATCTATTTTTGAATGATCTCCTCTTTAACTAAAGGATCCTCTTCTTCATCAGATTTGGGAGGAGGTGAGGCTTTATGCTCAATCTTCACTTTACATGAAGCTTTGTAGTAAGGCCGTCGTGATGGGTCTCCTTTGATAGTGGTGTGATGTTTCCCAGAAGTAGAAGTGTACCCTATATCAAAGGGTTTATCTATGTATAAGAGTGATATTGGTTCTTCTTTTTTGTGATTAATGACCTTGGTTTCTACTTCGTGTTCGTGCAGAAACTTAGCTCCTAATTCTAAGACTCTTGCAAGTACTTGATCTCTATTATAATATAGGAGTTCATCAAATCTACCTAGGTCTAATCTTTGTTGCTCTTCAGAAGAGTCCAACTCTTCTCCACTGTGGTCAATTAATGGCTCCACATCCTTGACTTGAGAAAAGAGAGGCGCTAAGTTGTTTCTACTAAATGGGAAGGTTTCGAAAGGGTTTTCTCCTAAGTCATGTTCATTTGATTTGGTTTCCATCTTCATGATTTTAGGCATTACTAGCCGACATTTGTATGAAGCTTGCGTGGATCCTAAATGTATGATTTTGCAAGTCGTTCGAGGTGATGTTTGAAATATGCCACAATGTGTCCTAGATGCAATGCTATGCAATCATTTTTATCAAAGAACACTCATATGCACACTTAAATGTAATGATCACTCAATTTTGTCATTACCAAGCCTATACCCTAAAATGAATAGTGACAATATTGTATCAATGCGTAGGTCAAGTTAGAATTCTAACAAGGCCTAAATATCAAAGTGGTATTGATGTTCTCTCGATGAGGTATACTAAAACTAGTTTGAATGCCGATGAAAGCTAAGTCTTCTGAAAAATGGAAGTTGTGACTAGATATAGCGTAACAATGCTATCTTGATACATTAACCAAGCAAGCAAGGTGTTAGTATCAAGACAACATTATTGTGATATATATAAGGTGATATCAACACTTTTTAAAAGACTCAGATGATGTCAAAACTAAAACCAAGTAATGAGTATGACAAGAAGTTTTTAATTGTGTGAGCGAGTAACCATAACCATACAATAAAGGGACTTATATCACGTTCTCAAAAAAAATTGAAAACACGATGTAAGTACCAAGATTGTGTGACTAGAATGTGAGAAAAACTATCAACTCAAGAAGAGACAAATGATGAACCGAACTCGCAGTAGTGAAGATGATCTTGAAATCAAGATTGAAGGACTATCAAAGATATGAAAATGTACTGTGCACTTTAGATGTTTAACAACCCAGCCGTAAACATGGATGGGTGTAAACAGACAAAAAAGTGGCAAGTACCATCTTTGATAAGATGTGTAAGGTATCCTCCCTTCTCACCCCAAAATTAGGAAGTGAGAATGCATGGGTATAGATCAAAAAGATGAAAAATAAACTAAGCGCCACTTGGGCAGAGCTTCACCTCATCCGAAGGTGAGAAAGAAGCTAAGCTAAGTGAGACGTTGGTCTAATTTTCGTGATAAAAGACACTTAGATCAAACTTACGTGGGCTCTTTGTCTTTTTTTTTAAAAAACAAGGTTCAGACTCCAATCAATTCGTCACTTTGTGATGGCTTGATGTGACAAAGGACTAGTAAAGTGGGCTCCAAGATAGAATGGCCTCCCTAATATGTTCTCTCAACTAGGTGTCAGAATATTGTCTAATGTGAGCATGATTTACCCAAAGAGTCACAATGACTAAATTGGGAGTATCTCAGCTTTAGGGTACCCCCTTCTGATATAATGAGAAACTAGTGTGTTCAGTTGTATCATCACTGGAGCCATGATACAGAAAATATTTGACTCTAACTCACAATGAAATACTAGTCAAGTGGGTAAGCGGAGCGCTTCCTATTTCATCCATGAGTTTACTCAGTGGTGGATTGCTTTAGGGTTCCTGGAACCACCCCCATTGTTGTAGCTTAAGAAGTTATGTCAAAGGGGTTATGTTCCAGTTGAGTGGATAGGGACGTACCCTTTTCCGAAACCTGCAATACAGTGTGAAGGGGAATGGTGTGTTTTTTTATCTTTTTAACTTAAATGTGGTTTTAAGTAGCACACCATTTGGCAATCTGCATGTAAACACATGTATTAGAAGTTTTGTGTTTTGTTTTGATGCCTTTCTTTAACAAGTGTTAGGTCCTGTAGACAATGAGTTTAGTAATTTTCCATTTGCAAATTGATATCAAGAAAGATAATTTACACTTTGCTTTTGATTCCTAAGATTGCCAAAGGGTGCAAAGGAAGAGCATACACAATGTGAAAATTCCACTAAGACAAATCATATGGAAATTATTTTACCCTTTAGAATCATAGAACAAGTGTTTTTAAAGTGTGACATAAAGTTGTACAAGTGATTTTGATCGCCTAGAAGGCGCGAGGAGAGAGCATACAAACTTTACAAGCCTCATTCAAGCTAAGAAATGAAGACACTTAAGCTATGCAAGCTGAAATAACAAAACAAAACCCTCCATCTACCTTGTTAGTCTTAAAAAACCTCAGAAAATTTTAGCAAAATGATTTTACAGCCTGGAGATTTTTTTTAAAATTTTAACACTGAGACGCACCCAGAATGACACTAGAGTGTCCCTAGCTGACGAGATACGCATGCCCTAACCAACCAGATGCGTGGCAGAAAGAACTGATAGAGGGGTATAACACCTACGCGGGCCTGCCTGACAGGTATGCTAGGGTTCCGACGCAAACACGTCTGTCTCAGTGGATACGCCTGCAAAATAGAATTAAATAAATCCACAGTATATCAAAAATACACTAGTGCGCATAGAGAAACGCATATGCCTAGCAAGTGACGGAGATGTGAATATTTCAACAGAGACATGGTCAAGTCAAAATGACATATTTACACAGTGGGGTCATATACACTAGCACGTCTAGAGAGACAGAGACACGTTTCAGTGGACGTAGATGTGTATGGTTCAACAGCTATGTGCCTCTTTGAAAAATGACCTCACAGTGAAGAGTACGACTAGACAGGTGTGCACCTATTTTGATGGGGACACTAGGGTTTCGAAAGGGATGTGCCCCTTTAAGACACTTATGTGTACACCCTAAAAACCCTGTAAAACTCACAGATTTTCAATTTTTTCAAAAGTAAACAGGTTATTTGTTAGTCAAAGAGGCCTATTTCTAGTTCAAACCCACAAAATATATACAAACAAGGGTGATTTAACTAGTTTTAGAAATGGAAATAAGCAAATAACAAGTTGTTTCCTCTAAAAAAAATTCTAAGTGAACTTTGAAAAACTTAAAAGACCTCCATTAATGGAGGATGGACATAAGTGTCCCACCGGGCATGCCAAATGTGTTCAAAGAAAGGTTGCAAAAGCTATGGAATGGGGTAAGAACACTCAAGAACCCCAAATCTTTGTGCAAAACTGATCAATGGACCATCAGTTAAGAAGTAAACAAGGATTCCTACTTTGCATGCATTATTTTGAAGCAAACAAGTGAACTTAACAAATATAATTACCCTCTATTCTTGAAAGCTTAAATAAGTGAACCTAATAAGGATCTAAGCAATCAATTTATACTTAAGAGAACATGAGCTCACCATTAATGGCTTCAAGGCCAATGGTTCTTCCCATTTACTCCATGGTGTGTGATGTGTTACAAAGGATAAAGAAAATAGCTCAATAAGATGAAATAAAACTCCTAAACCTAGCAATAATACTATAGTTTATGTTAGAGGGAAGAAGTGTTCTTGTAAATGAGAGGGGGGTAGTGGGCTATTTATAGTTTTCCATTTGGGAAATGGGAGGCTTTTTGGTGCATGTGGGACTAAAAAGGGAGTCAACAAGTTAATTAGCAAGTCAAAGTAAGATTTGACTAGGTTTAGAAGAGGTTGATCATGATTTAGGGTAATTAACCTAGGTTAGACTAATTAATCTTGTTTAGAGAGAAATTAGGGTTTTGGGAGGGTTTTAAAAGGCCTAATTAATCCAATGAAATGGATTGATAGTCCAGGAAGCTAATAGAAGTAGTAAAGAAGAGGATTTTAGCCAAGAAGAGGCTATAATAGCCTATTTAATTGACTTATAAGAGGAATAAGACCAGAAGAGTGTTGTAAAAGGGGAGTTAGATAGATCTAACTGACGATGTGTCGTCAATTTGTGAGGAAGAGAATAGTTAGTGCAATATTAGAGATAATAGTGCTTTGATCAAACGCTCTTACACTCATGTTGCTACTACCCCACATTCTCCCACCATCCCCCGCACACCTCTCCATCTTTGGTAGGTGATTTCTGTAGGGTCATCTCATTATACGATCAGGCGTTTGTGTTCTTAAGGTTCTTACATGGCTGTTGAGGGATCTGCTACAAAAGTGAACCTCATTATCACATTGGGGGGCATCACTATTCCTTTCCTCCCTCCCTCTTTTTCATCATTCATCACACACTATATTCAACATGCTTTTACATCTTCTCATTCTACCACTATCAACATATCATTATTTTAATATCTTATATTATCTACATCACATTACCCTTTCCACTACTCTATCACATTACATCATATACTTACATTCTTTTAGGCATGTTATTATACTACTCATTCACATACAAATCATCTTCCATTCACTACTTACCTATTATATCCACATCATGATATGTTTCAAATATTCGACAATCAAGAAAACCATTTCAACAATGCATACAACATGTCATCAATCAAAATACACATGGCAATCGTCACATCAATATAAGTGCACAACACATATGATACTAAACATGTGTGTGTGTCTATATATATATATATATATATATATATATATATATATATATATATATGTGTGTATATATATATCACGTCAAAAAACATAGTTACAAAACTAAAATCATTAGGGGGCATGCCCCATGCATCAATACAACCATAGATATCATATATCATCCTCACTATCACTATATAGGATCGCAGGAGCTCTAGAACTAGATGCTTCACCGCTCAATATACTCCGTTGGTGGCAGCCTCTATATCATTCTACCTATCTCTGTAGTATAGACACATCAGCCAAATACTCCATGAATCGACCCTATAGCTCCACATATATCATGAATACATCCTGAACTAGGGCCCCTCCTCCTACAACCTTTCTAGCTCACTCATTCTCTACGCTGGCCTCATCATGCTCTCTCAATAACATAATACATTTGGTTACCTCTATAGCCACTGGCTCGAATAAATGGGCATGATCACCCACAATTGTATCCACTCGCTCTAGCACACCGCCTCCCTTGAGCACATCTGCAGGCACATTATTCGTAAACATGTGTATTGATGATTCAAAAATCAACAACTAATACACATCACTTGCAGCAATACAACATCACATTAATTACTTAACAAATAAATATGAGTAATACTTATGCTACACCAATGCTACTACTAGCCAATCTCCATTGGGGGAAGGGAATTGCCCCTTTACTCCTCCCATTGTTGGCTCACCTTCCACATCTATGACAACTGGAAATAATAACACCCATTGGTGTAATGTTCATCACTTGCAACAGGCCTGGGTGCACCCTACCTGATCAACCTATATCGGCTCCATGGTAGCATTTGCCTCGTTTGGACCAAGATGTGCTAGTTGTGCTCCTATCAGACTAGACCTCGTTCTTGGCTTCCTTGGTGCTCTAGTAGCTCTTTCCCATACATATGGATTTGGGGGCACATCTTAAACCATACCAAATTGACTCGATACATGCTTTGCATAGAATAATTTTCCAACTCCTGGAAATCATTTATCCAACCAAATGGTGCATCAAATGCACCACAACTCTACTTCATCCTCTAACAAACCATCATAGTCTCTATGCGGCCTCCATATGATTGCCCCTTGCCCCATTTGATTCAGCATCAACCTATAAGTTGTCTTGTCCAGTCTCCTACTACAGGTGCCTACCCACCTTGCTGCAAATAAATCAGATCTCCACCAATCACCACGTGGCCCACTGAGTGGCATCAATACCGTAATATGATCGTACACCCACGTGTGTAAAAATGTGATATCCTAATCCACCCCTATGGTCCTCCTATGTGTATCTATATAAATCTATGTATAAATGGGCTAGCACACATCATGCCCATGTGAATCTTGTCCCATGCTCCTTTATACGCTAACAAATATCATGCATCTTATACAATATACCACTCCGTAGCCCTTTACTGTCACTGATGAAGCTATAACCACTGTGATAAACTTCCGCAACTGCTGAACACCTAATCTCAATATGGAATCTAGAATAATATGGGTCTCTTTCTATACTCGTGTCCCAATAAAATATCATCTCACTACTCTCATTTGTCTCTGGGAATCCACAATGCTCATAACCTACACTCTCTTCCCCACAATCGGTAGTCATAATATCTTATATACATCCTTTAGGGTCACCATCATCTCAGCAATAGGCAACCAAAAGGTACATGTATCAGCACACCATCTCTCACACAATGTAGTCACCATAGGAATATTATGGGGAACCTCCCCTAATCTCGCTATGTGTCATAGTCCAACAAATTCCAATATCTCCCACTCAACATCAAATAACCCCAAATTCAACAATGTGTTAAAATGCCAACCCCCATGGAAATATCTCGAGTTTATATCTCTCTGCATAACACACACAGTAATTATCGTCACAAAATCACACACTTTAAACATTATTTAGTCCCGGTCTCATTCTACCTTTCATATGATTTTTGAGTGAAGAAATTACTAATTAACCCCCATATTTTGGCCATTTTTCTTTGCATTTTCTTGTCACTTCCAACCTCCAACACATACTTTCCCAGTATGATTTCTTCATTTCCTGTCATTTTAGCCTTGACTGGGACACCTAGGCTAGTTCTGGGGCACTGACGGGCGCCTTGGTCCCAGTCAGGGTGCCCTGATCCTTTTCCCACTTTCCAGACACTTTTTGGGCACTTTCTAGCCATTTGACCACTCTTTATATTATTTAGTTGTTATTTACATCATTTTAGTACTATTATTTATTGTTATTCCTAGTTATATTAACTACTATTATTCCACATTTTAGTTAATCATTTTGGTGAACCCCATGTCTTTCGTGCTTCAGATCCTCATCTTTCTTCTATCATGGGTCGTAAAGCTCCTCAGGTTCCTTTGTCCAATTTGCTTAAAATGTATCTTGACTGTTAAATCATTTTATAAAGAGAACTAGACAATATATGTCATCCTAAAGATATGGCACCAAACGAAAGAAGTCATATCTTCCATGTTGTGATCCTCATGTGCAAATTTCACTAACGCCTCAAGGTTTTGGTGTAACGGTTTGTTACATTTGGTATCAAAGCAACCACCCAAGTTCGAGTCTCAGCACGGGTAGCTACGTCGGCATTGCAGTGTTCACCCGAGGCTCGTATAGGGCAGGGTGGGGTCCCACTATACAAGCGCAAATCTAGCCCAGGGTCTGGGCTACGAAAGCGTGGTGGGATGTTGTGATCCTCATGTGTGGATTTCACTAACGCCTCGAGGTTTTGGTGTAACGGTTTGTTACATTACACCATCTATTTAATGACCTTAGTCCTTGTACTCCTCCATCTACTCAACCCCTATTGGACTCAATTCAAGATTTACATTCTTTGTTTCAACACAAGTTTATGACTATGGAATCGACAATCACATCTCTCAAATTTGAAATTCAACAACTTAAGGATGTTTCTCAAGTACATGTTTATTCTCCTTCTACACCTCATTATCATTCTATGTCTGCTACATGTGCTCATATTAGTGATCCTCAAGTTATACCATACCAAAAACATTTCATTTTTTTATCACAATACTAAACAACATGACCTTTTTACTGAGCTCCTTAGTCGTCAATTGATCACTTTACCACCTACTCATTGTTATCTTCCTTATCAACTAGCTAAATATCAAGGTCATCCATATTACAATTATCATCAAACCAATGGACATAATGACACTGACTGTCATGCTTTACAACAAAGAAGCAAACATATTGAGTGTCAGGGATTTATCTCATTCGTTTCACAACATTTTGTTGCATGCTCATCTACAAATGTTACATCTAATAAGCATAATATTATCACTTTTGAAGTACCTTCTTTGGCCAATAAAGATCTAGATATTAAATCCACTCCACATCCTCTCAAGGATGGTTCCACTTATCTTCCACTCAAGCTATCTATGACATTACCACGTCAATCTAAGCAACCTCCTTTAAAACTTAGTGCTAATTAGCTTCTTATCAAACCTTCAGTAGAGTCATCCACACCACAAAAGCTACCACCATTCAAGATACATCCCCATCCTAAACCACTTCAACATCTAATTGTTTTTGTCGAAGTAACTACTCCTACTGCTGGTCAACACACATCGTACATTCCACTACCGCATGGTCCTACCATTACTTTTTCCCGCCATGCTTCCACCGGTTCACGTAAACTTGGTCTTTGGTAGGTGATTCTTATCACCCTACCCTCCTTATGACACACTCATATTATTATGGTTCTTTTATGACTATTGAGGGGTGTGTTACAATAAAGAACCTAGTCTCATCTTACATTAACATATCTATCTATTACATGATCACTCATACATACATACATACATCTACAATCATCTATCACTCATCACACATACCATATGATCTCTCATTATTCATCTCATCATTGAATCAATCTTACAAAATCTATGATACTTCACCACCTTCATACATCACTTCTCTATTTGTTGTTCAACATAATTTATAGGAGAATACATGCATAACCACATATTTGGGGGGCATAACATCTAGCACACCCCCCTCCTCATATTAGCATCAATACATCTCTCATACTTGTATAATCATACATCAATATCTTCACATAGGCATACTCATCACACTTTTTAGCATCGTTATTACCCGATGACACACTCTTATGCTTCGGTTTCACACTTGACTGTTGAGGGCATACTACACATGAACCCCACACACTACACGATAGGCATTACACACTCTATTTATTCATCACACATTTTATAGTTTGTTTGCATCATTACACGTCATACATCATACTAGTCTTCATCATACATACATGTGCATTAGGGTTGATTTCACGCTTTTACACATTACACATTGCATTCATTACATGGTCATCCATGCTCATCACATACGCTATACACATTGACTATTTTGCATCTACATTTCATGTGCATTTTACACTCTCAGTATATCTACATATCTCGCATATTACACCTTACATTATGTCACATCATTCATGTCTTCACACTTCTATACACCATATATATCATCTACACCATCTATATATTCATTATATTACACTTCTATTGTTTATAAGGTTAACATTACATATCACTCGCCCTGCATACCACATACTAAGTTTACCTACATTACTAGGCTACCTACACACATTGTATTACATACTATTCATCGTGCATTGCACATTTCTACACATCATACGGTCATCTATCATCATGTATACTACATTGTCATCTACGCGCCCCACTCACTATCCGATGACACACTTTAGTTCCTTGTTCCATGTTTGACTACCTAGGGTTTACAAATCAAATGGACCTTACCATACTTACACGTTCATCATTCGACCTTCTATCATGTGACATTACTAGGTTAGTGACATATGTTTTAGGCTAAATGGTCACCTATCCCTTCATCTTGTACTGGTATACGCTTTAAGCTACATCACCACTCCCTTTTATTCATCTAGTAGTGATATACGATTTAGGCTACATCATCAATCCTATATTAATCTTGTCATGACATACACTTCGGCTATAAGGTTCATGCACACATCATTTATAGGTCGCATTTCATCAATACACATGCATAATCATCACAACATGTTAGACACAACATACACACATTTTGACCATTTCCCGATGATGCACTCTCATTTACGGTTCATTCTTGACTGCTGAAGGAGAAAACTAAATGAACCTCATTACATACATTTCCATTCACTCAAGGGGCACATGGATCCTAACATCCATCTTGCATTATATTCCACCCATCCACGACATACTGCATATCTTGGTTGTTTTTACTCTTGCTTGCATTTGCTTGTATATGATCGCTTTATTACACATGCTAGTTAGATTTCTTATATGTCATTTATATATACCATACACACATGTGCATTCATGCCTTTGTTTATTTGTGATCACAAATACAAATCCTTTGTACACAGCACAGATGCTCACCTTCTACCCTTCCTACACTGGTCGCTAGGGGCATACACATTCGTCTATTATAGGTGTTATTGTTTAATTTTGTACTTAGCACTTTACATTATTTGGTTATACATGCTTTTGACATACTATTTATCTTTCTAACATGTTAATGGGTGCTTCATGTGCAACATTTGTTATGCAAGGATATTTGCTTCCATACTTGTTTGTTACATTGTTTGTTATTGCTTGCTATTATATGTGGCCCTTGTCCTTTGTTTGGTGTGCACACTTGTTTGTTGTATGTGGCCATGATGGCATGGCATGTCTTGCGACATCGTGAGTGATGTCCCATGTTTGTAGCCCACTTTGTGTAACTTACTTTATCTTCTTACGTGTTTGCATCACTATATGGCTTGGTAGCTTACACATTACTTTCTGCATGCATGTTTGTTCGTACTAACACTTGTTTTTAGATAGCCTTCTTGTTTATACACACCTTAGATTCTATCAAGTGCTTTCCTTTCCCCCTACAAGGTAGAGCTATAGAGTTCATGTGGTTGGTCCTCTATTGGGGTTGTATTCTCATATTAACGATGTTGTATGCACCCCCAAAGAGGGACGGCATCATTTGGGGTTTACATACTATACAAAACTCAATACTAGTACAGTCAGTTCGGTTTTCTACCCTTGGCATTGTGGGTACAGTTCAGTTCAACTTCTACCCTTGATATTGTGGGTTATACAACAAGTGGGTTCAGACCAGTCTATGAACCCTGTACACAATAACTTTTACAAGACATGGTGTCCTTAGCATTATGGGGAGTAGTTAGAGGCTTAAAGGTTATAGTGGGTGTGCCTCCCTACACTACTTAAGCTAGTGGTGTCAGATCGCCCAAAAAACTAGGCAGTACAGAGATCTCTTCATACAACTTCAAGGAAGCAGTCACAGGTTGGAGAATAATGCAACTTTCTCCCTATACTTCTTTAGCCTATGGTGTCAGATCACCCAAAAAAAACCAAGACATAATATCCTCCTTCTACACTCTTTCTCTCAACGTGGATCAAGTGCACATGTTCCATTTTTCATTTGCATATTTTACATTTTTACATGTTTTTACATATGCATAAATGTGTTTTACATATATATACATGCGTTTTACACATATATACATGCGTATTTGACTACATGGCCGTTTTATCCATGTAACTCCACCTGTATGAGAAACAACAATCAACAACAACAACTACAACAATGGGGGCAACAACAACATTTTGTGGTAGCACACACTATACTAACCATAAAGGTACATTATACACATCATCAGTTATACACATGTTTCCGCCCTAGGTTCACTCTCATCACTTTTTTTTACACTTTTTCATCTTTAGTTTCCATGCTCCATCATCTTTCTGTCATTCCACGCTTTGTCTAGTCCTTTGACATGTTTTTCTACTACAAACTTCATGGACATCAGGTACGCATCTCTATCTACTTTATGTTACCGAGATTTCCACTCACCAACATAAAGTGGGGGCGAATGTAGTCACAAAATCACACACTTTAGAAATTATTTAGTCCCGGTCTCATACTACTATTCATATGGTTTTTGAGTGAAGAAAGTACTAATTAACCCCCATCTTTTGGTCATTTTATTTTGCTTTCTGTTGTCATTGTCGACCTCCCACACATACTTACCTAGTCTATTTTCATTGTTTCCCGTCATTTTAGCCTTGACTGGGACATCTAGGCTAGTACGTGGGTGTTAACGAGTGTCCTAGTCCCAATCGGGGTGCCCTGATCCTTTTCCCACTTTCCTGCCACTTTTTGGGCACTTTATAGTCGTTTGAACGCTTTATCTTTCTTGTGGTCGGCCTTTTCAGGGTTAATTACAAAATTAGAACAAAAGAACCATATAAATATAAAGTTATAAAACCATATGAGGGACAAAACACTATTCACTATTATCATCCATTTAGAGTTGGATCCATTTAAGGCATCTAGGGCTCATTTGCATCCATCTAACTCCATCACAAGGCACAAGGCTAGTTCATCTACATCACACAAGCATAGGAGGGAGTTTATTCTATTCCATCCACCATTCTATTACATTTTCTACACATAGGTATTGTTTGCTACCTTCACAAAGTACGAATGACATAAGAACACCTAGGGCATGATTGCACACACTTGCACATAGAACTACATCGGGTTTGAGATGTAGTGCAATGCTCGATTAGTAAGTCCACCATTGTGGTAGTTGAGGACAGTTCAACCCCTTCATATGCATTTTATTTTTTTAAGGTTTGATTTTTGTTTTGGGGTTTTGCAGGTCTCCTCTTCATTATTGACTACTAGCAACATACAACCAAGTACAACAAAGTTAGTGCGATAGACAACGAGGGCTTCAGATCACTTAATGAGCCTACAATTTTGGTTTTTGGACCTCCTGCAGATACCAGGGTGCTTGAACATAGACTAGAGTGCCCACAGACACCTTGATCCTCTCCCAAATGCCCCAATTCAACCAAATAGTTTAGATCTGGCCTTTTCAGGACCTCTACATGCTTGTTCCTGCTTCTAGAATATTCAGACCATTTTATGACACAATCCAGATCAGTGTACAAATTAACTAGGCTCCTTCCAACCCTTATTTACATATTAGGGTTTATATTTTCATTAGCCAAGTTGTTTGGGTCACTTTTTATATTTATTTAGCTATTATTTTAGTATTGTTATTTATTGTTGTTCCTAGGATTAACTATTATTATTCCACATTTCAGTTAATCATCAACATAATTTTGACATTATTTCCTCACATATATTTAAAACCAGTTGATTATAGTGTAAAAATTAATCAAAATACCAATATTTCACATTGCACTATCAAAGCCATCTCTTGGGTTGCTAATGCCCAAGATCAAGTCACGGGTGCCTAGAAGCAGGTCACCAACACCTGGAACTAGGTGCTGACATACCAAAAGACATCAACACCCTAGCCACTCCTATCCAGCTCAGAAACACAAAAAAATATAAAAGTTCAAATTTTACACAAATTGCAAAAACGAACAAATTTCACCACATTTTTCAAAAACAATCATACTTGCCAACTCATCAGTCATCTACGCCGTTACTCTCTCGAATCTTGTCAAACTCACTTCCCTAACACATGGCATCCTCACATCTCAGAGCTCCAAATTTCAATCAACCTTGGTAAAAATGACATACTATTTACTTTTCACTATTACTATATAAAGTAATTCCACTTTTACCTATACTATAATTACAATTTCCACCCACTCTTACAACTAATACACATTGGACATGATTTCACACATATCTTGAGCCTTGTTACTCCATTTTCTTCCCCATTTGCACCATTTGGATGAAAATTTCTTCTAGCATTGTATTATACACATCGTATAATGATGCATTCAAATCTAGAACAAGTACTCATCAATCTACATACATTATTACATTGTCTTCTATATTGTCTCTCATTCACTCTTATATTTACTTTCAGCTCAGTGCTCGTCTCTTCACCCCTCACCCTTTCACTGAAAGGGGGGGCATATAATCAAGATCACCCTAAGATCCCTCTCAAGTTACAATATAATCAATCGTTATTGTTATCACATCACTATGGAAATCATTTTCTATGATTCTATTCAAAGCAAAGGAACAAAATCACTCTATATTCAACGTCTAAATATTTTCTATGGTTTCAAATATATTCCCCTAATAACCTAATTTGGGGGCAAAGCATAAAAACCTCTCTGTGAGTAATCTACTAAGTATAAAAATCCCAAATCAACTCTCCATCATTTGAATCAAATTAGTCAATTCTTTACTATTTCTCTTAGTAGACCTAACTTGGGAGCTGCATCACAATTACTATCACTCCCAGATGACTTGACTTGGGATTCATTTTACATATCTATTGCTTCCAGATGACCTAACATGGAAGCCATCTAACACTATAAAAATCGAGACACCCATGGGAATGGGGGTAATGAGACATCATTGCCTTTCCTATACTGCTCTTATATGGTTTCTTCAATACAAAACAATATGATACAACACATAACTAAATTTGGTCTCTATCCATCTGCAACAGTTGAAATTTTTTGGGATGTAGCCATGGATGGAGAGTAAAACTATAACTCTCTCCCCAACACTCTTTCTCTAGTGGCAGGATTCCTGAATCCTTCTATTTATAAACAAAAATTAGGTTGGGAATTGATAATTCCCTACGTCTTCAATCTCTGTTGGCTATAATCACAATCTCCACAATCTACAAATCATCTCAATGTTTCTCTAAGTGATCCTTACAATGGTTTTCTATCCATATTTATGCCACATGGGTTGACACGATGACCCGTGGTTCACCACACTATAAGTTCTTACATTCTACGTGCACCTTTACAATTCAGCTTCTTTAGACTTCTCATAGGTATGTTCCTTTACTTCCTTTACACTACTTGAATTTCATTCAAATAGAATAAATGGGGGAAATGTAAACACAAAATCACACACATATTAATATTTTACTAAATCACAAAGTATGTTGTTATATACATGGATCTTAAGTAAGAAAATTATTCACTGGTGACATGTTTCCTAGTCCACTCACTTGTTTAACTTGATTTCTATTGGCTTTCTCTCTCACATTTGTCATTGATACACCTAGTTTTGGTCAAGTCACAAGGATCCCTGTCTGTCAGTCTTTTCACATTTGTCGTCATATATCCCTAGACACTAGCACCCATTTTGGACAGTAGCACCCAGGAAAACTGTCCATTCTAGGCGCTCATGTCCCCTTTGTTTTTCTCACTTATTTTTGGCAATTGTGGTAAGCCTTTTTGGATTTATTATCCTTATCTCAAGGTCGTAGTCGGCATGTTGTATCACTAGTGTCGAAATACAAACAAGAGGTCCCTATATATACATAACATACATACCATTAGAGGGGTGGGCGATTCCAAAGGGAAATCATAACTACATACTATCAAAGGGATTACATTTTTAGGTTGCTTACTCTACATAGGAAGGGGAAGTGTTGAGTTCCATCTCACACATTTACATTTTATCTAGCTTTAGCCCACTATCTTGACATCATTGGCGCGAGGGAAACCTAAGGACAGTATTTCACACACAAGCACAATGAACTACATGGAGTCTAGAATGTAGTGTAGCGCTTGGTCATAAGTTCATCCTTCAGATGACCATCAAGTTCAGTCTGACTTTACATATTGCAGTTTTCATTCCAATTTGATGTGTTTATGAGCTTGTGTAGGTAGCTAGGGTTTGTGTTGTAGGTTATAGTTACTTTAGCAATCTAAGTACAAATATCAACGGACCAACAATGAATAAGTGTGAACCCCTAACAATACGGGAAAAATTAGATTCTGAATATTTGTGTAGTCACCAACACCCAGGAGTTGTCTCTGGCGCCTAAGCGCCCTTGCCCTATCTCAAGCTCCTGTGTCTAGCTCTGTTCGCAAATTCTATAATTGATATCGAGCATTTCCAACACCATGCCCAGTTTGTTCATCAATTGTTCTAGTTCATATCTATTCCAGGATAAACATAAATCAAATATTTTCTTATACAGTTGCATCTTTAGACTGTTTAGCATTTGTATTATGTTGTATATTATCATAGTAGTTACTTTGAAATTAGATTTAATAATTATAATTTTGTTAAATCAGCAAGTCTTACTCTCTCGAGAGTACATGTAGAGATACTTCCTTTTGTCTTCTTTACATCCCCTTTCAACCCACACTATTTTCACACCATCCATATCATTCTCCCAATGACCTTCTATCATCCTTTGTGTTGACTATCTTGGCTTAAACTCATAAGGGGTTAAGTACGTATGAAAGACACCTACACTTTTTAGTCTGTACAACCCTATGCTTGTGAAAAGATCATCATGAATTTGGTGAGATGTTATAACCTTCTCCAACATTCTTTTGGTTTGCACTAAAATGGGAGATTTAGAAAATCCACCTAAGAGTTACCATAAGTAAATTGTTTTAGATATAATTGAAAGTGATGTAGTATATGTATGAAAAATGTGAAGTAGATGCAAGACATGTGAACTTCTCCACAAAACGCCTTATGTTATCTCATGGTTGTCTTATGGAAAAATGCCATGGTTGTATAATTTACAAAGAACGAGTTTACTAAAATGACTGGGGGAATTTTCATATAGATGCAATTGACATGTGTAAAGTACCAAGTTAGTTACATCCTCTTAACATGTGTCAAATTAGATATTGGATATATGGAGAAAAGTAATTGATTTAGGGAAGGGGAACATTTCGTAAAACAATTAGCAAGAATCCACTCAAGAAGCGATTTCCTACAACATCAAGCAATGACTTATTGGTGTCACCCAGATTTCATCCTGAAATCTGTGACTACCCTATCCAAAAAACATTCGTAATTTTAAAATAATGGGTCGTTTTGTGTTTTTATTGCCTGAAAGTTCTTGTATTGTGTCAAGATATTCCCAAAGAGCCATAGTAGCCTTTTTCGCCAAATACCCAGATGCCCAAAATTGTTATATTCTGTCGTCAGGATTTGTCTGCAAGAAATTTGTATTTAATTATTTTGAGCCCCGTATGAGGCTATTTGTGCTCCGTTTTAATGCTATTATGATCGAATATGTCATTACTCTTATGTACCAAAAGGGTTTTAACTTGGAATAAGTTTTGGGCTTTATTTGTGACTTTTGGCAATTTTTCGTGTTTTTGTGTTGTCCCGTTTCGTTTTTTGTGAAATTTCTCTAGAACAATTCCTTTGCCGGGTAAGCCTGATTTTTGGCCTAGAGCAGCTGGAAAACATATACGCACATTATGCCCGGAGGAAGTCATTATCGGAGGTCTGGATCACTAGGAAAAAAGCAAAGTCGTGCACAGAAAAGCCCCTGTGGGGTTGGGTGCATTTTTGGAAAACAAAGGATTTAAGTTGCAATGGGAAAAATACAAGCAACAGGCAAGATGAGAACATTGTACCTGCCTAGCAGGGTACTTTTTCTTGTGATATAAAATTCACTTAAGCTGCAGTGGGAAAGTTAGAGGCTGCAGGCAGACGGGAATTTATTGCCTGCCTTGCAGGGTAAAAATTCCCATGATAAAATAAAAGGAAAGTGACTTAAGTGAAATCATGGGATTTTAGTCCCTGCCTTGCAAGGTAAATAATCCCATTGTCAAAGTCAAATCACTTAAGTGGATCATGGGATTTTAGTGCCTGCCTTGCAGGGTAAAGAATCCCATTATGAAAAATTCTTAAAAATAGAATTATATGTGCAAAAAAGTGCGACCCACCTTGGGTGAATAATAATGCAATAAATAAATATTTGTTAATATTTATTCACCCAATTTTGGCACCCAGGCTTGTGGAAAAGTCAACAAAGGGAAGTGGACATAAGGAATTTAAAAATAGAATTCCAAAATTAAATAAATTTAATTTATTTAATGCTGCCCCTTTTGAGAAGGAATTAATACTTTTTAAAGTATTAAATGATTATATTAATTCCTATTTTCAGTGGTTATGGTCAAAACACACTGTGAAGCTTAAGTGAAGTGAAGTGTGGATGATTAAATTGAATTAATATAATTGATTGGATGGTTGTCCTTAAACATGCTATATTTAAAAGAGAAGAGCTTGATTTTTAATTAATTAATTGCCTTTAATTGTTAGGGCAATTATTAATTATAGAATTGTGAGGGTTATATAAGCATGGGCAGCCATATGGGTGAATTATGTAATTCACAGGTAAAGAATTGCAGCCAAGAGGAAAAGTGCGCCCCCATTTGAAGAAGGATTTTGCTCAGGCAAGGTGGAAACAAGGCATTTGAAGAAGGATTTTGCTCAGGCAAGGTGGAAACAAGGCATTTGAAGAAGGATTTTGCTCAGGCAAGGTGGAAACAAGGCATTTGAAGAAGGATTTTTCTCAGACAAGGTGGCAATAAGGCTAAAAGCTTCCAAATTTGGTGCATGCTTTGAAGGAGGTCGATCTTTGTTTGCATAGGTGTTACAGGTGCTTTACAAAGGAAAAGGAGCTTTTATCAATGTCCAATACATTGCATATATCCTCCGAATATGAAGAATTGTCTAGATTTGCACCAGTTTTGAAGAATTCCAGTTAAATAAGAAGAAAAAGAATTATTCAGACAAAGATAGACAAAGCTATGGCGAAGAAAGATGAAAAAGAAAGCGCAACAGAGTCATGCATCACTTCTAAATTTACAGATATTGGAGACACGGATCTAGGCTCGGAACCTCTTACTAAATTGATAGACAGATCCAAAGTAGGAAAGACTTCACTCATGCGTGTAGGAGAAACTTCACTCATGCATGCAAATTAAAAGCAGTGGAATTTTTTGAGTTGCAGTTTTTCCATCCATAGCCCAGTTGCCAAAGTTTGTTATGCAGGTGCAGATCCATATCTAGATGCAGATGCAAATCCATATGCAGATCCAGATCCAGATCTCATAGTTGTTAAAGCTTCCGGCACAAAGGCTTCATCCCCTTGTTTCAAATGTAGCCCGTGAAGAAGTTAATAAGTGGAAAATTCCTTCCAAGATCTTGTGCAAATGCTCCCATCTTCCAGTTGAAGCCTTCATTGAATTTTCATTCATCCGGAGTGTTTTCCAGAATTTTTAATTGCTCATATGCGATTAAAAATAAGGATGATGAGTTATCTACGGCAAACATTGCATTGATGCATGTACTGGAGAAGAACTGCAAAAGCTTCAAGGATAAAAGAGAAGACAATGCGAAGGCAAAATTCCAGCTTGCTTCCAATTCCAGCTGCTTGCAATTCCAGCTTGTTTCCAGATCCAACTTGACTCAACTGCATGCAGACATGAAAAAGGAAAAAGTTAGCTTTCTTCTTCCTTCTTCTTTCCTCCGACAAAGTTAGCTTTCCTCTTCCTTCTTCTTTCCTCCGACAAAGTAATTGAGTGATCAATTCAATTATACAACTTAAGTGATTGGTTTAAAAGCCATTACTTGAAGAAGTCAACTACTTGGAGATAGGTAGCGGATGTGCAAAATAGAAGGTTCAATTTTCAGTTACAAATCATACATGTCATGCAAAGAGGAATTTCAGGATGGAGATTGCCAATTGTTTCTTTCCTCCAACTTCCACATGTGTCAGTTCAACTAAAGCTTCCAATTTATAATTGCCCCTCTACATTCTATAAGTAGAGGAAGAACCTTCGACTTAATGGATCAGAATTTGTAAGCAACAATCTTGTGTTCTAGACTTTGTGTTGAACCCCTGAGAGCCACTTGGAGCAAAGGAATACAAAGAAGCAGGTTTCCGGAGAACTTTGTGTCACGGTGTACTATGTTTCTTACTTTGAATCTTAGATCTCTTGATAAACTTTGTGTTATTTTAGATCTAGATCTAGATCTAGAGCTGCCTTTTTTTTATAATTTTGTGTGTTCATATCTATTAAGTTTCTTCCATGTGCATGCAATTAGCTCTGCTATCTACTAATTGAGATGCACATCTTCCCCATTTCTTCTCTGTATTGCCTTTACTTCCTTCTTCTATAAAATACTTCCTTTCTTGAACAACTGCTTACTTGCTGCAGAACCTCTTAGTTATGGTTCATGAACTAAGTGGTTAAAGTAAAACCCTTGATAGATAATAACACATTTTTAAATTGACAAATCTGACACGGGAGCCTCACCGGTTAAATGGGGGAGATTTATCTCATGACTGCCTAGGTTTTGTGCTATGCAAAAAATCTAGCCAACACTTATATAATGCATACTCGTATTTAAGTGAACATACAATACCCTTTTAGAAAATTCAAAACATACTTACAAGTCCCTCTATTGAAAAATAGATGTGATGATGAAGGTGGCAGCACTGAAAATTAGATGTGCCTAAAGCACACCTAAAAATGCCTCTAAAATCAATCTTCTCCTTGAAATCAAAAAATGAGTTAACAAATGTTGACATGTTGTCACTCAAAAATAAGACAATGACATCTTCATTGGTCAGGGCCAACATCTTATCTATTAAGACTTTTCACCTCTTGAATCACATGTAACAACAATTATTGAATATTGGTTGGATAACAATGCGACTTCAGAACAAGTGCTTTGTTTCAAGCAATGGAAATAATGAAAGAAAATGGGGGAGGGAGTTTTAAAATACATTTTTTCAAATTATTAGATGACGTGACAAGATGTAATCATGTGGCATGTTAGGTCACAACATATAGTTTGGTTGCTCATGCGGGAGATCAAGGGCCACATGGCATGTTCACTTCTGTAGTCGGAAAATGTAAAAGCCCATGATGATAGGGTATGTGAGATACTAATTATGGTATGGTATGATATGAATGTTAGGGGCATGTTTTTGTATGGAGAGTGTTAATGCCAAATGCATTAACTCAAAAATAACCTATTTTCATTTGTTATATGTAATTTCCACTCTATCATGAGGCATATATGCCAAATATCTATGTAAAATAGTGGTTTTCCCATCTAAACAAAAAACCATTAAGGTAGCTAATTGATAATAAAATATTCAAGTTGCAACCAATATTGTATTTATAAAAAATAAAACTTTTACATAATCTTTTATGGTGGGTTTTTCTGTACTGCATATTTACTATTGGAACCTCCTTTATTTTATAATATGAAAAAAATAATACAATGTATTACATAGTAAGGGGGCAGCTGGTAGTGGTCATAGCCTAAAAAAATGATAAAACAAACACCACAAGGACAAACAAAAAGATGCCATGCAGGCTACAAAAAATGACCACAGGTGGAAACAAAGAACTACATCATAACAAACTTAAGCACATGGAGCAGCAACACCTAGAGGAGGAGGCAGATCATCTCATGTGGAAAGAGTATGAGAGAGTGTGCAACTTGTCGGAAGGGGGGTTGAGCATCCAACCGTCCTAGTTTGGCATCTAGACGCTAAGAGGCACCATGATTCCCCACTTGCGGGGCGGTGAGCCACCAAACTGAGACGTCCCACCAGGCGGAGAGCCCCAATTCAAGGAGTTGGCCATAATTTTTTCCATTAGCTGAGCTCCAGCCAAGCCCAGAAGGAAGATGGACCTGGGTGAGCTAGCGGTGATGGAGATGACCGTGTGCTTCTGGAATGGATTCAAGATCTACCACGACGTCTGGGTGGCGGCGAAGGAGGTGGAGGGTGTTGATCATCATCCAGGGGGACACGACTCATGGTATAATGTGTGCACTGCCCCAATGGTCAAAATTTACTGGAGATGAGAAAACTCCAATGCCACCTTCTGGGCTTGTGCCTGAATCTACATGCACACAGAAGAAAAAATTACCACCTTTTCATTAATGATTAATTCTGCAGTAAGATCACAATGCTGGAACAAAGCATTATTTCTAGCTTTCCAAAGTTGGAAAAGAATAACAGAGTGGAAGAACTGCCAAAGGGAAGTAATATAAGAGGGCCAATTGGCATAATCACCAAACAACACAACTTTCCAATCAAAGAACTTGGGGTGACAAGGCCGAAAAAGAGAATGAATCCAATGCCAAGCATTTTGAGCGCGCGGACAAAACCAAAAGACATGTTTGAAAGACTCAGGGTGACCACAATAGAGATAGACAACCGGTTAGGAATACCAATGTGACTTAATCTTTCCCCTAACGAAAGCCCTTGGTAGATGAGACACCGGAGACAAAATTAAGCTTTGGTTCAAATAACGGATTCCAGGCCCGGTACAAATGACTTGACCAAGTGGAGGGAGAGGATTGCAGATTCCATCTAGAGTTGAGCTTGTCTAAGGTAGGTGAGATCAGTGAAAGGAGGGGGTAAATAACTCTAGAATTATATTGCAACAGAGGGATATCCAAATTCCATCTCCAATCCTTCCACCAAGCATGGGGTAGTTGAAGGCCCAATTTGTGCAACATAACATCAGGCATGAAAGATTGAATTACTAGAATTGAAGGCAAGTCCGAGTTGGCAAGGTGGAATTTTTGTTTCAGTGTAGGACAAGAGAACTAATCTTTGCGAGAAACCAAGTACCTAATAGTGGAGATGCCTTTCTGAGAAAGCCACACCACCTTAATGTTTGACATTTCTGCCAAAGGTAGATTATCTGAAGAGAAAATAGGCGACCACCAGATATTATGCTCATTGCTAAAGGAGAGACTAGTTCTGAAGCCATCACCCACCCACCGCATCAGATGCTTAACTGATTCAAAATCCTTCCAGATGCTCTTAACCACAAAGGTACCAGGTATTTTAACCAACACTCTAGTAATTAATAAGGTTTGAAACCCTATATTTTTCCAGCATTTCTTACCTATTGTAAGAGAGCACACCGAAAGAGATACAATTCCATAAAAGACCATGTCAGGCTTGGTTTCCCTGAATGAAATGAATGGCCCATTTGGAACAGAGAGAGATACTCTGGCTATACACATCAACAACGCCCACGCCACCATGGTCATGAGGAAGTGCACAAACATCCCAAGCCACTCTGTGAAACCCTCCCTGCCTGTAACTTGACCAAAGAAAGTCCCGCAAGAGTTTAGCTATCTTGTCAAAAGAATCCCGTGACGGACACCAACATGCCACATAATAAACATGAGTCGCAACAAGAATTTTGGTACAAACTTGGAACTTCCCAGCCAAAGACAAAGGTCGAGAAATCCATTTTTGCACCTTTTACTCAACTCGGTCGACCAAAAATTGCCATAGAGTGGAAGAATCGCCATCAAAACCAAAAGGAATTCCAAGAAATAGAAATCTTTCACCACTCTGAATCCACTTCTAGGGAAGGCTACCAGCCAATCGAGCATAGGCCAAGGACTTTGGCAAAACCCCAATGACTTGGCAAGCTGCACCTTGGATCCAGAATGCCTTGCAAAAAATATGAAGGCAAGAGAGTGCCTCCTGAACATTATGCCCCAATTCAGAAAGAGTGAGGAAGGAATCATCGACAAAGTGGCCATTGATAAGTTGGGTTTGATGATCAGGGAGATAAATGCCTCTTATTTGACCTTGCTCTGCTCTGTTAGAAATAAGATATCCAAACACATCAGCAGAAAGAATGAAGAGAGCAGGAGCCAGCAGGCACCCCTGTCGTATAGATCAAAACAACCCAACCTCCGGTGATTGGTGTCTGTTAATGGTGAGGCAAGAAGAAGCATCCAAGAAGAGAGTGTCAACAACATTAAGAAAAAAACTCCAAAACCAGAGCCTTGAGCATAGAAATAATGAAGGGCCATTCTATGTGATCATAAGCCTTCTCAAAGTCGATCTTCAAAAAAAGAACCTTCCTAAGAGAGGAACGAGCCCATTCCATGCCCTCCCAAACCACTATAAGATTGTCCAGAATGTAGCAGCCTTTAACAAAACCAGATTGCTCAGGTCAGACAATTTTAGGAAGCAGAGAAGCCACTCGTAGAGCCAAAGCCTTAGCCAAAATTTTGTAGGAAACATTAAGAAGAGTAATAGGTCTCCAACTGGATATAAGCTCTGGGTTACCTACTTTAGGAATGAACTTAATATTTCCTATGTTAATAAGAGTCCCAAGGGACTGAGTTTGAAGATCCTCTTGATAGACCTGTGATAAATCCTGTCCAAAAATATGCCAAGCTACTTTGTAAAACTCACATGGGAAGCCATCCAACCCAAGTGACTTATCGTCCATAAGAAAAAGAAGGGAATTATGAAGCTCATCCAAAGAAAGAGAAGCATCACAATGTTTCATATCTTGCATACTAAGTTTATGAGGGACCACCTCAATGCATTGCTGTAGAGTTGCATTACTTTCAATAGAAGGACTTTGAGCTTGAAAAACTAGGGTGTAGTGATCCACAAATCTAGAAGAGATCTCCTGCAAGGAATTAACCCGAGAGTGAGCCAACTAAATGGCTTTAATTTGCTCCTTGACTTGCCTGGCTTTGAGAATTTTGAAGAAACTTTTAGAGGCTCGATCACCAGTTTTTAAACAGTGTAATTGAGCCTGAATCTAGACGCCTTTCACTCTATGTTGTTCAATAATCTTGAGTTGGTGTTGGAGCTAAGCGGATTGAACTTAGGTAGAGGTATCAAACGGTTATGACTCGAGCAATTGAGTGTTCGTCAAAACTCCTATTGGAGGGCCTCGTCCGCATGCTTTTGGACACGTGCCACCTGTTTGTGAAAGTGGCAAAGGAACTTGGTTGTGTTTTGGATTACATCATTCCACCAATAAATCTAACTGACAGACTATGGAGGATGTGGCACCATGTTCCAGACTTGAGAAATATATGCCAACACCCCCAGATGATTCAGCAATGAGAGACATTCATATAAAATTACATGTTTGGAACTTTTAAAGGGGCCCTAGTCCACGTAATAGTGTAAGAGATCGAAGTATGATCAGATAAGAGAATGTATGACCACGTGGTGATAGGAGAATAACCGTTGGTAGCCAGCTCAAACACCTGATGTTGAGATATCATGACATGATCTAGCCATTTTGAGAACACGTGCCGATCCTTCTTGAAAGTTGGACCAAGTAAACCAATTTTGATAAGTAAAGTCCTGCTGCCTTCTAAAAAGTGGGTCTTTAATATCCCATGTACTTTTTAAATAAAACCATGCTTCCCACTCTCCAACGCACCAACACATCGGGAGAGCCCCCAATTTATCCTTGGGATGTTCCACCATATTAAAGTCACATTAAAAAATCCAATATGAAAGAGGTAGATTATCCCCTAACCATCACCATAACGCCGAGCTTTCCGAGCCATCATTAGGGGCATAAAGATTTAATATACCAAAAGAAAAAACATTAATATTGAAAATCACCCACATGGCCCTGTTGTCAGGATCATGACCTGTGGCAGTGATCATGGCAGAAATTTTGGGTGACACAGAAATAGAAACTCCACCTTTGCCTTCCAAATGAGAAGAGAAAAAATGCAGAAAATTTAGCGCAATACACGTTAATGAAGTCTGAAGTAGAAACCCATTAATTTTCACCTCTTGCAAACAAACAATATCAAGATTACCAATAAGATTACAAGCATGCTTCACATAATATTTTTGGGAGGATTCTGTGAGACCTCTAACATTCCATGAGAGACAATTCATGGAAGGTCAGACATAGAAAGCTCCTCCCCCTGCCCATCCTGCAACATATCCTCCGAATTTAAAATTCCAAAATTGTTGGAGAGAAAAACAAACTGGTTTGAAACAAATGGCTCCGTCAGAATGGTGTGACGTTTAGCCCCATTCGGCCCAACATTCTCTGTAGAGTCGTGAGGAGGACTCCGGGAATGATGTTGGGAAGAAGACGAAGTAGCCACCGTCCTAGTGTTCTGTATTGGCAGAGTGGGCTGGCTCTATACTGCGGGGGAGGGTTGAATAGGTTTAACAGGAATGGAGTTCAAGGGTGGCAGAATCGAATGTTGCCTAGAAGGATGTAGAGTAGCTACCGAAGTGAGCTTACCAGCCACTCCCTTCTTATTAACAAACATGGTCCAACCCTCAGAGTTCTCCTCCTGCGAAGCAAGAACATTTCGAACAATGACAGACTTGGTATGCTGGGTAAGCAGACATTCATGAATACGGTGATTAGACACTTGGAAACCGAAACAGGTATTGGGAAGGTTGAAGTAGACAACCTTATGTGAAATGCGCATCGACCCAACCTGAATGTTGATGTGATCTTGCAGATCAGAGGCTATATCAACCTCCACACAAACTCGTTTGTGCAGGCAAGCATAAAAAAATGGTCGGGCTCATGACAAATCACACGGCCAAGGGGGTGAACAATATCATTCAAGAAATGCCAGAGCTGCAATGGTAATCCTAGAAGTTCAACCCAAATAGGGACTCGAAGTGAAACCTGATTCGTTGGGTTGAAGTCAGGCCTCCATCTAGACAGGACAAGCAAGGTGTTACCAATATACCAACACGATGAGCATTCTAAAAGAAGCTGGAACTGCGATGGTTTGCGAAAAGTAAAGAAATAAAATCCTTTGGTAAGATTTCGGACATCGGTTACCTAGATGCCGCTGGACTCTCATATGGGATTTAATCTAGCTTTGGAGGTAAGACTTGTACGGAATACGACTACAAATTTAAACAACCAAACAGTTGTTATGATAAAATTGCACAACAAGATCAGCAAAAGAAAGCTCAATAGTAACATCTGACGGAGATTCAAAAACATTACCTCATCATAAAATTTTGGGACAAACTTCCTTGCACGTTTGGGAGCAATCGTCACCGCCGTTTGCAACTGATGTTGGAACGGGATGGTTAGAGGTCATTTTAAAGGGTTGACACCGCCCAAAATGGGCGGAATAAATGCCCAAAATGCTATGTAAGAAGGAAATAATAACAATAAAAAGCTTGAAAAGACCGTAGCAATAAGGCTAACACATGTGTAATCATGTAGACAAACCCTAGCAGAGCCGAATATTATACTGCAAATTTCAACTCTTGTATTTTTTAAATTGCATTATAATTACAAATACATGCAGGATCTATGATGAGATTCTCTAATTGATGGAATCTAAATAGACATTTTTTATATAGTTATAAATCGAAAATAACAATGCTACACTAATCAATTTCATGCTTTGTCAGAGCTACAATCTATTCCATAAAAATTAATGATACAATAATAAATTGGATCTTGACTAATCAACTCAAAGAACTAGAAACATCATCAAAGTTAACAAGTGCATTAAAACACTATTTTAAATTAGATTTAAAAAATAAAATCATTTCAAAAAATTGATATAAAGGACTCACTAGTGCAACCTTGCAATAAAAATCAAATAGAACTAATAGATGTTCTATTTTATCATTGAGATATTAAGATGCTAACATTTTTTAATAAAACATTTATATATATCTGTTATTCACATTCCAAAGTTTCTAGTTTAGTTGATATTAATTGTCATAAAATTCACAAATTTAGTAGATTTTTAATTTAGTAGTTTTCATAATTATTTTAAAATAACGAAATTTAAAAATATATATATCCACATATATATATAATTGACAGTTAAATAAATTTTGAAGTTAAAATTATATTTCCACCCTATCAATCACGAGGGTCAGCATGCCCACCATTCACGCTTAAGTCGGAAGCATACGTTTCCATCAATCCCAATCCCCAGTCATACAAGGACAAAAAGGCGGGGCACTTTTTGATTGTTTATATTCATTCCATTGGGGAAGAGGAAGAGGAAGAGCAGAGCAATGGGGTTGCTCTCAAACAAGATCAAGACCGATGATATTAGCCCCGGAGATCATATCTACTCATGGCGAACTGCCTATGCATATGCGCATCACGGTAGTTACCATTCTTTTTTTCTCCTATGATTTATTGTCTCTTTTTTCAAACACTCCTGCAGATCACTATGTGAATACAATTTTGTGTGACAGTGAATCTTATCATTCTTTTGGCATATTCAGAATCTTCATATAACGTAATTGGAGGATCGGGCTTCCAAATCATTAGTTTTTATAGGAATGGTGGCACTGAAGCTCAAATTTGTTGTTGGGAGTGTGGAAGATTGATATTTCTGCCGGGGGTTTGAGCTTTGTTTGATGATCAGGGTATTTTTTAGGTGCCGCTTTTCTATAATTGGCTTGTTTTGTACAGATTTTAAAAATAACGCTGGTTAATTGGCGAAATTTTCCAAAAACATTGGCTATGTTTTTTTATAATTAAGGCACGTTATTTTCTTTTGATCAAACTCTCCAAATTTGACCAGTATTGTTGGTAAATCCTTCGTTTTCCTTCAAATCTTAGAATATATGATTTCCCAGGAAGTTTCCTCTTGTGGTGGGCGGGACAGGGAAACATGGAAACGTGAAAAGGGATGCCAATAAGTACCCACAAAATCCTAGAAACCATTTTTTAACAAGAAAATAGCTCAGGGATGAGAGCATTCTTTATAGCTGGATTTCATTGAGAAACAAGATCTGAGGGGTGTCTATTATGCAAAGGTCACCCGGGTCAATGCTTACAGGCTTACAGCAAGAACGGAATGCTGGTGGACCCTTAAAGAGCCAAGCATCTTCAACAGCTGAACCATGAGCTTTTGACAATATCCTAATCTTTTGACATGTTAAGGTTCACCAATTATTCTACATTTGTAAAGGTTTTTTAATTCTGCAAAAGTTTCCCTGATGGTGATTATGATAGCCCGGGGTTATGGATTGTAAATTCTAAGTTTTTCTGATAGGTGTTTTTGTATGGATTAGAGCAACACTTTAACGGTAGCATTTACCTTTTCATTGTCCAATTTTCAGAAATAATGACTTTTGTCTTTTAATAATTTTGTTGTGAAAAAGGTTGCAGTCATAATTGCAGGCTGCATCAACCACAATTTTTCTGTAGTGTCCCTTTTTGGGGGACTTCCGGAAATGACCCAAGGCTGGTTGTGAAGGACTGAAATCAGAACTAGGGCAGACTGTAGATGACTGAAAATTCACCTTCAAACCCCTAACATGCTGCCAGCACTTTGCTCCTCGGGTGGCTACCTCTTAATAGAAATCAAACACAATTTTCTAGGCACAAATCTCACTCAAACCTTTAGGAAATATGCTCAGAATTTACGAGAAATTAGCAGCAAGAAAACTAATTTTTGGAAACCCACAAGTGCTATTTTTAATTTATCATATAACCTTTCCACCGCAGATTTAAATAATAATTTCTAGAATTGAAATAACACTCATATACACTCAAACAATTGATAGAAATGGAAAATTTCACCTTTAGAAATTATAGAGAATCCAATCATGCAAATTGATCACATAAAAACCAGCCACATCACCCAAAACTCTCTCCCAAACAAGTCGCTTAGGGTATAAATCAGTTATAACCAGCAATGAAGTGTAGAAAACCAAGTGTAGTGTGGGGTTTCGTCCACACCAACTTCTCCACAAGGATTTTCGTCCTTGGGAGGGTCTCAATCAAAAGGGTTTTCGTCCTTGAGAGAGATGGAAAAGGTGCTTAAAAGCAATCCTTTGCCACAATATGAAAATTCACCAAAAACATGGATTCATTAATGGCCAAGCGACATCCTTTTATAACCATAAGGAGTGCTTTGCAATGCAAAAATGATGGCCGACCCCTTAAGAGAAAGTATTTTTAAATATCTAATTAGTATTTGGAGCCTACATGCTCAAAATACTTTTATTTCCTAACTAATTAAATTCTTCTATTGGAGCACTAGGCTTCCCAATAGGATACATGATAATAATAAAATAACAACAATAAAAATGTAATCTAGTTCTTCCCCGTCCTTTCTTCCTTAGACCCACGGGGAGAAGAATGGGTTAAGGTTTTAAAAAAATCCGCCTACAAAAAGGGACATGACATTTTCCTACCCAAAAGGAGGTAACACGATGTCATGTTCCCTTTTGGAGACTAGCTCCACTTGAAAACCTTGACCCATCCTTCTCCCTGTGGGTCCAAGGAAGGGAGCAAGGGGAAGACGCTAATGATGTCGTGATGATAATTTAGTAGTTGTTATTATTATTATTATGTATTGTTATTGGGAAGCCTAGTGCTCCAATGGAAGAATTTATTTAGTTAGAACATAAAAGTATTTGAGCATGTAGACTCCAAATGCCAAGTGAAAAATTAAAAGTACTTTTCTTAAGGGGTCAACCATCATTTGCATTGTAAGCACCCCTTATGGTTATAAAAGGAGGTTGTTTGGCCATTAGAGAGTTCTGTTTTGGTGAATTTTCGTATCTTGGTAAAGGTTTGCTAGTGAAGCACCTTTCCTACTTTTCTCAAAGACGAAAACCCTTGACTGAGGACTCTCTCAAGGACGAAACCCCTTGATTGAGGGCTCGTGGAGAACGAAAACCCTCCCATAAGGATTTATGTATGCAAGCTTGTTTGGAGAGCAATAAATTATCATTTTCTTGCATGATTTATCTCTGTTGGATCAATAATCTTTTTATTTGAAGTGGAGTGACCCAACTGAGAGAACTATTTAGTTTGTGCTGATGAAAAGTTGATCAATCTGAATTTATTATCTTATTCTCCATATTTTCAAAAGCCAAGATCTCAAGGTTTGTGAATTTTGGAGGCGATTTACTATTTTTCCAAGCTTGTTGAAGTTCATTCGTTAAGGGTTTCCAAAATTAATTATTTCCAAATTTCCAAGCTCGATTCTGATTTCTAACAACTGATTGTGTTTGCTGAGTTTTTTTTAATAATATTTTTGGCATAAGAATCGAAGTGTGTTAACAAGGTTTAACCCACCTTTGAAGGGTTTAACTTTTCCAAGGAGGTCACTGCCCTAGGAAGGGCATAATTTTCAGGTTGCAGAGCTGATATCAGTCATCTACAGCAGCTCACTAATCTGATTTTTAAGTTTTACATCTCAACTCCTTGGTCATTTCCTTAGTCCCCCTAAAAAGGTACATTACACACGAGTTCACGCCAATTGGATCATGTTGATTCAATATCGAGCACATGCCCAATCCATGCATCGAATTGGTATTTAGCAAGATCTGCTACTCTTGTTATTAAATCTATAGTTTTATAAAGTCATTTAGACCAGGTAGCAATTTTTGAGTGTGGAACTGTTTGGATTTCCAAGTTACCTTTGATGAATTATGTTTGAACATATATGTATTAAAAAGTGTGGCATAGGAGATATATGCAGACAAACATGGCTGACTATGGTGATAGCATATAACGTTTGCTTGCTAATTATGAATGCTAGAACATTTGTATCCCTGGCTTATTGTAACTTGACACTTGTTGGTGGTGGCCATACAAAAGATTGTTTGACATGTTAACAACTAAAATTGGTATGTTTTGATTTCAACCATGGACAACTATTTTTGCAGAGGCATTATTGAAGAGTATCTTCAACCTTTGAAATCCTTTTCCTCCAAAGCTCAAGTAAAGCATATTAAGAACAAAAGGCCATTGAGGATGCTTTATTGTTTTGTGTTATTGGCCATTGGTATGTGTCCTACGACATGGTAAAATATCAAGAATGTGTCGATCTTTAAGGAAGCTAGATTGGTCAAGAGTCAAGATGCACCATCTTTTGATCTACTAGCATACATCTCGTGGCCAAATCCTTGTCTATTATCTTTTATGACACGAAAAACAAGGTTATATGTCTTTATTGTGAGAATTTCCCTTGTTTTTTGCCTTTGGGAATTGACTTGATAGTGCCAAGGTTGATTTCATCTCCTAGGGTGCCTTCATTCTCAACTTCCTTACACACCATGTAATGATCACTTCTAAGAGTTCCCTCGTGTCTCAAAGAATTCTTTTGGTAGCCCTAGGAGTTTTGTCCTTAGCGATAAAGAGAATACTTTGCCACTTCTCAATTGTCAAGGAATTTTCAAACCAATTACATAATCTTCCTTGGAATACTATTCCTGCACAACCTTTAATGTTATTTCCTTGTACTCTCTCTATCTACTCATCCTTAGAGGTTTTAATAGTTATAAGAGAGCAATTCTCACAATTTTGCATAGGATGTTTTTGTTGAGTTAATTGAAGAAGTCATGGTTGAAATATTCTCAATCTTGTGTTTGTTCTTGAGAAAAAGAATTTGCTTCCTTTGTTTCCATCTTTAATCCAATAAGGCCTTGCTTTTACTTCAGCACCTTGGCCTCTATAGACCTCATATTGTGTAAGACTCATTTCTGCCAAGGCTTACTTAGCACGAGTATTTTCATCAGTAGGCTACCTCTCTAAGGCCACTCTTGCATGTTCTGGCCTTTTCTTGAGTTGTGTCTATTGCCTCCTATCTTTAGCCAACACTTTGCCATATCAGCTCACAAGCTTGACTGTTCACAAGATCTAATCTTTAGACCTTTAGCTTTGGAGCCCACAAACAATCTTCAAAGCACATTACAAGCATGCATATTTAAGATGGGAGACATTTAGCTTAAAAGGGGGCCTCAACATGTCCCCTTCTTCCTGGATTGAGATGCAAATAGGGAGATGATCAGATAGGGAGGCGGATATTAAGGTTTCAATTGGAAGGTCTACATCACGCTTGTGTCTTCTAAGTTACCTTTTCCTTTCTATCACTTTCTTGGACCAAGTGAGAAACCCGCAGGCAGTAGCTCTCCTCTCTCTCATATCAAAGATTTAAACTCGTCTGATAGGATGAGAGTTCGTTGATACTAACTTATATCCTCTCTATTCTTGCTCAGCCATCTTAAAGTCCCTTCCAATGATCCAGGCTGCTTGAGGATGGTTATTGCCATTGCTCATACAACTCTATAAACCCACCTTGGGATGATAAGCTTAGATCAACAACATAAACCAAAAACCTTAGATCAACAACATAAACCAAGAACCTTTGGATGCGAAATGTGGTCCAAATACAACAAAGAAAAGGATTCTTTACGAGTCTTGCCATATCAGCTCACAAGCTTGACTGTTCACAAGTTCTAATCTTTAGACCTTTAGCTTTGGAGCCCACAAACAATCTTCAAAGCACATTACAAGCATGCATATTTAAGATGGGAGACATTTAGCTTAAAAGGGGGCCTCAACATGTCCCCTTCTTCCTGGATTGAGATGCAAATAGGGAGATGATCAGATAGGGAGGCGGATATTAAGGTTTCAATTGGAAGGTCTACATTAGGTTTTGAGCATGCAGAAGAACAAAGGTTCTTATACTCAATAATAAGAAATGCTTAGAGGTGCTCGTGTGCTTTGTGGATCGTCTTGTGATTATTATCAATTTACACAAGTGAAAGGTCATTAAGGTAATGACAACTCGCTGAAAAAGCCTAAATGTCATTATGGTTATGACTTGAGTGTGGAAATACTCCACAGTGAAAAGTTCCACAAAAGTTCAATATCTAAATTCTCAATAATAGTTGAAGAGAGACAAAACAAAGCACAACTGATCCAAGGAAAAGCAAAGAAAGGCACTTGATGCCAGAGTTCTCAGTTCTAGAACCTGACTTGTTTAGATCAACATTTTATAACAAGGTGCTTTGTATAATGAGTTCTCTACACTTGTATATTGTCATTTGTTCATTGATCTTCCATGGAAACAGTGGTAGATTTAGAGTTAGTCTAAGACTGCACAGTCAACAGAATCAACCTAAGAGAGAAGTTTGTGCCCTCCACTGTTATCAGCACACCTGTAGCCCTGTAGCTGATTTAAATTGATCTAAACCCTAGTCTAATGCCTGGATTGAAAAGAGAAAAATCCAGATATGATAAAAAAATCGAAGTTTTAAAAAATTCTGAAATAACTAATGTTGGCCCTAGATCTGAAACCTGAAACTCTGAACTAATAACTGAGCTCTAAAATTGCTGTAAAACTCAAACTAAAATTGACAAAAAGATGAAATTTGGAATTAGTGAAAATTTGAAATTGAGTCTTTTCTTCATGTAAAACTGGAAAGGAAATTGTTGTGAAATTTTCATCACCCTCAAAATTAAATGTTTTTATTTCTCCAATTGCAGAGAGCTTCTGTCTTCAGTGTTTCCTGTGTGGGAATATATAAACTTTGATTGTGGAAAAGGCTATATTACCTTGCCTTTTGGTGTTCAAATTTTGGATTGTAATTTTTTGCTGCTCATGTGAAAAAAGTTAAAAATGAAGGTAGTACCTCATATGCATTAAAAGGGGGACAAATAAAAGTAAAAGAGCCTCATTAACAAATAAAAGATGGGAAGAATCTCATGTGAAAAAAATGCAAGGAGACGTGAAATAAAAAGAGGTGGGGCCTCATATAAAGAACATAGAGATATTTCTCAAAAGGAAATAAAACAATTAAGAGGCCTGCCTCATAAAAGAATAATTAGGTAGCTGGTATGGGTACGGGTGCAGCTACGGGGATGACTGTTTAGTACGTAGGTACACCAATTTTTTGGGGGGCTTGGGTTAGGATTTGGTTAAAGACCTTCAAAGAATATATACATTTTTTTAGTAAAAATATTTCCAAATAAGAAAAACTAACTGTATAATATGTAATGTAAACAAAATAAGCTAAATAACCACAAAACATACCAATAACTCAATACCAAATGTCACAATGTTCATTGGTTGAACTTAGAACAAGTACATTGTGCAAATGTTACAATGTATACACAAAAATTAGGACAAATCAGCATATTCTTTATATTCGTAATCATATTGTTCTCAAATGTCTTCATCGAGAGCATTATCACCAACATATGGTTTGTTAGAACCAAAAACAATATTTGTACCACTCCTGCTGGCTTTGTCATGGAGGGTGTGCGAATTACCCTCCAGCTCCGGGTCTACCAATGAAAGGTGGGCAATTAATGTTTCCAAGTTTAGAGTCACTGGGTCTACATCCCAACAGATTGGTCTCCCTTGCTTGTATCCATCTTGCATGTGTGTTAGAAAGCACAAGTTGGAATGCACGAGGACCAAATCCCCCACCTTTTTCACTCCTAACTTGTTGTAGTTAATTGAGTTGATAAAGGAGTATGTACCACAATTCTAGTCAATTGAAGAAGAACTCTCAACCTATTGAGGCAAGTCACAAAGTCATTGCAATTTTTTAATTAAAATGTATAAAAGTAAAAAATGAAAATGGAACGTGGAAAAGAACAAGAGTTAAAAAATTAAAGTCTAACTTGCGCTATAATTTTTATTACAAGTGTTTAGAGGTGGGTGTATGCTTGCCCATGGAGGTGTAGACACAAAATGATGCATTTATTACTATTACATTATGCCTATAGTATGTTGTTATATACATGATTACGACATGCGAAGATTAGACGTTGGTGACACCTCTCCGCTAGTGTCCCTTCTGGGTGCTTTTGTCCATCCTGTCTTATTTTCTAATTCGCCACTTGGTGCCTAACTTTGGGTCTTTTCTAATTCTTATTTCATGATTTAGGTCGGCCTTTGGTGTCACTAATTGTCAAAATTCAAACAAAGGAGTCATATATATACACAACCTACTAACTACTCTAAGGGGCAATTGAGCTATTACTTCCTATCTACTACATGGACAAAGAGCGAAGTGAAGGTGAGCTTATCAGACCCTGAAATGACCAGATCCTGATTCACTACAAGGACACTAGCGCCCAATATAGACATTAGCGCTCGGGGCGGTCTTGTCCCCTTCTGGGTGCTACTGTCAAGAAGATTTACAGATCTTTGTTTTTTAGACGAAGCATATACAACCTAGATCCAATGTGTTCCATCAATATTCCATCCTAGATCCAACACAAGCACTGAGTTATCAGCTAAGTCACTCTCATCCTCTCTTGCACTTGTTTGCCATTGCATATTAGATTTTGTGTATTTATGATATTGATCTCAGTCCTCTGATATAAGATTTAATTTTGTTAAATCAAGAGGTATCACCACAAATAACCGTCCATCTTGTACTTGTCACGAAGATCACTGACGCACTGATCCTCGGAGGATATGAAATCCACAAATTCCTTCGTGATTGTGTTAAGTACTTCTGGATCAGGGAAGAGTCTATTCATTGTTGCCTTGTACCCCTTACTAACCTCCACATCCTTTATATGGTGTGTTCCCCTATTAAAATATATTAGTTAAACACTTAATGAACTGTTAGTTATTTGCGCACTTATTTTCTGTTGTAACCGCCGCAACTTGTATGTAACCTCCTTCACGCATAATAAAATGGACACATTGATGCCAAAGTGTTTCTTCCGGTTTCCCTTCATTCTCTCTCATATCTTCTAACATTGGTATCAAAGTCATTGGTGTTCGAGGTGTTCGTAGTTCAAAGAAGCTCTGGAAAAGGGAACAGACCGCGAGAAAGAGATTTGAAGGAGAAATTTGAAAACAGAGGCAAGGCAAAGCTCAATGCTACGGCATGCGAGTTGAATGAAGTGCAAAGGCCAAGCTTTGCGAAGTCTAAAATCGTAACTGATGTTTTTGAAGAGAGTTACTGGTGCAAGGGTCTTCTCAGTTCTACTAGTTTCACCTCGTAGGTCACATAACCTTCAACATGCATGGCTCTTCTTAACCACCACCCTGTCATAACCCTGCCCAAAGATCATATTAAATGCTTTGTTGGTATAGATAAGGCATATTGTAGGCACATTTCAATATGGGAGTCTTAAGCCTGCATATGTAAAGAATACCAGAAATTCATACCCTGGTTTGAATTCTTCTATCTGCCCTGCTCTGTCTCAGTCACCTTTATGCCACTGTTCTTTGCCTAAACCTTGTTCTCCTAATCCATTCTGCTCCAGACTAGGTCCCTCTCAATGTTCTCCACTAAACAACTCTCCTATACTCATGAATCCAGCATGAGATAATTACATCTCCCAACCTGTTCTATTCTTTAAATTCTCTCCTCACCAATCCATCCTATCTGCTGTACCTCAACTTATCCCATTTGGCTCTCATACACTCTACTTTCTCCACCTTTGTCACTACTATGCAACCTAAGGTGCTTGTGATTTCTACATGAAATCACCACATCCCTTCATTGTTTCTATGGCTTCACACTTGGTTCTATCTCCAATTCCATCCACTTCACCTTCTCAGACTTCACTCCTCTCACACACATTTCATCTTCATACTCCACCTTGCTCATGCATATGCTCTAACTTCATGGCCTATAGAGGCTCTGCATAGTAGCTCCATCATCCTGATACCCTTCTCCTGCTCATTCCACTCTATCTCTACATGACCATCCTGGTGTATTCTCATTACCTATTCATACCCTTCTTGCATGCTTCATCTCTGATTTCTTCCCTTCATACTAACCAATAACAATCCTCATGCTTAGGGGACTTATAGGAAGATTTCATTTTTCCCTAGGACCTTCTCCTCACCTGGCTATAACCCCTAGACCCTACTTGAACCACTTTCATACCCCTGAAATATTCATTGCACACCCATCTAGCTTTTACTTGTCCTTACTCCGTTTTGTACCATGGGTCTGATTATGTCCTTTTTTTAAGGACTGTGATGATGCTACAGGGCTCTCAGGGATGGATCAGACTTCAAAACAATTGCATGAGGTTTATACAATCCCTATAAAACTATCCCAAACAATGTTGATTAATGATTTGCACTAAAACATCACAAAAACACCACTGTACAGTCCAGACTGGTAAACATGCAAGCCTAGCACATGGCATTTCATGCAAACCCTATCTGCCAATGGAATTGAACCCTGAGATTTTGGACAGTGTTAGAGGATGTTGTGAACATGGGGAATTCAAAAATTTGGCATTTTTCACCGTACTGAAACGAAGATATCGAAAGCCCTAGTTTAGGGGCAGAAAACACAAAATTGAGCACACAGAGCTCATAAAGACGTTTCAAGACCTAGAATAAATTGTACTGGGCTTGTAAAGATGCCCTCCTACTTCTCCAATCATCACAGTCAGCCTGCCTGCAAGCCTCAAAACTCTGACTGTATCCTTCTTAGCCTTGGTCTGTGCATGAATACTGTAACAATGCATGGAAAACATCGTAAAACTTGCAAGTTACATTACGAAACTTCCTCTAATCCTCAATACTTGTTATTTTCTCATAATTCCACCTGATTACCATCATTATTCACGAAGAAACCACATATGGAGCCCAAAAATCTCATTTTTAGCTCTCCAAACCACATTCCTAACTTCACTCAACAACCTCCTAAGATGACTCAACCTCTTCCTAGCTTAAGAAATGACCTCAGCAACTCCTAGACCTGCTTACTAGACTGATTCCACGTGAGAATATGATCTCAAAGTTTGTTTTTACTTATTTTTGGCCTTCATACAACAAATAGGCCTTATTCAGGCTTTTACACACAAATTGCCAAGTTTGAATATTTAAATACAAAAGCTTGGAGGGAAAATGATAATACTTGCTCCTAAACAACCTAGACCTCATCCCAAAACATGACACCTATATGACCACTACTGATGCACCTGCATCAGTTACATTTTCTCTTAAAAAATACTAAATCACGACAATTTTAGACCTTGCATGATTTGAGTTTCATTCTGTAGGACGAGGCAGAGACTTTGTTGAGGATAGTTGCTAGGGCATGGTGAAGATTGTCAATCAAAGTTCAAAAGTCCGGTGAAAACTGCCAAAGGAAGACGTCGTTGCAAAGGTCGTAGAAATCTACACTCAGCAAATCAAAGGGAATGTGTGCAAAAATAATCCAAAAGAATAACCAGACAAATATTGTGATTTTCGTGATAAGTATTTAACAACCACCAAAATGCGCTCAAGGTTTGTAGATCTGTAAAGCCTTGGTATGACATGATGAAAGGAAAATTGGCAAACAAAACACATTGTGCGGTCCAGTAAATTGCAGAGAAAATGCGATTAGATTTCCACATTTTCTATAGTTCAGACTAGAATGCTAGAGCACAAAACAATCTTAGGTAATTTTCTTTTTTGTAGACACAATTCAATTTTTGTGACAAAATTCAATTTTTTGTAGAGCAAGTTCAATTTTTGTCAGTTTGCAGTAGTATAAATCTGGCTGCACTTGTACGGAATTGTGTGTGTTTATTTTTCTATAATTTTCTCGATTTCTGAGTTGTTTAGATTGTAAATTTTCCTTATTGCATTGATCTACGAGCTAGAAAACAACTTGTGTGAAAAACGGCCAATATTTAAAATCTTGCCGAAGATGCATAAATTGATCAGGCAACATTACAATGTTTGGAGTGACATAATTCTGACAATCACAGAGTATTGGGACTGCGACAAAATCAGTCTTGGCAACGAAGAAAGGTCTGTTGCGGATTTTGCAAATTATGACAAGCGTCATAAGGAGGCCATGTTATTGTTGAAGTTGTTCATGTCAGATGATTTGATAGCCAAGGTCCAGAAAGACATTGAGGCAATTGTGTTATGGACTAGTTTGAAGAACAAATATCTAACTTCAGAGAAAAGTTGGGTTTTATACATGAAGAATTTGTTGTTTTTAGCAAAAATGCATTAGGGTGGGTCCTTGTCAGAACACCTTCTTTGGATGAAAGATATTTAAGACCAGCTCGGGGCTATCAACAAAATTGTGGATGATGATGACCCGGTTGCTCTTATTTTGAATAGTTGGATGCCCTCGTACGAGTCTTTTGTGGAAGCTTGACATTTGATGGCTGAAAGTCAAACCCTGACTTTTGATTATGCTAGTTCCTACTTGCTGCAGAAGGAACGCAGACAAACTCAAGTGAGTCTACTTCTAAACAAGTGGAGAGTGCATTTGTTGCTCAGTCAAAAGGGAAGTGGAAACCAATTGTAGATTAATTGTATTTTGAGGAAGAGTATGTTGTCATGGCAACATGCTCGAACAACATTGTTACCAATTGCTAGATTATTGATTCTAGCACATCTAGACATTTTTCGGGTTGAAGGGACCAATATGTAACATTTTTTGCAAATACAAATTGTTCTGATTCAATTGTAATGACTAATGGGGAGTCACTTGTAGTAGAAGGGACAGGAGATCTTCGTTTAGCCCTAAATAATGCTAAAAAATCTTAGTAAAAGGAATGTTAGATATGTTCCTAGCATGCATAAAAATCTCTTGTTCGTTCGTTAGTTAACAAATCCCAATGTTTCTATAATTTTTTGTGCTCGGAAGTGTATTGTGTCGGGTGTGAAATAGGTATAGGTGATTACCCTAGGCATTGGGCAAGGTGGCCAGTATAGGCTTGTTGACTCTGTTATAGTCAACTTAAAAGCACACGTGGAGAAAGTCTCCACCATTCAGGTTGTGCTCAAGAATGAAATTCCTTACAGGCTTGTAGACCTTGCCTTGGTCAACTTACATTCACCAGTTGTGGAGGGAATATCCATTATGAAGAATGTGCGAGAATTTGAAATGCTTAATGCGCAGGAAAATGAAATGCCCCAACTATAAGATGCGTGGGCAACACATGGTGATTTCGCAAGAAATGCGACTCAAGTGACTCCACTATCCAAGATTTCATGGTGAGATGATAGGAAAAGCCATTTATGGTGAGATGGTAGGGAAAGCCATTCAAAACAAAGGCACTGGCTTGGAGGTCAGTAGAGCATGGTTATTTTGCTCATCTTGTTCTGAAAGAATTTTCCCAACATGAGGGAATAGATGCGCAATAAGAGAGAATAGATGAGGAGATGGTTCTCTTCTACCAGTGCATAGATGATTATTTCTCTTACTGCTACAAATATGGTAACAATTTCTTCAAAGATTTGCATAAAGAGGTCTACATGGTGTTACCTAAAGATTTTTGGGTACTTGAATGTGATCATTTGGGTTATAAACATAGTTACCAGGTTTGGCCGGATTTGTATGAAATCCGGTTCGAACCGCATTTTTTGAAGTAACCGAATAAATCCGGTTCGGTTCGGCCACATTTTTGGACAAATTTTTTTTTTCCTTTTTTGGCATTTTTTTCCTTTTTTGGATTTTCGGCGAAAAAAGCATAAGGATAGAAAAAAATTTGCCATGTGCCATAACTTTCATATTGTGGCTCCGTTTTAGGTGTCGTCTTCTCTAAAAGTGTATATTTTATCGAGCTCTACGCATTGATGGCAATATTTTTCTTATTTTCATAAAATCCATTTTTGTACCTTTTTGTGGAACAAGCAACTTCTTGTAATCTTTTTGAAAAGAATCATTATGATGATGATGATTATGGTAGATGGATGCTTTTTTGTATGATTTGTCTATATATAATAATATAAGTGTATATATTCCGAACCGGATTTTTCCGTATTTTTTCCAATTTTTTCTAGAACTCCGAATTTTCGGATTTTTTTGCCCTTCCGAATTTAATCGGATTTTCGAACCTGGTAAATATGGTTATAAATGATCAAGTCCCTATATGAACTTACTCAGGCTCCATGAGTTTGTTATATTCTCTTCGATCAACATCTTGAAGATTTTGATTTTAGAGCGATGGAGGTCGGTTTGAAATTATCAACCAATGATGATTCGTTATAGGTAATTGAATCACTTTACGAAGAATTGGACAACTTGATATATCATATGTCCACATGATTGAATCTTTGTTTTGTTATCTATCTTTTTGGGTTCTATTTACACTGAAGCTCATATATTAGATAAGAATGAAACATCGAAGGACCACTGCATATTTCAAAGTAATATCTAAGGAGAAGCCCTCAAATTTAATTACTTAACTTCTTGGTTTTATTGTATTTTTAAAATTTTGGGACAAACATGTTGTCTCCGGTTTAGTCATTAAAGGGGGTATTAAAATATATCAGCTAACATTTAATGAACCTTTAGTTATCTGCTAATCGATGTTCGATTTTGAAATGATGGACACACAGAAGTGTGCCTTGCAGTTTCTCTTGATTCTCTCTCATATCTTCTAACACCTGGACAAAGAAAGGTTCTTCGTGTTGTAGTAGTTTAGAGCCAAGGCAATAAAAAGAAGTTGCAGTGGGGTGGTCATTTGGTTCCGTCTATCAATGCGATGCAACTGTGCATCTTTGAAGAAGCTCTATGATGTATTTAATTGACTCAATCATCAGGTGGATTTCATTATAAATATCACCCCAACATGGATGCTCCATATCATCAAATTTGAGCATACTCACAACAGGCTTAGTAAAACTGAGCAAGTACTCCACACGATCCCACCACCCCTCATCGAGAATCAACCCTTTCACCTTTGTGGCCCTCTTATTGTTTGTCTACCTCAATATACCCTAATTGATGCTAATAACCATGTTGCTCAATGCCTCTCACACCTTTACAAGCTGTCTCAAGATGAGCATGTGTGAGGCAAATCGAGTCTCAACAACCTGATAAGAAATTAAAATAAATAAAATTTAAAAACAAGTAAAACATTTGAAAATTTAATTCTACATATTACAAATTTTCAAATTAATTTGATGATTAGAAATAAAAAAATAGCTACCTTTAACACTGTCACTTTGAAAGCTCCTCCGCGCTGGTTGGCCTCTTTGGTGGTTGGTTGCTCAACGCCCCGTGTCATTCTCACTTGCCTCCTCTTCGCCTTTTTTGCTCCCTCGCCCTTTTCGCCCCCCCCTTTTTTTTCTCCTCCCCGTTGAGGGAATGAATGACACAAAGTGTCCAAAATATGTGCCCGTACCTTTCCTCAACCAACATCTCTGCAACTCTACAATTTTTTTGTGTTTTGTTATAAATTGGACAATGTTTTGAAGCCCTACCTTCTCAATGGACCCAATGAGGATGTTGACAATGAATTGGGCATCCTTCACTTGCCACTCACAATCAAAAACTCTAAAAAACATTTCCCCTTTAGGGCACACCACAACCACATTGATCAATGGCCTATTTGTTGCTTTTTTCCATTCACTTGAAACGATGGACACTCCTATTTTGACCCATGAATCTTTGATGGGCTGTAATGAATTTTCAACATGTTTTATTTTTTTGCCAATTAGGTGGTGCACACCTTTTCGTACCTTGGACTTGCGTACCCTTTAGGGGCATTATTGATTGCTTTCATTGTATCCTGCCAATATGGTTAACAAAATGTGATGCCACGTGTAAATAAAACGCCTAATTTGTTGGTCGGCTATGTCCCTATTTTCATTCTGGAATGCCCTTTTTAATAGGCCTACCTATGCGGCGGGGGATGACAAAAGCGGGTTTGTTGGGTCACAACATGACAAATGGAGGAATAGGTGGTTTGCTATTTTTAAATCATTTCTTTGCCAAAGGATGTTTTGATTTTTTAGTGTAGCAACCGCATCTGCATCTTCTTGTTCTTTGCTCGTGCAAACCCCTCCATCACCCCTCCATAAACTCTGATTCCTCGGCTAGCAACCATACATAAATAAAATTTCATGATTGTATGAGCTCTTAAATTGCATTTTACACTTTGAGCAAACCTAGACATAGACCCCTCCCCTTGTCAATTCTTGTATTGGTGTGACATAGTTTCAAAGGGGTTGAGCATGGATCATATTTGAAGCTTATCCCTTGGCCCATAGAATTAGAATTTGTACCCATTCTATAAAATCCATAAAGCTACTTGAAAAATTACAATTCAAGGTACGAGGAAAAAAATTATAGTGTTGAAAGAATGTTTAAAACAATAACAAAAAAATTGAAAATAAGTTACAAAATACAAACAAAAAAACTAAAAAAGGTACTTCAAATCACCAAGCCTCTTTGTTGCAAGCTCATTAAACTACTTGGTGCTTGTAGAGGTGTAGGATCAACCCTAAGCAATTGAAAAGATGAAGGTGAGAGGGAAAATGTGCAATGAGAGGTAAGTATCCAATGTGAGGTAAATTTGTTGTTTGAAAAGAGCGTGAAATTGTCTTTTAGGCTTTAGGCTTTTTTAAAGTCGCTTTGACTTTTTTGACCAAAAAACCCGTTTTTGACTGCGGGTTCTCTGCAGAAATGCATAGGGAATGTACTTGGACATACCTGGATAAGTTTTGTTGTACTTTGTGCATTTCCCTTGCAAACCAAGAAACGTGCATGAACTGATATTTCGTACTTGTACTTGCATGCATGTACAAGTGTACCCAATAACCATAATAACCGATTTTGTTGGGATCTGCACAAAATTTGGTTGGATCCAGATTTTTCAGCCGTCCTGAATGAGTTTGCTTCAAGTCAGCCATGGTTTTTTCTAGATTTTTTTGTATTTTTAGTTATTTGCAAAACAAAGACACCCAACAACTTTATATATTATTTAATATTTTGATTATATTAAATTTAATATTATGTTATTGATTTTTTTCATTTTATTTGTCAATTTTTGCATTTTTTTAATATTGCAATATCGTCTACAAAATAATATATGTCCGCAAGAGACAATCCAATAAAGACTAATATTTTGAAACAGACCCAAGAAAATGGGTCACAAAATCCAAGTATATCAAAGTCTCAAAGTATTAAAAACAAGGAAATTGCAAGAAACTAATCACAGGACAATCATGTAATAAAGCATGAATAAAACATGAAATACTTTCTTAATCAAGTATCACAGTGGGGTCCTCCGCCACAGTTTCCAATTCAAAATCAAGCTTTTGGACCAAATTTGTCCCTATTGCAACGACAGGTCCCTGTCTTACCGCACTGTTCACCTTTATCTGTGTTTTTATGGTGCTAACTGCCTATCTTTACCTTTCTCACCCACCACTGTTTTAAGTTTCTCTTTTCTTTTATTCTCATCTGTTTTTTAACAATCTCCTTTAAAGCTTCCACAGTAATTGGGACTTTAGAATCAATGAGAACTTCCAGCCACCTAGGAACATTTGCTATAGCTGAGCTATCAGGAACGAAGAACATTGACAACTGGGGGTCGACAAGTTTGCATTGATTAAAGTACAAGTTAGGCAGCGATATGATGATGATGAGTCTGCTAGTCAGCAAAGGAGATAAATCTTGGGTAACCCCCTGGGCCAATGACGTATTCAACCATGACTTTCAGCAGACCAGTCTTCAAGAATTGTTCAAGCTATTTTTTAGGCAAATTTAGTTATAGAGAGACCTGTACATGCAGAATTCTACTGACCGATTCATTGAAAAGTCAGTAAGGACCTAGCTTGTTCTTTGAAATGTAATATTCCTTTGCTCCAAAGAAATAGAAATCCTCCAGTAAACCTTATAAGCCATATTTTGGAAAGAAACAGATTTATGATCAAATGATCTTCCGAAAAGAACATTTTTAGCGCCAAGTGATCTCCTCCTTTCGAATCAAAATAGACAAGGTTTCAAGACAGTTTTCCATATCAAGAAACATAAGGACATTGAAAAATAATGTTTAAAACCTTCATTTTCACTGCACACTGAACAAAAAGAACTAACAACTCCAAATTTAGCAATAGTAGTCCCCACAACAAGCTTTTTGTGTAATAACCACCTAAAACAAGACCTTTTCGACTCAATACAAGAAGATCAAATAATACTAAATCTGAAGGTCCAAGAACGGAGGGGATCACAGAAAGACCACATTTTGTTAAGAGAGAGTGGGGCCTCATGAGAAAAGTAAAGCTTATCATACAACTGATTGATAGCAATATCACATAGAGGGGGTCATTTATTCCACTTAATGCAGGGTCAAAAGAAATCATCATCTTCCATGTCGATTTTAGCAGAGGAAGCCCCAATGGCCTTCTTAAGTATGATGTAAGTTTGGAGCTGTGTTTCAGGCAGTTGATATTGCTATTTGATTTCCTCCCAAGTTAACAGTCTGCCATTTTCGAAGATGCCCCCCATCCATCCAATGTCCTTTTTATATCAGAAGCTAGCTAAGCATCCCCTCAACTTGGCTAGGGGGAGGTCATTATATTGAAGGTTCCACCAAATAAATCTATATCCCTCAGCCTCTACTTTTTCAGGCCTTCCATAAAGAAGCAAAAACAGGGGAGCCTGCGGTCTTAATAGAGAAAGGGCCAAACACCATATTAGCCATATGTAAACTGTTCAAGATGGGTTTACCCTTTGAAAAGCCTTCCCTAATATTATGCCTTACACCTTCCAGGGCTCACTCCCTTGAGCTACCCTTAAAATTCATTTGTCATCAAGAGAAATGCCTTAAAGTTTAAGATCTTTAAGTCCCAATCCTCTCAAGTATTTTGGTTTTTAACAAACTCTCCAAGCATCAACATGCCTTTTTTTATTGCCTTTGCCATTTGAACACAGAAATTCCCTAATGATTTTCTGCATTTTGTCAAATTGGGTGTTCCCGTGATGGTGAATGGGTGAAGGCTTGTTTCTTTTCTGTCTCTTTCGCTGTGTTGGTGAATGGGTCTCCCTCAAGTTTCTTTGGAGCTTCTAGTGGTATTAGGCAAGGAGATCCCTTATCTCCCTTCCTATTCATAATTATGGCCGAGTGTTTGGGCTAGACTTATTAGTAAAGCCTGTCAGGAGAAAAAAAATCCATGGTATTCAATTGGCCAAAAATAGTCATCCGCTTTCTCATTTTCAATTTGTCGATGATTCCACTGTGCTGGGTAAGGGCCACCCAACAGGAAGCTATGCAATTTCAATAAGTTCTTCATATTTTTTCAGATGCTACAGGTCAGACTATTAATCATGGAAAGTCTAACATTTTCTTTTTTCACTGCTCTGAAAGACAAGAGGAACAAATTCTGAGAATTTTTCAGTTTCATAAAGGAAGGCTCTCGTGTTAATATTTGGGGGTTCCTTTAGCTTCCAAGAAGTTAAGAGATTGGTAGTGGTTAATCAGCAAGTTTGAACACAAATTAAGTGGACTAATAAATGGCTTTCCTTTGGAGGAAGGATGACTTTGATTAAGTCGGTTCTTCAAGTTATGCCAATCTATGTTGCCTCGGTTCTAAACATCCCTGGTGTTATTTTGAAACATGTGGATACTATTTGTCAGAAATTCTTGTGGAGTGAAGTACAAGATAAGAAAAAGTGGTCTTTGGTTAGATGGGATGCTCTTTGCCGGCCAAAAATGGTAGGAGGTTCGGGTTTCAGATCTTACGCCTAAGCAAAATAAGGCTTTGGTAGCCAAGTTATATGGAGAATGTTCGTCTATCCAAATGATCTATGGGCAGCCATGTTTAGAGCCAAGTATGCTGAGACTAATCCTCCTGAGAAAATTATTAGATCTACTCTGTCCACTAAGGGATCTCCCACCTTGAAGTTCATCAAAGTGGGAGAAGATATGATTAAGAAGCAGCATTTTTGGATTGTTAATAATGGGCAATGTGCCAAATTCTAGACTGATTCTTGGGATGGGCAGGCACCTATCTTCCATCAACATGCCCAACTCAAACCTAATTATGGATCAGATGCAGGATCTGGGATGGGTTAGGGTTGCTCATTATGGTAAACCGCCTAGTCAACTATGGGAGGTTGGGAATTCCTGGATTCGGCCTGAGGAGTGGTCAATTGTTATGGATCATCAAGTGCAACTTTTGCTTTATCATATTTTGAAAACATGTCTTATTTCTTTGTTCCTAGATCCTGATAAGCTGGGATGGGAAAGGAAAGGGACACTATTGGTACTTATTCCGTTATTGCTGGATGTGCCTCTTTGGTTAATGAGAATCCTCATCCTCTTCAGTTTCTTTTCAAACACATTTGGCATCCAGGTATGTGGCCAAAAGTCAGTTTTTTTTTTTGTGGCTTCTCATACACGGAAGAGTGTTAATAGGAGACTGTCTTCTAAAGAGAGGTTTGTATGGCCCGTTTAGATGTGTTTTATGCCTTCATGCTGAGGAGTCTTCCACTCATCTTTTTTTCCATGTCCTTGGGTTGTCCCATTGTGGCGACTTCTTGCTTCTTTATTTAAGATGCATTGGATAAATTTTGATTCTCTTGAGCAGATTTTTAGAGCTTGGCAGGAATCCCTCCCTAAAGACAAAATCTTATTCTTGTTCTATGGAGTGGTATTTCTCTTCTCCTTCGGAATATTGGGAAGGAAAGAAATAATAGAATCTTCAGGCAAATTAGTAAAGACAACTCTTTTGTGTGGGAGAAGTCCAAAATCAACATATCAGAAAGCCTGAAACTTAAGATATCTTTGCCTCTAGATCTTTCCCCTGAATGGGAGAACATCTACAAGCAGCTAAATATTGATCGTAAGGATGTTTCTTGCCCTAGGATGCACATCAAAAACAATGTCCTAAAAGATGGCTAGTGTAAGAATCCCTCTCCAGGATATGGTAAGTTGAATACATACGTGGCTTCTAGAGGAAATCCTGGGAAAGCTGCTATGGGAGGTATTGGCAGGAATGCTGAAGGTGGGGTGCAGTTCCTTTTTGCTGAAAATATTGGCTCTACTGCCAATAATCTTGCTGAGGTGAAAGTTATTTACAAAGGCATGTAGAAGCCTTGAAAATTGGATGGCATAAAATCTAGGTTGAATTAGATTCCCAAATTATTATCCACTTGCTTTCTGATAATAGATCGGATTCTCCTCCTAATTGGCATATTACCAAAGAGGTGTGGAAGATAAAACAACTAAAAGGACCAATCAAATCAAAGAATTTGAAAACCAAGAAGACCAAAGGGACCAAGGAGGTAGGCTTGGAAAGCATGAAGGTGATCTCATGGAGAATGGCCTTTTTTTGCATATTTATAAAAATATGCTCACATATAATAGTATATATTTCACACCAAATTATTAAGAACTTCAAGAATTTCAGATTTTTTTCCCTCCCGAACGGTGCCAAATTTCCGGACTCAATAACTATGTTAGTAACATAGAAATAATCAATGAGATATTCCTTGATTGGGAAAAAAATTAGAAGCCGTGGATTTTCTCATAGAAGAATCAATGAGATCTTCCTTGAGATAATGAATGAAATAAAAGGCATGGCTTTTCTCATAAAAGAATCAATGAGATATTCCTCGAGGATAATTAATGAAATAAAAGTCGTAGCTTTTGATATAAATCTCATTTAAAAGCATTTGCTTTATCTTTTAAGGCTTGCATGCCTTTTCCTCCACAAAAGCAAATTTGACGGAAAAAACGTTTTTTAAACGAGGATGTTGTTGCTCATTGATCAAAGCAGGAGGATAATCTAGCTTGGATTGTGATGAAGACTCAACATGTGTTTGTTAGGGTTTCTGTTTTACTTTAAATGGCTAGGATTTGTGCATGTGGCACTCCCTTTTTCCACCACCTTATTTTGGGAGAAATATTGTAAGGCTTTCTGTGAGAGCTCTTAGTGGTTGGTTTTTCTAATTTTTATTTGTTAGTTTAGCTTTAAATTTTCCAGCTGCAATGGTTCTAGTCTAATTTGCTGATACAGTTTGGATATGAATATGACGTTTTTTTGTCCCCAATATGGCTTGACAAAAAAACATAAAAATTAAAAAATATATATTTTAGCCTAATAAATAGAAATTAACCACATACTATACATATAAAAAACAAAATAAGCTAAATAACTATAGAACACTACGCATACTTTGTATAAAGCCAACCAAATGCCAAACGACAAGTCAAAAATGTCATGACAAATATTCAATTTAATTATTATATCAAACTGGTATTCAATATTCATCATATTGCTCTTCATTGAGAGTATCAACATTAACATCATGATGTGGTTCTTTAGAACCACATAGACTCGAAACACTCCCACTACAACTAGCACCCCCATGTGCATGTAGGTCTTGTGGCACCAAAGAAGTCTCCATGTCATGTAATGACAGGTGGGAAATGGAAGCATCCAAGTCAACATGTTTTGGGTCAGCATCCCAATGCTTAGTCGGCCCTTCCTTGTACTTTGGCTGCTTGTGGGATAGGAGGTGCTAATTGGAATGTATATGTTGATGCAAGTTTTGACACAGGCTCCAACATAAGACGAGAATTTATTCTCGCTTGTTTTAGAATCTTTACTGGAAATATGTTTCAAGGTATGGAATACTCGGGACATAAATTATGGTGACTGACTGGATTGGGTGAACTATGTGGCCTCTATAACATATGGAGGGATTAATTATCCAAATTTGGCAATCATCATTAATCTCTTCAAATCTTTGGGTTAATCAATCTAACCTGGGACACAAACTGAATATTCACAATGGTTCTAATCTATGTGGAAGACTTTACAAGCTGGGTATTCACAATGGTTCTAATCTAGGTGGAAGACTTTACAAGGTGGGTATTCACAATGGTTATTAACGAGGCGAGTTTTGGATCATTAAAAAAAAACACAAACGAGAGGGAAGGGTACGGCAGAAAAGAACTTCAAACTTCTGTCCTATCTTGAAATAACATAGAGAAAACACAATCAACTTATTTTGATGGAAGCCAAGACTTAACAAACCAAGTCACAACTCAAATCCTCACAAACCTTGGCCGATTGTCTAGGGAGAGTGAATATTGTTCTTGCAAGTACGAGATTAAACTACACAACTTAGGTTCATTCTTCACAGTTTATGAAACAACAAGAATGACTGAAATGACACTTAAAATTCACATCTAATTATAATGAAATCATTTTGAGACTACACTCTAACATTCAATTCGTCCAAAGCTACACAAATTGCCTAAGCACATCTAATGAATCCTGAATAAACTGTACTAAACTGCTTTCCTAAACTGTACAAATCAGCTTATGCTCAATTTGCATTCATTAATAAACAACAAGCTTTCAATGTTTAACTTTTAATCAAAATCCAAAACATGATGGGAATCTAAATAATGGAGATAGGTAATACATAGCCTGAACAAGTGAACGCAGTGAATACGGCGAAGCTCCTTAGTGTTGCTTGCAAAATCAAATCTAAATTAAAAAAGAGCTCTATTACAATACTTAATGAGTAGAGACAGGTCATTGCCACATCCTGCTTTCTCATGCATACTAATAATAGAGCTATTAGAACTAAAACTAAAGAACAACACCTTCACATTTTGGGCTCGTTCAATGTTTGACTGCTTTCATACAACCCATAGGTTGCAAGTGACCATCATGTTGAGTGCCTTTGCACCTTCACAAGTCATCTCAAGATGATCGTGTATGATGCAAATTGAGTCTCAACAACTTAGTAAGAAATGAAAAACAAAAATTAAAAAACTTTTGAAAACATCAAAAGCTATAAGTACTATATTTGAAGAACTTACATCATAACTAAAAGAAAGATAGCTTACCTTCAACACTTCCAAATTCAAGTAGGATCTAAAGATGCCTTGCAACTAGTGATAGTCATAAACATCTGGATCTCTTCGACTTCGACATACACTTTAATAATCCACTCAATTTTGATGCCCAACTTTTTCAGCATTAAGTTGAATAAGTGGACAACACAAGGTATCCAAAAAATTGTGCCCATACCTTGCCAATATCAACATCCTAGCAATTTTGAGGTCCCACCACCTAAGTGGTTTCGATGAGATGTTGGCAATGAATTGGGCATCCTTCACATGCCCCTCGCAATCAACTGCTTTAAAAATTATTGTTCTTTTAAGGCATATTGCAACCACATTGATCAAAGGCTGGTTTTTTTGCATCTTTTCATCTATTAGAAATGATGGACACTCCCATTTTGGCCCACTGCAGTGAGGATTCTATATGTTTTTTTCCTTTTGCTAATAAGTGGTGCAAAGCTTCTCATAACTTGGCCCTTTGTACCCTTTTGGGGCCTCATGGATCGCTCTCACCATATCTTACCAGTATGGTGACTTGATACCATTGAATGACAAACCATTTGCATTCACACATCGCGTGATGCACTCATTTGCGATATCCCTACTTTCATTTGAAAAGACCCTTCCGGTGGTTCTTTTGTATTCTTTCATGAAAGAGGTGAATTTTTGTCTTTTGTGAAGGATGCCGAGACAAACAAATGTATCGGGGCCACAATTGGGGAGCCAATACAGGATGGAGCAATTAGTGGCCTCATCGTTCGAGATGAAGATCCTTTCTTTGACAACAAATGACCTGTTTTGATGGCATAGGCTTCTTTCACATCTTCTTGCTCCTTGACGTACTCTAAAATTTGTGTTGGTACCCCTACATTGTTCCTCCCCTTGCAATTTCTAATGCCTTGATTTGGTATGCACACAAGTGGGCTTTCACTCGACTATATTAGCCTTTGAATTGTCCATTGCAATCATGGCATTGCTAAAGAAAACATCCACCACTTGGAAGTTGCCCTAGCATTTTGACATGCCTCCATATCAGTGAATGTGGGTCAAATTTGAATCGAGATTGTCTAGAGGAGATGGAACTTGTTTCCATTTTAGTAATATTTTCTTTAGTTGCACTTGCAAGTTTAGAAACTGACACCATAAGGGAAGAAAACAACAAACCCTAGGGCCTAAGGTATAGTATGTATGCAGTTGACAACTTTTAAATAAACAATAAAAACATTTAAAAAATTTAAAATGAAAACAATAAGCATCAAAACAAGAATGAAGAAAGTGTGTGAAGATTGAAAAAAAAGTTAAAAGTTAAAAACCTTATCTTCAATGAATAATCCAATAATCCTCCTTTCAAGCTCCTCAATCACCTTTGTTGTGAATGGGCACTTGTTATAGCATAAGGAAAAGGACAACAATAATACCATTCATCTCGGACATGGCCAGGTTACTGGGGTGATAGACCAGATACGTACCATATCTATTTCTGGGCCTAGGGGAGACTGTATCGGTATCCTAGGTTAGGGTTTATGAACAAATTTGGTGTGTTCATTAAGCATAGGATACCATGGTTTATGGGCTACATGTCTGGTATGGCTATTATTGCTCTTTTTTCAGAGTAAATTTTGAGGGGAAGCCATGTTAAGGAGAATTGGGGAATGCAATAGGAGAATGCGTTACAGCCTCAGAACTAAATCTTCAGCAAACAGTGCTGAACTATGCCTGAATCCACATAAAGATTGATCTAGAGGAATTATTGACAAATAAAATTCTCTTGGAAAGTGCAGAGATGGTATGGGAACAATCTCTAGACTATGAAAATGAGCTTTTTAGGTGTACAAATTGTCACCGGTATGGGCATCTAGCCAAGGTCTGCCCATTTCTGCATTAACAGAGGAGATACAAAAGAAAATACTAGAGATAAATACAAAAAACAGGATGATGCAGAGAAGGCATTTTTTTAATATTTTTGTTTAGAGAAGATAATTCAAGAAGAAGAGCTACTTTAGAAAGACATGAGAAAAGGCTTCTCATAAAAGGCTGCACGCTACAACAGAAAAAACAGACCACATTAGCAATAAAGGGTACATTTCAACCTTTCGAATTCATGTTTAGTCGTATGGCAACTAAATGACTGAGTAGATGGTGGGAGAAAAACTGAAGATGAGGCTGAACTGACCTTTTCCATTCTTACTTTGAATTCAGAGAGCACTTTCAATACAAGAAAGTATTGCTGGCACTTAAAGAAACTAAAGAAATACAAATAATAGCAAGCAACATTGAACCTGCCATAGAAATGTGTTTTTTAATAATTCAAAATCCTATATTAAAATAAAAAAGAGACCATATGCGGAGAGTATACAATTCTGCAAAAAACTAGGACATCAGAAGACACATGGATCTAATATCAATATCATGCCATAACTTGGACTTGTGATTCCCCAACACCACAAACAATTTAGTGATCAGGCACTTCAGTGCTGGAAGCAAGTTGTTTAAAAATGCAAGCCAAAATCCCATGCAAAGGGTTGCATGTCACCTCTGTTAGAACCCAAGAGGTGTTTCTCAACATGCGAAACATGTTTCTTAATGGGTGGGAAACACAACCATTTTCATTTGTTGAAGGCCATATCCAAGCCATTTCAACCTTCAGAAATGATGTTTCTCAATTCCAATCTATGATGGAGAAAGGGCAAGGCCCTCATATCACACATTGTTTATCATTTTGATATTTTTTTGGTAACATTTCATTGTCAGATATCATGTGCAGTGTGCACATTGCAGAAATGAATAACTATTGCTTTATATTCGTTTATGTGATTACTAATGTGACATTATTTCATTTACTTGAGATAAATAAAATACTAGTGTTTTCCATCATATTGCTATTTGCTTTTTGATGTAACTATTGCCTATTGGTTTGCACTAACACTACCCGTATTGTGTATTGACATGTTTTTGGTGAATCAAGATAGCCTTATCTGATCTTTTATGATGATTAATCATATAACCATCAGTGATGTGTGTGATAGAATAAACTCATTTATTTTTTTATATTATACACACACATACGCGTATACATACCGAAACCTTCCCAATTGTGCTTCCTGTTTCTCATTTCTGGCAACAGGCTGACTGATTAATTTGGCATTCATGCAATGGAAGTTAAGAATGTTGGTCATTCAGCTAGTGATAAATATTGCAGTCTTCTAGTGGAAGACACCATATAAATGGCCTAGGTTAAACATGGTTTTGACTCTTGGTAGACACTTTGTGTTCCATTTTTTGGTAGTTTTGTTTCCTATGGTGGTTGCTCAATATGCATAGAAGGTAAACCTGATCAAACTGTTGTCTTGGAAGAAGTTGCTTATTGGACAAAGATGAAAGGAAGTACAAATTTTTAATTTAGATAGAGACAATTTTGTGATGAACATAGACCAACATCATATAGGACTGGATTTTCATACATGTGGCAGAGATGAACTAACATTAAACACAGATGAAGCTGAATGCATAGAGATACAGAAGTGGGCAGATTCCTCTCAAGGTTAAAGAGAGATGCACCAAAGATCAATGTATAACCGGTCTTCTAGTTAATGTTACTGTGCTGTTACTATTGGTTTCCATTCAAACAAGCATAAGTTATCAAAGTGAATGGGAACGAGCTATCAGCTATTATCGACATATCTCTTGGTATTATTAAGCGATTTGTAAATATAAATATAAAAAAACGATATGAGCTAATAACCAAGAGCCGAACATTAATACAGAGCAATAAATTGGAGAAATTTCAAATTTCTGCTAATACAAATTTGTATGCTACCATGTGTAATGATTGTGTTGTATTTTCAACGAGTGCGGAATGGCTATGCCTGGTATGAGAACTATGTGTGTAATGAATTCATTAACCTAGACCAAGGCTCGTGTGAGTTCACATGATAATTTACTAAATAAGCAGGTGGAACTACACGATTTCATTTGTGATCAACGAGATTTTAATTCACAAACCAAAAATATTTACATGAAAGGATCCATATCTGGAAAAGCAAATTACAAATCTCGTACGAGATGTTCCACACTATTTTATTAAGGAAGGAAATGAACATATAGAACAGCAAGAGAAGCTCTCTTTTGTCAAAGCCTTGTAATAAACATATAGAACAGCAAGAGAAGCTCTCTTAAATAGTTTTTGCTTTGTCAAATGTTTGTAATAGATGCATTCATACCTTCTCTTGTGAATTTCATTTGGAGTTTCCTCCAGAGCGGCTTCTAATAATGATCATGTACTTATATTAATTATTTTATTATGTTGCAGAGCTACATCTCAACATGTTCATCTCACACTGCACCCATCTGAAACAAGGGATTGATGAATTTATACAACATGGGGGGCAACTTTGGTCTATCCTGACTGTAAATAATATTAAATTATTTTATTGCATATGAAACATTGAGCAGACATTATAGGTCACATCAAGACGAGAATCATGGTGGCCCTGAACTTTTATGGTTTAACTAAGATGTTTGCAAATGGTCTTAGATTTTTTTGAGATAATAACTTCATTGATATGGCTTTATTTGCACTTCATTCATCTTCTATAAATGATGATTGTTTTATTCAACAACTGCAATGTTCTCTTTGAGGTTTTGCCTAGGCAGTTATATCTAGCTTCCTGTCGTCAAGTCTGATCAAACGCTGTGGAGAAATTAGACTCTCCAACCAAGAGCTAACTTTGATTGTTAAAAGCTAACTGGAAATTGTTCCATAAAGATGTTGGTTCTTTGCCCATCAGGGCAATGAGCCAGGTGCTTTCTTTTGTTGCTATTATAGGGAGAGATTTTCTTTGCAACTATTTTTCTTGATCAATGTAAACTGCTTGTTCATTTTTGTAATACAAGATACAATTTTCAAATGATAAAATTAAAAATATGTATTTACTTTTTGTGGAAATGATTATCTTTTAATAGCTTCTTGTTCCCCATTGAGTCTTATTTTTTTGTGAACAAGTTGGATATTTTGGATATTTTTCTACTGTATTTATTGTACATTGCAAAATCATAATGTTTCATCGGCTGAGCTCTGATATCTTTATGGCTTACTAATGCATCAGATGGAATACGATGAAAACTTTTCAACATATATTCTTTATTTCTTTAAGTACTTCTTTGGAAAATTCGACTAGTTTGTTTAAATTTGTTTTCTATTATAATCAGACTTTGAAATGTCTTTCAGGTATCTTTATTGGAGATGATAAGGTTCTTCACTTCACGCGAGGAAGAGGGGAGGAAATAGGGACTGGCACTGCCCTTGACATACTTCTGTTGAGCTCGGGGCCTTCCCAGAGGCCTGATGCCTGCCAGGCATGTGATCACCAGCAAGACAGCAATGGTGTAGTGTGTTCTTGTCTTGACTGTTTCCTTGCTGGAGGGGCCTTGTATCGCTTTGAGTACTCTGTCAGCCCTGCCCTCTTTCTTGCAAAAGCTCGAGGTGGAACATGTACTCTTGCGGAATCAGACCCGCCAGAGATGGTTATACATCGTGCAACTTACTTACGTGAAAATGGTTTTGGATGCTATAACATTTTTAAGAACAATTGTGAAGACTTTGCAATCTACTGTAAGACTGGCTTGCTTGTTATTGATCGGAATCCTATTGGAAGAAGTGGCCAAGCAGCATCAATCCTTGGTGCTCCATTTGCTGCTGTCTTTTCATCTCCTTTGCTGCTTTTGACAACTAATATAACTGGGATGACTGTAGTTGCAATTGGTACGTATTGTTTGAGCCGATATGCAGCTGATATTGGGGTTCGTTTGGATGCCTCAAAAGTTTCTGTTGAAGATTTAAAGGTAAAACTGAGCATGCATAATTTCCAAGTGATTCCATCCACTGGCGTTGTGGTCGCCCAGTAGTAAGGCAATGCTAAGAGGCATATATTCTTTTAGCCGTTGTGCATATAGCTAAATTGTTTAATTCTTGGTTTTCAAGACATGCACTTTGCCATAATAGCATCTCAGAGCACAAACATATGATGGTTAGTTACCCAAAAAACATTTAGTAAAAGACATCTTTATAATATGAAATGCAAAGCTGATGCTTTTGGATCAATCGAGCTTGTATTACTGGTCATATTGGTAATTTAATTTAATTGATAAAAGACAGCACACTACATTGTAAATTATGTTCTTGCTATAAGCTCCTCCAGGCCTTTAACTGATTATTGCAGTTTGGATATGCTTGGTCTGAGTAGATATATGCTATCCTCCAGTACTTAGGGCTATATCACGGTAGCCAAAAACACATTGGAGAGAGGGGGTCAATGTTGACTCACTTCCTCTCTAACTTAGATTGACCCTACATCAAAAAATTCTCTATGATTTTCAACATTTGGAATATTCTGAAAAAAATTCTATTCATCAGATTTGCCAAATTTTATTTATTGAATGTATTGCACGTTTGTTTTGTCCTCTCAAATCCAGTTTTTAAGGAGCTAGCTACATGATCTATATGAATGCCAGATTTTCCTTGTTCTGTTATTGTAGTGATATCACATTTGCTTGCTTCTTGGATTCAGTCCTCGTTGTTATCAATTTTAAAGATTTTGGATTGTTTTCAGCAATAATGTTTTATACTTGGCAATCATTATTGTCAGAGATAATGCTGATCCTGTGAGCATCTAACTCAGGAATTTGGTTGGAAATTGGCAATATGTTATGAAGCTGCTGTAGCATGCAACAAATTTGCCTTTAATTATAACTGAAGTAATGAATGTGTTTTGATTGATCTATTTATATGCCTATTCTAATTTGAAATCGACATAAAATTTAATCCAGTTAGTTACACGATGCCAGTTTTTTGTCTAGTTACCAGCCATATAAATGTGGAAGTAAGTCACTTCTATCTGTATACTCCTAAAATTTGAGACTACTAGTTTAACACTACAACACCCCTAATTTCCTAATATTTATCCCCCTCACCAATTACCACACGTACCACTTCATCACGATTAATTTCTCTAATCAGTCATCTAATCACATCATCTCATATTTTGGGAAATTAAAATTCTTAGCTACCTAGCTCCACCTACACTCCTAGCCTCTCCAACAAATTGTCCAACCTAATCAAATCCTTTTCTAGAATTCTCCATCTCTAGAACTTTCATCTTATACTACTTTACATGATTTTAAAATTGCTAAAATTCGTTCCATCTCTAGATCCTTCCTCATCCTCAACTACCAAATCAATCTCAATCAGTGAGCCAAATCCATCATGACTTCATCCTAGCCATTGAATCTACCATCCCCCAATTATAAATCAAACACTCCACCATTTTGGAGAACGAGAATAAGAGAAATCAAAATCTCAAGCCATCATTTTTCATCAATAAATCATCTTGAGCAGATCCAACACTTCACAAAGGAGTTGTCTTTTGGAAAGTAAAAGGTATATTTTCTTTCCCTTGTCTGCTCAATCAGAGGTTTGCATTTGAGCTAGAGTAGAGAGTTTTGATATTACATCCATGATTATCTAGTTTGTGTTTTGCTTTTCTTGCACACATTTATGGCACTCCTGGTGGGATTCCCACACATTTTATTGGTTTTCCTTGCTTATTAGGAAGTAATTTAAGATTTGTCAAAAAATCAGATCTATGAGGGTGCACAATTTCTTTTTTTTATGATTTTTCTTATCCAATTTACATACTATTTGATAGTGACGTTTTCACTTTGTAGAACGTCATTTCTTACCTGATAAAGTCATTTTTGCATCATAGAACACCATTTTTTGTTCTGTGCGTAGGTTCCAGGATAACAACATTTTCACACCTAACTGTGGTGTTTTCACACCTAAATGCAATGTTTTTGCACTAACTGCGATGTTTTCTATCCTATTCGCGTCATTTTCGTGTAGGTATAACAATTTTTGTCTTTTCTATTTTCTTTTGTTAAATCTATCTTTTAAGCAAATGTTAATTGTTTAACATCATTTTTGCTATCCTATTAGCTTCAACAAACTTTTTGTTATCATTTTTTGACAGGTTTTTGGGCTAACTCACTAACCGCGACATTTTTGTGACTAGTCGCGACAGTATTGCACTAACCATGCCATTTTCGCTAAACCATTGTTAAGCACAAGATAATGTTGAGAGGGGCGGGGGAGGGCGTTAGGGGACGGGGGGGGTGGGGGGCGTGGGGCGAATCAATATTATGATATTTTTAAAATTGAACACTTAATCTCATAACCGTAATCACAATTAATAAATTTCACAATGAATATATCAAAGCAACCAATGAACAAAAGCAAACCAACACAATGCAAATAAACACAGATTTATATGGAAACCTGTTTGGGAGAAAACCATGGAGAAAATCTTCCTTATTATATTTCTCAAATGTTTGTAGGCACCAACCTACGGGAGACACCAATCCCCAAATTACAATAGCACCAACCTACAAGAGCACCGACCCCTTTTTGCTAAGCACGAACTCAACAAGAGACACCGATCTATTTGATTATGAAGGCACCAACCTTCCTTACGAAAAACAAACTCTTTTCTATCTTTTATGTTGTTGCTGCTTCAACAAGTGATAGAACAAAACTACTGCTCAAAATATTCTTCTTATTTATTTCAATCCCTTCACATATATAAATTGTTGCAACTCTTCATTAAAAATAAATTTGCCCTTCACTCTTTTTTCTATTTCATATTCTATTCTTTTTCTTCTCTCCCTTAATGAAAAAGCACTCAAATTGCTTGCAAATTACAATCATTCCTCTCTCCTTTTATAACCACTTCACACCTTTTCAAATAGAGAGACACACCTTTTCATTAAGGTCGGCATTAAGGATAATCTTTGTTTAATTAACTTGCTTCTTTCAGCCAAATCGCAGCCCCCTTTATTTAATATAATTTATATTAAATACAATGCTATATACTCCATTAAATGTGTTGGCCCTTCCTTTAATAAAATCGTTGTCAACATTAAATCACTGCCAGCCATTATTAAATCTTCTTTTTCACCATAAAACATGGCATATGAACACCTTAAAATGTTGATATCTCTCTCCTATGTACAACTGCGTATATCTTGCTTATACCACGATAATCCTTATGCAAAAACGTTTATTTTCATGTATTTAAACTTTCGTTTTCTACCATTCTATACTGTTGGTTATTTTTGTTACTTTATACTATTTCCGTCAATATCTGTCAGTACTTCCATCAGCTTCCGTTACACAATTCCATTAACCAAATACATCAATGATTAAGCCTTTGACATCAATGACAATATTTCCAACAATCTCCCCCTTTGTCATTGATGTCAACCTTCCAAAAAAATAATAATTTTGTAACTCCTCGTTTTGTAACCCCCCCTTACTGTCATTCTCCCCCTTTGACATCAATGGCAAAGGGTCATTCTGGGCGCTGAATATTGCAATGTTTAGCTCCCCCTCAACCAATGCTTCTCTTGGTTTTTCAATGGGAAGAAACAAAGGATATTACTCCCAACTTTTGTCGTAGATATTCAAATGCCTCCTTTGGAAGTGGCTTGGTGAAGATATCTGCTATCTGGTCAGATGTAGCAACAAATTCCAACTTTACTTGCTTTTCTGTCACCTGCTCTCTTAAGAAGTGATATCTTATGGGAATATGCTTTGTTCTAGATTGCATAACCAGATTATTTGAAATACTTATCGCACTGGTATTATCACATAATATGGAGATTAGATGATCATACTCTACTTTGATATCTTTCAAGGTTTGCTTCATCCATAGAATTTGACTACAACATAACACTGCTGCTATATACTTTGCTTTTGTTGTGGATAAGGATACAGAGTTTTACTTTTTACTTAACCAAGATACCAGGATGTCTCCAAGGAAGAATGCTCCTCCACTTGAACTTCTTCTATCATCCACAAACCCTGCCCAATCTGAATCTATATAAGCTACCAATGTGAAGTCTTTACCCCTTGGGTACCATAACCCACAATCCATAGTTCCCTTTAGATATCTGAATATGCATTTTACAGCTTGCACATGTGTTTCTTTCAGTCCTGCTTGAAAACATGCAACCATACCCACTGTTTGCATGATATCTGGTTTGGATGTCGTCACATACAATAAACTCCCAACCATTGATTTATAGAGTTTGATCAACATTCGGAGATTCATCATCTTTGCTCAACTTAGTCCCAGTAGCCATAGGTGTGCTAACAACGACACACTCCTCCATGCCAAATTTATTCAACATTTCCTTCACATACCTCTTTTGGGATATAAATATTCCTTTATCAAATTGAGAAATTTGCAATCCAAGGAAAAACGAGAACTCTCCCAACATAGACATCTCAAACTCCTTTTGCATGTCTTTGGCAAATTTCTTAGACATTTCCTCATTATCTCCTCCAAAAATTATGTCATTTACATACACAACAACAATCAGCTGGTGGCCACCTTCAATTTTAATGTAAAGATTGCTATCAACAAGTCCTCTCTTGAACCCTTTGTCTTGTAGATACTTATCAAGCCTAGAGTACCATGCTTTGGGGGCTTGTTTTAATTTGTACAAGGCCTTCGTAAACTTACACACATAATCTTAATTTTTTGATGGGAGGAACCCTTCAGACTGTTCTACGTATACTTCCTCTTCTAACTTCCCATTTAGAAATGTTGATTTGACATCCATTTGATAGACTTTGAAGTTCTTGAATACTGCAAAAGCAAGAAACATTCTAATTGCTTCTAATCTAGCAACAGGATAAAAAGTTTCTTCAAAATCAACACCTTCTACTTGAGCATGTCCTTTACATACTAACCTTGCCTTGTTTCGAGTGACTTGCCCATCTTCATCCAATTTATTTTGGAATACCCACTTAGTGCCAATCACATTTTGATCCTTTGGCCTAGGTACAAGTTCCCATGTTTCATTCTTCTCAATTTGATCTAACTCTTCCTCCATTGTCGTTATCCAATGTTTATCGTGGCTAGCTTCTGTAAAGTTCTTTGGCTCTATTTTGGAAATAAGGAGAACTTTACTTGTTTCGGTGCACTTACGATTCTTCTTTTGGTCTGTACTCCATCATCAAGGTTTCCAATGATTTGACTATCAACATGATTCTTCGTAACAAAGTGAGATGGTGTTTTGGTGTCCTACCTTTCAGTTTTACTTATTTTTTCAACAACTTCTTCCTCTTCTTTTTCTTCTACTACCTCAGGTATATCTAAGGGCTCTTCTGCAGGTTCTTTAGCTTTTTGATTCACGATTTCATCCACTCTCACATTTGCACTTTCTACTATAGTTTGTAGTCTTTTGTTATAGTATTTATAGGCTTTGCTTTTAATAGAGTAGCCAAGAAAAATTCCTTCATCCGCTCTTGAATCGAATTTTCCCAAGTTCTCTTCATCTCTTTTAATAAAGCATCTACTCCCAAATATTTTGAAATATTTTATAGTAGCTAGTCTTCCTTTCCACAATTCATAAGGAGTTTTGTCATTATTAACTCTGATTTTCCCTTTATTCAAGATATGAACAACCGTATTTACCACTTCTCTCCAAAATTGATCTGATAGTTTAGATTCATTTAACATGGTTCTAGCCATCTCTTAGACAGTTCGATTCTCTTTTTCTGCCACACCTTTTTGTTGTGGAATCCTTGCAGCTGAGTAATGTCTTTTGATTCCGTGATCTTCACAATATTCAATGAATTCATTTCAGGTGAACTCACCTCCATGATCTGACCTCAAGCACTTTATTTTAATTTTGGTTTCATTTTATAATAGAGCCTTGAAAGCTTTGAACTTCTCAAATGTTTTTGACTTTTCTTTTAGAAACACTACCCAAGTCATTCTAGTGTAGTCATCAACGAGTAACATGAAATAACTCTCACCTTGTATGATTTCTGTTCTGGTAGGTCCACACAAATCCATATGAGTCAGCTCCAGCGGTTTGGTGGTCGAATACAACTTCGTTCTAAACCTTGCTCTGGTCTGCTTTCCATGATGACATTGTTTGCATAGAGGACTTGCAAGTTTCGTTACCTTAGGCATATCCCGTACAACCTGCTTGTTGATTTTCATAAGATTATCAAATTTTATATGCCCCATTCTTCTATGCCATAGCCAACTCTCTTCAACCTGACTTAGACAACATTTCTCTCCTTTTACTTCTCTGAATATGTATAAGTTATTTGTGGTTCTTTGTGCATCTGTTACAAACTCTCTCGTGTCTGTCTTTATTATCTCATGCCCTTCAACATAAAACTTAAGTGTGCGTCATTGATCGCACATGTGGCTTACACTTAGAGATTATCCTTTAATCCTTCAACATACAAACCATTCTCCGTTTTTGTTTTACCATTATCAAAACTCAACGTACCTTTTCCAGCGATCTTTGCTTTAGCATTATCACCGAATTTCATTGTACCTTCATTTACTTTCTTCAATGAGATGAACTTACTTTTATCTCCAATCATATGTCTTGAACATCTGCTATCAATGTCCCACAATTTCTCTTCATCCCATGCATGGAATGTTGTTTGAACAAGCATTTATTTCTTTTTATCTTGCCCATCATCCTCTTTCTTTTGTTTCCAGAATTTTGTGGCTTCTTTCGTCTTTATTTCCGGAGCATTTACCTTTTGGTTTGATTTGGATGGTTCTCTAAAACCACTTCTACAAAATCTTGCCATGTGTCCATAGTTATTGTAATTATAACAAACAATATTGACTTCAACATGGTTCGATAAAGGAGCAAATTAGTTGTAATTTCTATTTGAGAATCCATACACACTTTTGTTCTTTATATTGTTGTCTCTCACCCGTATTCTACAATCTATTGCTTTATGACCAAAATGATTACAATAGAAGCAATAACCATAGAAATAATTTTCAAACCTAGACATGTGAGTATATCTTAGAGGATTTGGTCTTCTAAACTTGTTCTCATCTTTGCTTTCCTTGTAAGAAGTGTTGATATTCATAAAGCTCTTCTCCCTTTTCAACTCTTCATTCTTCATAGGTTCCTTGAGTGTCTCTGCATAGATCTTTGATTTTTCTTCTCTTGTCCCTTTCAACGACTCTATACCTTTTGTGTTAGCAGTGTCTTGTCTTTCCTTATATCCAAGACTAGTCTTCTCAGATGTTGACTTCTGTCGATTGAGAATTTCATTTAGTACCTCGGTACTTTTCTCAAATTTTAGATTACTTGTAACTTTGGCATTTGCCTTTTCCAAGTCCTTTTTCAAAGCAATTATCTCCGACTCACGCTTTTCGCAATCTTCTTCCTTAGTCCTTCGTTGATTTCTTAGTACTTCTTCAACTTGTTTTGCTTTTTCAATTGGGTTTTTAGATCCACGATCATCTTTCCTAAATCTTCAAGAGCTTGTGATATCTTAGCTTCAAAGTTACGATTTTCTTCTTCATACTTTAGGAGCTATAATTTTTGTTTCTGATTTTTCTTTTTAAGAGCTTTCAACTCTCCCAAGGCACAAATAAGTTCGTCTTCAAGGTTCCCTTCACCTTTTTCTTCCATGTCTTCGTCTCTTTCTAAGTCTTTTTTTATAGCCATGAATAATATTTCTTCATCATCGCTATCTGAGTCACTTATCCCACTTTCTTCAGATGATCTACTACTTCCTTTTGAATTTAAACTTTTCTTTTGCTTTCCAAATCTTTTCTTGCCTTTGCTTTGCTTGAATTCCCTTTTGAATTTAGGTTTTGCTTTTCTCATCATCGCTATCTTCTTTCTTTGGACACTTAGCCGCAAAATGACCAATTTTACCATAGTTAAAACATTTAAATGGTAACTTACCTTTGTACTAATAAAAAACAATGACAAACAAGATGTAATAGACAACCATGGTGGCATAAAGTCTTGCAAGGAAAATGTTGCACATGAAGCACTCGTTAATATGTTAGAAAGATAAACAATATGTCAAGACATGTATGTATCAATGGAAAGTAGTGTGCTAGGAAGTAGAAGTGGTAAATAATGAAATAATAACACTTGTAATATGTGAAAAAGTAGATGCCCCAGGAGCCTTGGCGAGACTGGTAAGAGGTACAATGTCGAGCATCATTGCAACGTGTAAGGACCTGTAAGAGATCTGCATTCACCACTAGAGACCAAGTGAACATGCATGTGTGTATAGAAAAGATATTGACATACTAAGTATCCGTCTAGTATGGAAAATAAAGTGTACATGTAAGTAGAAGCAAACAAGAGTAAGCACAACCAAGATATGCAATATGTAGTGTATGAGTGGGATGGAATGGTATGCAATGTGAATGTGGTAGGAGAAGCTTACCCCCCGATGGATATGGATGAGTATGAGAATGAGATGAGGTTCATTTATAAAAGACCCCTCAACAATCAATAATGAACCATAGAACAAGAGTGTGTCATCGGGAAATGGTTTGAAATTGTGTGCTGGATAGAATAGAATATGAAGCGTAAAACGTGAAGAGTGAATGATGTCAAGTTCATTTCAGATTTAGACCCTCAGCAGTTGAGTATGAATCGTGGAACTAGAGTGCGTCATAAAATAATGACGATATAAGTTGTGTATCAAGATGTATAAGAGTGATTAGATGGAAAGCACAGAGTGTAATGCGTAAGTGTAGAGAGTAGTAATAAGTGATAAAGATTGAAGGGGAGGAAGAAAGCATAATGCCCCCAAGTGTGTGATGTGGAGAACGATCGTGCTATAGTGGTGGAGCTTGATATCTATCTTGGCCATCAATGTAAGGATTAGCTTGTTTGACAAAAATAATGTGATGTTGAAGTGAAGTAGGACAGAGAGGGATCTTGAATGGTGGTAGCTTATTTGGGATTGATAACATTGAAGAAGACTTGAGAGGAGGAGGTGATGGACTGATTTTGAGGGGAGGTTACTTAGGTGACTCTTGACTTGGCAAAGAAAGAACATGAGTGAATATGGAATGATGTTCATTAGACATAAATGGATCGGATTTAGGAGCCCATTGGGATTTAGCAATTAGAGATGAGCATGCAGTAACATTTTGTGTAGCAAATGAAATGAAACCATGATGCTTAAGGTGGCCAATTTGTCATTTGAAATCATAACAATCATTATCATTATGTCCATTAATTCGATGATAATTGCAAAATGGAAGACCTTGATATTTATCAAGCCGATAAGGAGAGTAGCAATTAGTGGATGACAAGTTGATCAATTGGTGAGTAATAAGTTGAGGAAGAATATCATGTTGCTTAGCATTGAGATCAAACTTGAGAGGTGTCGGTAATGGTAAGACTTGAGGTTCACTAACATGAGCACATGTAGAAGACATAAAAATAGAATTAGGTGTAGAAAGAGAACTAACATGGGCTTGAGAAACATCCTTGAGATGTTGGATTTTAGATTTAAGAGATGTAATTGTTGTTTCCATAGCTGGAACTTTGTCTTGAAATAAACAATGTAAAGCTTGAATTGACTCTAATATGGGTTGATTGGATGGAGGATTAGGAGCAATAGAGTCATTAGATAAATGATCGAAAATAACAATTACTTGAGCGAGTGGCGTACTGCGAGGAAAATACATAGTGTCTAGGTTTTTTGGATAACATCTTTGCAATGTGGGTGCATTTAAAGCAAGTAATGGAAGGAGATTAGAGGATTTTTAGGAGCCATGAGAGAAGAAATAATGAGGATCCAAATGTATGATCATGAGTATGGTTCACCAAATGATTTAATTTAATTTGAAATATTAAACTGTTAGGAAATAAATAATAAAATATGCGGAACAATCCCACACAAAATCGCAATAGTAGAAACTATTATGCAGAAAATATCACAGATTTGAAATAAAAGTGTAGAAAAATAAATGAACACAACACAAAGATAATATTTATCATGGTTCACCCAATTTGGGCTACGTCCACTAAGAATCACTTGCTCAGATTTTATTGCAAGCCACCTCTTTCTCTCAATACAATACACATATTTGTTTGGAGTTATGCTCAACAAACTCTCCTGAATTCACACTTGAACTCACACACATCTACAATGATATGTATACCCTGCCATATATACAAAAAGCACATCAATAAATAAGTGCTCAAGCAGTTTTACAATACCCTGGTACCAAAACCATGGGCCAAAACTGCCAAATAAACATATGGGTCAAAATACCGCCTATATGAGAAGAGCATGTTTCTCAAAGTATCAGGAACATTTTTTGAGGACAATTTTTTTTTCTCGAGGGTTGCGCCCCCGGATCCCCACAACAAAACCGTGGAGAGTGTAGAGTACTTTTAGTGTACATTTTTTAACACTTCCACACATGAAAATAAGCTCCACAACATAACAATCTCCCACTTGGAGACTGATTTTCCTCTGAAGAAGCTTCTCAACCCTTCACTGTCGTATGTGAAGACCAACCAAAGTTGAACATAGCTTCATTTTCTCCCTTGTGACCACCTTGGTCATCATGATTTTGACTGGTATGAATCTTCTCTAACTTCAACTTCTCTTCCTCCAAAGTTATCCTAATGAAATGGTACCTTAATTGTATATGCTTCATCCTAAAGTGGAAATCATAGTGCTTAGCTAGGTATATAACACTCTGACTATCACTATGCAGCTTCCCTTCCTCCTTATGACCCAACTCCTCAACCAATTGATGTAACCAAATCATCTATTTGTTTGCCTCTGTGGCAACAACATACTCAACCTCCATGGTTGACAAAGCCACAAGCTTCTGTAGTCGTGAAATCTAATTCACTGTTGTCCCACCTACAGTGAAAATGTAATTTGTCATGCTCCTCCTGTTGTCTACATCTCTAGCCATGTCTGAATCTACATAACCACGCAAAGTGGTGTTTGATCCAATGTAGCACAAAATTGTCCCCATGGTCCCTCTCAAGTACTGAAGGATCCACTTTAATGCATGTCAATGATCTTTACTTAAATCACTCATAAATCTACTCACTACTCACATTGCATGGGCACTATTATGCATACTGCACACCATGACATACATCAAACTGTCATCTGTTGATGAGTAAGGTACTTTAAACATCTTATTTCTCTCCGGCTCTATCTTGGGACATAACTCCTTTGATAACTTGTACTGGCCTACCAAAGGAGTCCCAACCGGTTTAGCATCCTGCATATTAAACCTCTCCAAGACCTTTTTCATGTACTCTTCCTGAGATAAAGTTAGCTTTCGTTCCTTCCTATCCCAATATATCCTCATACCAATGATTTGTTTGGCTACCCCCAAATCCTTCATAGCAAAGGAACCACTTAGTTGCTTCTTGATTACTTTTATTTCCTGCATGTTTTTACCTACAACCAACATGTCATCGACATGCATGCACAAGATAATATAATTGCCATCCGAATTTTTTTTATATGCATGCAATAATCAAAATGACATCAAATATAATCTTGCTCCATCATGAAGCTATCAAATTTCTTATACCATTGACATGGAGCTTGTTTCAGGCCATAAAAACTCTTCTTCAGTTTACACACCATCTCCTCTTTACCTTTGACCTCATATCCCTTTGGTGCTACATATATAGATCCTTCTCCAAATCACCATGGAGAAATGCAATCTCTACATCCGATGCCACTATTCCAAGAACAATTCTAATAGAAGTCATTTTTACTATAGGAGAAGAAAATATCATCAATATCTATACCTTTTTTTCTGTGCAAACCCCTTAACCACCAACTAGGCCTTATATCTTTCCTTGCCACCTTCTTCCTCTTTAACTTTGTACACCCACTTATTTTACAATGCTCTGTTGCCTTCAGGTAGCTTCACCAAATCCCAAGTCTAGTTCTCCATGAGAGATTGATGCTCCTCATCCATGGCTTGCTCCCACTTCTTCTTGCCATCTACCTACATTACTTCATCAAATATTTTTGGCTCTCCATTGTCAGTGAGTAATAAATAATTAAGGGAAGGAGAAAAACATTCAGGTATTCTTCTTACTTTATAAGACCTCCTCAATATAGGAGTTTGGGGTTCTTGTTGAGTAGGTTCATGAACTGATTCATGTGCCACTTTCCCATCTAGAATATCTTCTACCACTGCATATTATTTCCTAGATTATTCCCTATTTTCGTGCAATTGTTGCTTATACATAGCTTTCTCATTAAAGATTGAATCCCTAGATTGAATGATTTTTTTGTCCTTAATATTTCAACATTTATATCCAAAGTCATCACCATCATAACCAATGAAAGTGCATTTTTCCGACTTATCCTCTAACTTGGTCCTATCATCCTTGTCAATATGGAAAAACACCTCACATCCAAAGACTCTAAGAAATGAATAATCAATTTTTTTACCAGACTAAGGCTCCTCATGTATGCCTCCATCTAAGGAACTCAAGCATCCTTTGTTTATTCAGTACACGATTGTGGTCATTGCTTCTGCTAAACAAGAAAGAGATAGTCCCACATATAACCTCATGCTCCTAGCTCGTTTCATTATTGTTCTATTCATCCTTTTGGACACTCTATTTTGTTGTGGAGTTCCTAGAACTGTCTTTTGCCTACGAATTCCATTCTTAGAACAATAATCATCAAACTCATTGCTGTAGTACTCCCTTCCATTATTTGACCTGAGACATTTTACCTTAAGACATATTTCATTCTCTACCAAGGCTTTCCATTTAACAAAAGTGTCAAATACATCAGATTTTTTTCTAATACAATATACCCAAACTTTTCTTGTTTCATCATTAATAAAAGTAACATAATAATTTGAACCCCTAAGAGATGATACTTGAGCCGACCCCTACACATCAGAATGTACCAACTCCAACTTACTCTCTTTCTTTGTAGGTCTAACCTTGATAAACTTTACCCATTTCTATTTCCCATATATGTAGTGCTCATAGAAATCAAAAAATATTTCTGTAAATCTAGATAAATTCTTCTTTATGATATGCATGCTCTTATGGCTCATATGACTGAGCCTATAGTGCCACAATGTTGTATTTGTGTCTGAAGCCACACGATTACAAGCATTAGTACTAACCGTGGTTAACTACAAGGTTCCAACCTTCTTACCTCTTGCTACCACAATAACACCCTTGGTAACCTTCCAAGAGTTTGTTGTAAATATCACAATACAACCATCATTTCCTAACCGCCTCGCCAATGCCAAGTTTTGTCTTAATGTAGGCACATGTCTGACATCCTTCAATAGCCATGTATTCCCATTATGCATTTTAACATGAACAAAAAAAATTTCAACTATGTTGTAAGGCTCATCATCACCAAGAAAAACATGCCCAAAATCCCCTTGAACATAATCAATGAAAAAATTCCTATGTGGAGTAGCATGAAAAGAATCCCCTGAATCTAGAACCCAAGATTCAACAATATTATGAAAAGAAAGAATCAAAGCATCTTGACAGACATTACATGTTGTCACATTAACCTCCTTATTTTCTTCATGTTGTTTCTTCTTGTCTTGAAGCTCCCAACAATCCTTTTTTGCATGCTTAGGCTTTCCACAGTGCTAACATACCATCTTGCTGTTGGACTTTAACTTTCCCGATATTTCGATTTTCTATGACTTCCTCCATTCTTCTGTCTTCCTCTAGTTTTCACCATCAAAGCATTCCTTAAAGTAGAAGATTCCTTGGAGATTTTTCTTCACAGTTCCTCGCTTAGAATCACCCCTACAACGTCCTCAAACTTCAATTTTGAGTTAGTTGGAACCGAGTTGCTTATTGTCATTACCAAACTATTCCAACTCTCAGGTAAGAAGCAAAAAATTAATAAAGCCCTAACTTCTTCATTAAATTCTATTATAATCGAAGCTAGCATATTCACAATTGTATTAAATCATTTAAATGATTTTCTACTGAACTATTCTTAGACATCTTCATATTAAACAACTTTTTCATTAAAAATATCTTGTTAGAGGAAAAGGGTTTTTCATATAGCTTCCCTAATGCATCCATGAGTTCTTTTGTAGTCTTCTCCTTTGAAACATGGAATAATACCGAAGATGCAAGACATAGCTAGATTGTCCCAAATGCCTTCCTATCCAACAAATCTCAATCCACATCCGTCATGCTCGAGGGGTTGTTCTTTTTTTTCAGAAAATGAAATATAAAGATCCTTCTGATAAAGGTAACCTTCCATCTGCATCTTCCAAAGACTTAAATTTTGCCCATTGAATTTATCAACCTTTGATCTTCCATCATTTTCCATAGCTCCCACTCAAGCTAAAAATTTCCCTGCGATTCAACACTTCAACAAACAAATCTAGGCTCTAATACCAATTGTTAGGAAAGAAGGGATAACAAATGTGGAACATTCCCACACAAAATTGCAATAGTAGAAACTAATATGCAAAAAATATCATAAATCTAAAATAAAATTGCAAAAAAAAAAAAATACGACACAGAGATAATATTTAACGTGGTTCACCCAATTTTGGCTACGTCCACCAAGAATCACTTGCTCAAATTTTATTATAAGTCACCTCTTTATCTCAATACGATACCTAAATCTATTTGGAGTTGTACTCAACAAAATCTCTTGAATTCACACTTGAACTTACACACATCCACAATAATATGTCTACCCTACCAAATGCACAAAAAACACATCAATAAGCAACTGGTTAAGCAATTTTACAATACTATGGGTACCAAGACCATGGGCCAAAACTGCCCCATAAACCTATGCATCAGAATACCACCCATATGAGAAGAACATGTTTCTCAAAGTATCAGGCACATGAAAAGTGTACAATATTTTTAGTTTACAATCTTTAACACTTCCACACATGAAAACAAGCTCCACAACATAACATAAACCTTATTGCAGATTAACTAATGTAAACTATGATATACAACTGCTAAGTATAATATGACACAAACAAATAAGCAAGTAAATATGAAACCCTAAGCAAGAGATGTAGAAATAATGACTTAGCTGATTGACGCTTGATCTGGAAGTGCTCTAGAATGGGAAAACTATTGAACAAGGAGTAAACAATGTCGTAAATGCTCACGATAAATTTTGGAACTTACGAATGATGCTAGACATGGGCACCCATGGAAGGACAGGGGTGTTTGGGCGCTGTAAACTGCTATTGTGTGCTCGTGATTATGTAAATAATTAGAATTTATTTTTTACTGTGTCACACAAGTGTCCCAAATATTCCTTGTTAATCACATGTGTGTCACTCTTTAATTGTTGAGTGTATATGTAACCTGAAAAATAGATATCATCTGCAAAAAGCCACAGACCACATCAATTGTAAAAAAGAAACATGTAGAATGGGGAGTCAGACTGACCCTGACGGTCACCCTAAGAGTGAACTTACAACTGAGCATTGCACTACATCTCAGACTCCATGTAGTTCTGGTGTGTGTGTGTGTGTATAAGAATCGTGCCCCAGGATGCCTTTGTGCAAGTGCACTTGATAGTGGGTTGTAGTTAGGTGTCACAATGTAATAGAATGTGTGGATGAAAAAATAAACTTACCCTTCCTATGTTGTGTATGTAGAGTTGAAGCAACCCTTTTTCCTTGAGTGGATGCTAGATGGATTCTTTAGAGTGTTTTAGGTGCCTTTTGGATGCAAACTTAAGTGATGTTAGTAATGCTTAGTGCTTGGTCTTTGTGTGTGCATGTATACTTTGCTTAATGCTAAATCAAATGAAGCAAGAACTACCACCTAAAATAGTTCTACAATTTAGCTAAAACAAAGCATAAACACCATCAAGATAGAGAACTAAGCAAGATCTAAACTAACATTATAACTTTGAAAACATGAGATCAAAACTATGCATGCTATTTTAACATCTCTACTCTCCTAGATTACCAACAAGAATGAATGGACCTATTTAGCTCCAATGGCAATCAAAAATTGCTTTTTGTTTTATCCTTAAAGAATGCAAGAATAGGAAGCTTTAGCTCTTAACAATGGTGACCTCTCAAGAAAACAAAAGGCAAGCTCTTAGTCTCTTTGCTATATGCTTTGCATTTGCTCTCTTAAGAAGTTTTAGGTGTAAGTAAAAAGGTAGGTGGAGGGCTCTTTATATAGCCCAAAGGATAAAGGATTCAACACATTCTCATGAATGTGGGATAAAGGTAAAACATGATTAGGAATGGATAAGGTTGCTTTATTAAAGGTAACCTTACTTTAGAAGGGTTTAATTTATGCTTAGCAAGTCATGGGAGTTGGGGGTGTTTTAATTAATCAAAGGTGATTAACTAATAGGTAGATGTAAGCTTATAGAAGATAATTAGAGGAATATTAGTACGATTTAGGCTATTATAAGGGATTAAATCAATTAAATATTGATTTATTGGTTAAATGGAAGGGAAAGCTAATTAATTAATAATAATTAATTAGTCTAGGTAGAAGGGGTGATTTATTAACGGAAGGTCGTTAATTAGGGTATTTGTTGGATAGGTAACTTAATTAATTAGCTTAGTGTAATTAATTAATGATGATATGAGGGAAAATGAGTGCTTTTGATGATATGTCGTTGATTTGCGAGAAAGGGGATAATTAGTGCAATTTAAGTATTTAAATTGCTTGGGCGTAATTATAGGTGTCTACATTTGCCCCTCTTTGGGGTGGCGTAAGTGATGCCACTTCAAAGATAGTAGACAGAAGAGATTTTGAAGGGATAGAAGAAAAATTAGTAGGAGGGAGAGATGCCCCCTCGAGTGTCGATGGGGTGATGGAAGAAGCCGATCGACAATCGAAAAAGGTGAGATATAGGCAGAAGAAGGGGGACGAGGCAGGATGCCTCGATGAGAGGGAGAATTAGGGGTGAAAGGGAAGTGGTGTAGAAGAAATATGGATGAGGGGGGAGAAGAGCTTAGCCTCTAGCCGCGTATTTGTTTGAAACAATTTGGATGTCATCATATTGCCATAGGAACTACGTCATCGGTCCTTATGAAAAATATAAGCATACGACAAAGGTAGAATGACATGAAAAGCCATAATACGAACAATTGTCCATTGCTGAAAATACCAACTCCACGCAACATACAAAAATGCAATGCAATACGAGAAGGAAACAAGCTCATCTAACAGGGAAAACAAGTACGAATGCACATATCCAACCCAACAATGGTCAAGACAGTTGTACAAATGTTTTGTTATCAGTGCTGGAGAGATCCACAAGTTCATGATTGACGAAAAGGGTTAAAAAATGATGCCCCAAGCAAGGATACATGCAAGGGGAAATGAAAATGGACACGGGGTCCATGAAAAGTGTTTGTGTGCAATGAAACAACACCAGGCAACCAAAAGTGCCCCAGAGTACAGACGAAGCAAGCAGCTAGCTTTTGTGAATGGTTGTGAATCTGGTGATCCACGAGTCGTATTAATCAGGGAAGATGTGAGACAAACCAACAGGATATGGAGAAAATACCATGCGCAAGACACAAGTTTTAGCCGTAAGAAGCAAGTTACCATTTTGTAGGGTGTTTTACTTTTTAGGAATTTTTTGAAAAATTTTGCCTTGTTTTTGGATTTTTTTGATATAGTAAATGTTTGTATTGTTTTGGCTTTCTGAACCATGATAAACAATAGAAGAAAGGAGAAGAAGAAAAAGAAGGGCCTAGGGGCAACAGAAAGTGCCCTAGGTGGAAGAAAAGAGAAACAAATGACAAATAATGTCCTTGTTTAGTGGAAAAATTAAGAAAAAATAATTATTTGAAAAATAATTATTTACGAGGGTGTGAAGAAGAATAAAAATCACCAGGGAGCAATAAAATTGTCCGGGGGAGAAGAAAGGGGTATTGGACAAAAAATTCCCCAATACGGTGAAAAATAAGAGAAAAATAAATATTTAATTAAAAATAATTATTCCACAGCGAACAGAGGAGAAAACGGTGAGCTAAACGGGTGTCCCGGTTGTCCGATCGGTGAAAAACAGGTTAATATACCCCCCAGGGGGGGTAAAAACATCACAATCAGTTCATTTTAACCGCTCAGTTTAGAAAACTTACCGTGAGGCTCTGACACTCAGGAGAGATGGTGATCGCACGTGATCGTTTGAGGCGTGCTGTAGATTGTAGATGATAGATCTGTAGACAATATCAAATGTTGTTTTCAAGTGTTATTTTGATGTATATGGACGGGATGATATGATGATATTGGTGCGGGGGGGGATAGATTTTTTATTATGCGCAACCCCTCTTGCCCCCATTGATGATATGATATGTGATGATTAGCTTAGCATACATGCATGATGTAAAACTTAGCATTTTTGTTTATATATGATGTATAGATGATGCTAGATGTGATGATAGTGATGGTAATGTGATGTGAATGATAACAAAAAAGAGCACATGCAAGAAACATAGCCAAATGCTACAAAGAACACTAGGAATTAATGCAATACACCATGAATCACCATGCCTTATTAACAAGTAACAAAACACAACCAAATGCATTAAGAAATAAATAAAGAATTAACACACTAGCATGTCGAAACCCACTACAATATGCACAAGAAAGAATGAATCTATTCTAAGAAAGAAAAGATAAACTATGACAAAGTACACCCAAGCAACAAACAACTCAAAAGCAAGCACGCAAAACACTATACAAGCAACAAGCAAAGCAAGAAAACAAGACAATGCAAGTAAATGTTTTTGTAAGATATGTTTTCATAAACTGATTTTCTATTGTTTAGGTTTTTGTGAAACAATTTTATATTGTTTTTATGTTTTGTGAAACAATTTTCTATTGTTTTTGTGTTTTCTCAAAACAATGTTCTATTGTTTTTGTGTTTTCTCGAAACAATTTTCTATTGTTTTTGTGTTTTTCTCGAAACAATTTTCTATTGTTTTTGTGGTTTTAACAGTTTTCCAAAGCTATGTGCAGGTAACCAAGAAAGCATGGATGCCCCCAGCATTAGGTGGGGAATATACAAGGGTAGAAGCCACGCGCTTATGAACAAGAAGGTGAAGTCGTTGAGTTGCCCCCAGCGTAAGATGGGAAATAACGAAAGACCACGTCCCTTACAGATGAATAGAAGAAGGAAAAGCCGGATCAAGGCTGGACAAGATGGTGTGCACAAGGAAAATCGAAGGCAGAACCAGGTCCAGGCCAAAGACAACTACCCTTCTAATACAGAATGCTTGTGAACAACGAATCCTCCTGAGGCGCCGGAAACCGGTTTTCACCCAAGGACTTGTCCAAAGTGCCACAATTGTGTGGTTTTCACTAGTGGACGACCTGTTTTCTCTTTTTCTTTTTCTGATTTTTTTTTTATGTTTTTGTATTTTTTTAAATTTTTGTGCCATGTTCAAGCATAGAACTTCTTAAGATGCATGGTGTTCATTGGCTCTTAGAGCTCATCACCATTGGGGTGAGCCAGTTTGTATGCCCCGGTGCCGTACTTGGCAACTATGACATAGGGTCCTAACCAGTGTGGTTCGAACTTCCCTTTCTTTTCTCGCTCTACTCTGGTGTTGAACTGGTTCTCCTTCATAACTAAATCACCCACCTCAAACTGGCGAGGGATGATTCTCTTGTTGTAGTTACGGGAGATTCTGTGTTGATATACCTTCAGGTGATTAAGAGCGCGAATGCGCCTCTCATCCAGGAGCTCTAACTCAGCCAATCTTGCCACTTGATAATCTTCATCCTTATCCAAATAGTCCCGAAGAGAAATTCACAGGGATGGGAGTTCGATCTCTAAAGGGATGATAGATTCTGTCCCGAACACTAGGGAATATGGCGTCGCACCCGTAGGAGTGCGAATTGATGTTCGGTAGGCCCAGAGGGCTGGGTGGATTTGTAGGTGCCAGTTTCGACCGGTTTTGCTAACCATCTTCTCCATTATCCTTACCAAAGTCTTGTTTGTTGCCTCAGCTTGTCCATTACCCTGAGGGTAATATGGCGTGGACCATTTCAATCTGATTTGGAACCATTGGCAAAGACCTTTCACAGTTTTGTTCTTAAATGACTTCCCATTATCTGTGACAATGGCTGCAGGGATACCATATCGGCAAATAATGTGATTCATGATGAATTTAGAAATCTGTGCTCCTGTGACATAGGTTAAAGGGACAACCTCCACCCATTTTGTAAAGTATTCTGTAGCTGTGATGATATGTGTATGACCATCAGATGAGGTAGGAGTAAGCTTCCCTATTAGATCAAGTCCCCACTTGGAGAATGGCCACGGGGTAGTGATTGGTTGCAATGGTTGCGATGGAGCATGGATGAAATTTCCATACTTTTGGCAAAGCACACATTTTCTAACATAATTACAACAATCAGTTTCCATGGTGGGCCAATAGTAACCTACTCTTAACAGTTTCTTAGCCAAGACCATTCCATTTGTATGTGCTTTGCATACTCCTTCGTGTACTTCTTTAATTGCCTGGATTGACTCCGTCACATCCAGACAACGTAACAGATTCCCGTCGTAGCCACGACGATAAAGTGTACCTCCTAAAAGGGTGTAATGGGCTATCTGGCGAATTAGGCTTTGCTTTTCAGAATGGGAGATATTGGGAGGGAAAGTACTGTCCTTAAGATAGGTGAAAATGGGTTCATACCACGGGGAATAGGGACCAACAACCTCACAAGCCAGGAAAGATTCTGGCACGTCATACGCGGGCTGGTGTAGATTTTCTATGAAAAATGGCATATCATTGTTCCCTGGCGGAATACGAAGCATAGATCCCACCGTTTGCCATGGCATCTGCCGATCTGTTCTACGCTCTTGGGATCTGCTCAAAGGTAATGCGCACAAAATACTCCTTCAGAGTTTCCACCAACTTCTTGTAAGGTATGAGCTTGTCATCCTTAACTTTATACTCATCATTAACCTGTTTGATGATTAGCTGCGAATCACCTACAACCTTAACATGTTGAATATTCCACTTGATGGCTAGCTTCATCCCTGCAATGAGTGCTTCATATTCCGCAATGTTGTTCATGCAAGGGAAGGCCAAGGCGGAAAGCTTGCGGTATAGGATCACCCGAAGGAGTAATAAGGACCACTCCTGCACCTGAACCATGAAACGTAAAAGATCCATCAAAATGTATCTGCCATACGATAGATTCTTCAATGTAGAGCAAAGATGCATCTAGCAGATCCAGACTCAAAGGTTCTGTGCTTTGCAAAGGTGCTTCCGCTAGCTGGTCGGCAAGTACTTGTCCTTTAACTGATTTTTGATGGACAAATTCTATATCAAACTCACTGAGTAGAATGATCCAATTAGCCATTCTACCTGTGAGGGCGGGTTTGGACAACAAATACTTGAGTGGGTCGACCTTGGATATGAGCTTGGTCTTAGTATTTAGCAAGTAATGGTGAAGTTTCTGAAAGGTAAAAACAACGGCCAAGCAAGCCTTTTCAATCTGAGGATAATTAAGTTCATAGGCGATGAGGGTGCGACTCAGATAGTACACTGCTTTCTCTTTATGGCTAAGGTCGTATTGGGTGAGCAGTGCACCAATAGCGTATTGTGTAGCAGAAATATAGAGCAAAAGTGGTTCTCCCAGAGTGGGAGGCATGAGGACAGGTGGATTAGCCAGGTACTGTTTAAGCAAAGCAAAGGCTTGCTGTTGCTCGGGTCCCCAGATGAAAGTGACGTCCTTCTTAAGCAAATGAGTGAATGAGTGACATTTATCTGCAAGCTGGGAGATAAAGCGGTGAATGGCTTGAATTTTCCCTTGCAAGCTACGCAATTGCTTGATATTCTCAGGTGGAGGCATTTTTGTAATGGAAGACACTTTAGCAGGGTCTACCTCAATACCTCGTCTTGACACGATGAAGCCTAATAGTTTCCCAGATAGCACACCGAAGACACACTTCTTTGGATTCAGCCTGACTTTGTATTCACACAGGTGTTCAAAGATACGCCACAAAATGATAGGATGATCCTCTCTTGTTTTGGACTTTCCCAGGATGTCGTCTACGTAGTCTTCCATGATGTCATGAATCATATCGTGAAATATTACTGTCATGGCCCGCTGATAAGTTGCTCCCGCATTCTTAAGGCCAAATGGCATCACCTGATAGTAGAAGGTGCCCCAAGGAGTTGTGAAAGTTGTTTTGTGTTGGTCCTCCTCAGCGATTTTAATCTGATTATAACCCGAAAATCCATCCATGAGCGATAGCATTTCATATCCTACTGTTGAGTCAACAATCATATCAATGTTGGGTAACGGAAAGTCATCTTTAGGGCAAGCCTTATTGATGTCTCTAAAATCCGTACAGATTCAGATACCGACAGGTTTCTTCTGGACAGGAACAATGTTTGATATCCATTCAGAATAGTCAATTGGTCGGATGAATCCTGCTGCAAGCAACCTTTCCAACTCTTCCTTGACCAACAAGGCCACTCTTGGATGCATCTTTCGGAGTTTCTGTTTGATAGGCTTGGCGTCTGCGTGCATGACCAGGTTGTGCATGACCAAAGTCGGATCTAGGCCGGGCATGTCTTGGTAAGACCATGCAAACACATCAATGAACTCTCGCAACAACATAGTGAACGTCTTTTGTTCTCTAGCTGAGAGTGATGCCCCCAATTTTACTATCTTGGGATCTTCTTCAGTACCAATGTTGACATCAATGGTTTCTTCGACTAACAATTTTGATAAATCCTCCATACACGTAGGATCAGGAGGTAGGTTGAGATCTTCATCCAAGGATGTCTCTACGAGATTTTCATCCTTGGCGTGGTCACTTTGTTTGTCCTTTGATTTTCTTATTTGTTTGTTAGCCAGTGCCTCAAAGAGGTTTTCACTGTGTGACTTGGACTTTGATTTTTGCCGAGGCTTTTCTTTAGAACTCTTGCCCTCACTTTTCTTTAAATTTTGCTGACCACGAAGTTCAGCCTCCTCGCCGAAGTAGGCGCAGGTGTCTAAGTCGATAAAGAAACCCTTCTTGTGATCTCCAATGGGAATTGTATCCCTTATGCCCATGAACTCTGCAATAGCCTCGTCATTCTCGAATAAATCTAGTGGCACGTGACGTTGTTGGTCCCATTCAACAAGGGAAGGGTACACAAGGTCAAGGGTCGGTTCGGTGAGGGTTATGGTCAGGACAACATTGTTCATGAAAAGGTTCATGGAGGCCAGATCCTCATATAGGCTACAATGGGAATCCGTATCGCTGTCTAGGTACTCGGAGCTATCCTCATGCTCAGAACAAGTCGCATCTTGATCGTTGGGGTGTGCTCCATAAGGGTGAATCCCAATGCCATATCTTTCTGTTTTGAAATGTGGAAGAGGGACTGGTTCTCTTTGTCCTTGTTCATTCCTCCCACATCCTAGGCCTTTGTAGCCCATGGAGTACATCATTCTGCTAGATTTTTCATATTCTGGGGTTTGATAACAAGATGGCTGAGTGTCCTCAGGGACCCAAGTAGTAGGTGGATCAAGTAATTTTTCCTCAGCTAACAAGCCTCCAGGTAGGAACGACCCAATAGTGTGTTCCTCTCTAGGTCTCCTGAAGCGGTAGTTGGGTCGACCTCTAGTCTTGGGCAACAAGGAGAGGTCAGAAACCAAGAGTGCTTGTTGTACATTATACTCCCCATAGCCATATTCTAGAATTTTCATCTCCCATGAATCAAATGGAGATGTGGAAGTGGATGCCCCATGAGCGCAAGACCTAAGAGAATCTGAATCCACTCGAGATTCCATAGCCTCAGACTGAAAAGGAATGGCCATATCTGTGGAGGGACATGCATATGTACCATTTCGTGCAAAGCTATTGAGAGCTCTACAATGAGCAAAGGGCTCTGAGTCTCCTGGTATTGTTACCGTATGTCCCTCATGCTTCAGCTTGATGCATTGATGAAATGTTGATGGCACGGCCTGCATGGCATGGATCCATGGTCGGCCTAGAAGCATATTATATGGAAGTTCCAAGTCTAGGACGTGAAACTTTGTCTGATGGCAAGTGGGGCCCACCTCCATGGGTAGCGTAATGGTGCCTGCTGACTCTCTTTCCGCGTTGTCGTATGCGGTGATAGTGATGATATGGGACTCAAGATCTACCTCTGTATGTCCCAATTGTTTGACTAATTTAAGCGTGTAGATGTTCAATCCAGATCCGTTATCCACAAGCACCCGTTTGATTTTCCTGCGGGTGACAACTACCTCAATGTATAAGGGAAGATTATGTTTAGGATTCTCGGTAGGGACCTCCCTATGGTTAAAAGTGAGATGCTCACTTGGTGCAATATTTGCCACCGTGGCTTGAAGGTACGTAGGATCGACTTCTAAAGGCACTCCCGACCCCTGAAGAGTTTGATACAAAATGTCCTTATGCACATTGGATATCTTGAGAAGATCTAAGATCGAGATCTTAGCAGGTGTCCTCTCAAGTTGTTCTAAAAGGTTATATTTACCAGTTTGCAGGGTCAACAGAGAGGGTTCTAGAATCACGAGGTGGGCACGCCTTGTTACCACAGCACAGTCCTTTCCCTTGATCCAGATGGTATTGACACGGTCAGTAGGGGAGTGAATACATCTGATAAGCGAATCGTAATGATTGTTATCTCTTTTGGTATACAAGTAATTCACGGCTTTATAGGTTTGGGATGAGTCTCCCCGATCCGGCTTTGTCTTTTCTGACTTATCATGCTTAGGGAATGGTTCCTTATAAATCCCCATTTTCTCGTTAGGTGTTTGTGTTTTTCCAGGGTTATCCACCTCTATCTCCCCATTATCAATGAGGTCTTGAATATAGTGGCGAAGCCGCAGACATTTGTCTGTCTTATGACCTTTAACGTGATGCATTTCACAGTATTCATGCTCCTTATACCATGAAGGTTTAGGAGCGTTGTCATCAAACGGTTGCATTGTAGGATAGGTCATCATGTGGGCCGCATCCAACTGTTTTAGTATGACGGACAATGGTTCATTGAGGGAGGTGAATGTTCATCACTTTGGTGGTGGTTGAATTGGGCCCTTGGTCAGTTTAAAAGGTTGACTGGTTTGGACCGTTTGAACACGTTTGGAATCAGTGATTCTGTCTCCCACCACGTTTTTGTTTTTGTTAAAGATCTTCAGCTTTTCAGCGGGTTTGACACTTTGGTTGTCTTTAGATTGGGTTTTGAGGGTGCCTTTGGCAATGAGAGCCTTTTCTATTTGAATCCCTTTCTCGATAACCTCCTCAAAGGTGCAGACACAATGCATTTGGAGGTGGAAAGCTATATCTGGGTTGAGATTAGGGACGAAAATACTGACCAGCTGCTTCTCAGGGAAAGCACAAGGGAAGTGACTAGCTATCCCTCTCCATCGTTGGAGGAAGCTGGCGAAGGTCTCATTTGGGCATTGTTTTGCACCGCACAAGTCTGCCATGGTGACGTCACTCTCTATGTTATACGAGAAATGACGCACGAATCTTTCTGCCAATTCTGGCCAGGTGAAAATTGATCCTCGTGGTAAGCGTGTAAACCATTCCAATGCTTGACCTCCGAGACTCTTAGGAAAAAGTCTGATGAGGTAATTATCACTATAAGACACCTCTTGACATGCCATGTAGAAATCTTTAACATGATCCCTTGGGTCTCCCTTTCCTTTGTATTTGTCGAACTTTGGCATATCAAATTTCTTTGGAAAGGGTTGAAGGGTCATTGTCTTGTCAAAAGGATAGGGGCATAGTTCTTCATATTGGTATTTCCTAATACTCCCTATATTGCTTTCTTGTATGCTCGCAAGCATTGCTTTCATAGATTGCACTTCTTGTGCGAGAAATTGTTCTCTAGTGGGAGAAGTGGGGACGTGTACACGATGATACCCCGTGTCTTCTTCTCCTTGGTTTTCTCGATGGAGTTCGTGGATCCTAAACTTAGGCCTTGACTTTTGAATGTTCTTGTTTGTGTCTTTCTATACCTGGAAAGTAAGCAAAGCTAGTTGTCGGCTTAGGTTACTGAGTTGTTGTTGGATTGTGACTTGGTTTGTGTCTTCTTCTTCTAAAGGTTCTTCCTCTTCGTATTGTGGAGGTTCTTCCCCTGTCTCATGTTCTATCTTGTTTCTTCGTGGCACTTTGATGAGGGGTATTCTATGCCCTACCACTTTATCATTTTCTGCGTAAGAAGTGGAAGCATGCCCACCTGTTAAAATATCTTCCATATTGATAAGGGGGCGTTCTTCCTTAGTAGTGTCATTTGTAGGTAATATTGGTTCATTCTCGGTGGGAAATTTGGCCCCTAATTCCATGACCCGTGCTAAAACTCTATCTTTGTTTCTAAGGAGAAACTCATCTAGTAGAGTGGGGTCAAAATCAAAGTCTGCGTGTGGTGATTCTAATTCATTTCCACTATGATCGACCATCTCTTCGGTTTCCTTTTCTGCAGAAAATAGTGGCCCTCAGTCGTGTCTAATGAAGGGGTTTGACCCTTGTCTGTTAGAGGTCTCTCAAGCGTGTGCTTGTCGTTCCTCATATGTCTATTTCTTCAACCCTAGACGTGTTTTGGGAGCCATGTTTTCGTGATAGTTTCACTAGGGTGAGTTGTAGATATGTGCAAAGCTTAGTGACTACCCCTAAGTGAAATGCAAAATGAAATTGCTAAGAGTATGAATATGTCAACAATGTGAGAATACCAATATGATAGAGTGATAAATCACCCGTGATACAAGTGTTTGGTATTAAAACTTGATCAAAGGAAGTACTTCCTAGACTACGTTTCAAAAAGTAGTTTGCGTCGCAAGATGATCAACAAGATGTTTTCACTTATGCCAAGTTCAAGGAAATGAACAAAATGTAAGTAAATACAAGAAGTCAATGCGATCTCCCAATCAAGATATACGATGAGCGAGCTCAAACTCGATTAAGACCTATATCTCAAAAAGTGCCAATTACAATTCGTGAATGACACAACAATATCACCAAGATATGTTAACCCACTTTGCTAGAAAGTGAAGTATTGATATCGAGGTGTTATTGATATAACACGCACAAATGGTAACACCTAGCACTCTTTGAAATCAAGGTAATAATAGAACCAAACTAAAAATCTCAAAGTATAGCTAGGAATAGTTAAAAATGTGTGCAGCGTAACCGTACAATATAGGTATTTATGTCGAGTTTACAAGAAACAAGACGTAAATATCGAAATTGTAATGATACGAGACAAACAAGCTAACTCTTTTATGGAAGTCCGCGGTGATGAACCACGCCTAACTACAATGACGATCTTGACGTGGGTATCAAGATCACAATGGCTACCAAATGACGTGAAAACGCCTCCGCTCACTTTAGACGTTTAACTAACCCAGCCGCAAACATGGATGGGCGTAAACGGACATAAAAGTGAGAGAAACAGTCGAATGGCAACACAAAGGTAATCACACCTCTTTTGATCAACAAAGTGTCAAAAGAATATGAATGGAATAAATCAATAAAAATGACGAAAAATGCTAGCCTCATTTCGGCAGAGTTTCGCCTCGCCCTAAGGCAAGTAAAAACTAGGCGAAAGTAATACGTCACACGTTTCTCAAAAAGAAGGTTCACAACTCAACACTATTTTAAAATGGTCAAAGTGGGCTCCTGGCCAAAGTATATTCTCCTAGGTGGTTCTCTCGCCCTAGGTGTTACAAAGTTGCCACGAGCGAGCACGATTTACCCAAAAAGTCACACTGACTAGTTTGGGAGTATCTCAACTTTACTTTACCCCCTTCAAGAACAGTAGGCAACTAGTGCGTCTATGTGTACTATCACTGGGGTCGCCACAACAGACAACCTGTAACGCTATCTCACAAAGGAATCACTAGTCAAGTAGGTAGTGCGGAGCACTTCCCGTTTCGTCCACAAGGTTCCCTCTTGTGTGGACTACTTTGGGGTTCCTGGAACCACCCCCATTGTTGTAGCTTAAGGCGTTATGCCAAAGGGGTTATGTTCTAGTTGAGCGGAGAGGGACGTACCCTTTTCTGAAACCTGCAATACAATGTTTTGAATATGTTGTTCTTTTTATCTTATTTAATTAGGTGTGGTTTGCTTGAACACCTTTTGGCAACCTGTATAACAACTGTATTAGTAGTTTTTGATTTTGTTTTGATTCCTCCTTTCTTTGACAAGCGTTTTTAGGTCCTGCACTCAAGCGTTAGTAGTTCTCCAAGAAAATCACATTATTTAAAAGAGGATTAAGAGTTGCTTTTGATTCTCAAGATCATCCAAGGATGCAAGAGAAGAGCATACACAACAAATAATCCAACTAAAAAGTAAAGAAAATCTTTTCAATCAATGAACCATACAAAATTCTTGATAAATGTTCATTCCCCTAAACCAAAAGTGAAAGATGAAGTTTCCAATTTACCAAATGTTATAAAATGAAGACTAAAGTTGTTTTTGATTCTCAAGATCACCCTAAGGTGTAAGAGAAGAGCATACACAAAATTTATCCCAACTATATAGAAATGGAAAACTTCAAATCAAAGGACTATTGAAAAATGCTTTGTAAAAGGTTCATTCCCTTAAACCAAAAGTGAAAGATGAAGTTTCTAATTTACCAAATGTTATAAAATGAAGACTAAAGTTGCTTTTGATTCTCAAGATCACCCTAAGGTACAAGAGAAGAGCATACACAAACTTTATCCCAACTATATAGAAATGGAAAACTTCAAATCAAAGGACCATTGAAAAATGCTTTGTAAAAGGTTCATTCCCTTAAGCAAAATGAATAATCAAATTTCCAAGTTTAATCCCAATGTTAAAAAGATAGAGATCAAAGTTGTTTTTGATTCTCAAGATCACCAAAAGGTGTAAGAGAAGAGCATACACACGCTTTGGTCTAAATCAAAAAAGCATGGAAATACAACATTCATCAAAACATTAGACATGTTAGAAAATGACCAGTTTTAAACTAACAGAAAAAATTGTAATTTTTGTAAGTATAAATCTCAAATTTATGTTTTCATTGCATAGTTAACTTCAATACCTTTCCAACGCAAAAAAAATGGAGTCATTTCGAGTTCGGGAGAAAAAGTTATGGCCTTCGGAAGATGGGTTACGCATATGCTCTTATGCTCACGGGTATGCACTTGACATGCACTAAAAAAATGTTAAAAAAACGTCTCTTAATCTGTAAAATGGGAAAAATTTTCCAACCAAGATTTTTATTTTGACAATAACCCATCACATCAATATATGAATAGAAGACTCAACGCTATCAAACATTAACATACATGCTCAAGAATTTAAAATTTTCAAGAAATTGACAAAACTAGCATGTAGAATGATGAAAAAGTAAGCTCTAAAAATGAAAACATGATGAAATCTTGAAATTTTCTCACCAAGATTAAATTTTGACAGCAACCCACCACATTAATATGTAAATAGAAGACTCAACACTATCAAACACTAACCTACATGCTCAAGAATTTAAAATTTTCAAGAAATTGACAAAACTAGCATGTAGAATGTTGAAAAAGTAAGCTCTAAAAATGAAAACATGGAGAAATCTTGAAATTTTCCCATCAATTCCAATTTTGACAGCACTTCACCTCCTTTATACCTACAAGGAAGAATCAACACATGCAAACTCAACAAAACAAGTTAACAAAAACAAGTTAGATCAACATGTGTAAAAGAGGGTTAGTAACCAAAAATGAAACTTAACTACAAAAACTTGAAATTAAGTGCAAAGGACAATGGAGTAAGTCCCATCGGGCGTGCCAAATGTGTGCATGTATACTTTTTCTTAATGCTAAAATCAAATGAAGCAATAACTACCACCTAAAATAGTTCTACAATTTAGCTAAAACAAAGCATAAACACCATCAAGATAGAGAACTAAGCAAGATCTAAACTAACATTATAACTTTGAAAACATGAGATCAAAACTATGCATGCTATTTTAACATCTCTACTCTCCTAAATTACCAACAAGAATGAATGGACCTATTTAGCTCTAATGGCTATCAAAAATTATTTTGTTTGATCCTTAAAGAATGCAAGAATAGGAAGCTTTAGCTCTTAACAATTGTGACCTCTCAAGAAAACAAAAGGCAAGCTCTTAGTCTCTTTGCTATATGCTTTGCATTTGCTCTCTTAAGAAGTTTTAGGTGTAAGTAAAAAGGTAGGTGGAGGGCTCTTTATATAGCCCAAAGGATAAAGGATTCAACACATTCTCATGAATGTGGGATAAAGGTAAAACATGATTAGGAATGGATAAGGTTGCTTTATTAAAGGTAACCTTACTTTAGAAGGGTTTAATTTATGCTTAGCAAGTCATGGGAGTTGGGGGTGTTTTAATTAATCAAAGGTGATTAACTAATAGGTAGATGTAAGCTTATAGAATATAATTAGAGGAATATTAGTATGATTTAGGCTATTATAAGGGGATTAAATCAATTAAATATTGATTTATTGGTTAAATGGAAGGGAAAGCTAATTAATTAATAATAATTAATTAGTCTAAGTAGAAGTGGTGATTTATTAACGGAAGGTCGTTAATTAGGGTATTTGTTGGATAGACAACTTAATTAATTAGCTTAGTGTAATTAATTAATGATGATATGAGGGAAAATGAGTGCTTTTGACGATATGTCGTCGATTTGCGAGAAAGGGGATAATTAGCGCAATTTAAGTATTTAAATTGCTTGGGCGTAATTATAGGTGTCTACACTTTGATTTTGAACACATAACTATGTATTTATACGATTCCCTTGTTTAAATTTCATAATTGACAATTGGAAAGTTGACCCATAAGTAGAAAATATGCCTAAAAGATAAAATAGACCCAAAATAAGTGAGTAAGGTGGAAAAGGGTCAGGGGCGCCCAAAGGGGGCATGGGCACCTGAGCGCTTCTATCCTAGCTGGGTGTTGGTGTTTGGAGCCATAAATGATAAATAAGCAAAATACCGACTGAGCTATAGGGTGTTTAAGACCAAATAGAAAACAATAAACACAAAAAGGATGCCAAGGACAATTGTTAATTACTAGTTTTCTTGTTTGGGAATCATATGAATGCTAGTATGTGTTTAGGACCTAGAAATGTACCCAAGTGCGTGATTTTGTGTCTACAATGGGCCCTTTGTAACATTTTATTTGCTTACTTCAATGGTACGGTGGGATACAATTAAACCTATGGGTCAAAATACCGCCCATATTCGAAGAGCGTGTTTTCTGAAGTATCGTGCACGTGGAAAGTGTACAATACTTTTAGTGTACAATCTTCAACACTTCCACACATGAAAACAAGCTCCACAATATATCATAAACCTTATTGCAAATTAACTGATGTAAACTATGATATACAATTGCTAAGTACAATATAACATAAACAAATAAGCAAGTAAGTATGAAACCCTAAGTAAGAGATGTAGAAAGAATTACTTAGTTGATTGACACTTGATCTGGAAGTGCTCTAGACTGGGAAAAATGCTAAACAGGGAGTGAACAATGTTGTAAATGCTCGGGATAAATTCTGGAACTTACGAATGATGTCAGACATGGGCGCTCGGGCACTGGAGACTGCTACCTGACACTCGTGATTACATAAATAGTCAGAATCTAATTTTTACTGTGTCACACAAGTGTCACAAATATTCCATGTTGATCATTTGTATGTCGCTCTTTAATCATCGAGGGTACCTATAACCTGTAAAATAGATATCACGTGCAAAAACCCACAAACCACATCAAATATAAAAAATAAATATGTAGAATGAGGAGTTAGACTGACCCTGACGGTCACCCCGAGAGTAAACTTACAATCGAGTGCTACACTACATCTCATACTCCATGTAGTTCTGGTGAGTGTGTGTAAGAGTCATGCCCTAGGATGCCTTTGTGCAAGTGCTCTTGATAACAGGTTGTTGCTAGATGTAGTAATGTAATAGAATGTGTGGATGGAAAAATAAACTTCCCCTTCCTATGTTGTGTGCACAGAGTTGACGCAACCCTTGTCCCTTGATTGGATGTTAGATGTATGCTTTAGAGTGCTTTACGTGCATTTTGGATGCAAACCTAGGTGATGCTAGTTATGCTTAATGCTTGGTCTTTGATTTTGAACACATAACTATGTATTTATATGATTCCCTTATTTGAATTTTGTAATTGACAACTGGAAGACCGACCCATAAGTAGAAAAGACGCCTAAAAGATAAAAGAGACCCAAAAGAAGTGATTAAGGTGAAAATGGTTAGGGGCACCTATAGAGGACAGGGGCGTTTGGGTGCTTCTGTCCTAGCTGGGTGTTGGTGTTTGGAGCATAAAAGTTAAATAAGTAAAATACCGACTGGGATGTAGGGTGTGTAAGACCAAATAGAAAACAAGAAACACATAAAAGAGGTCAAGGACAATCATGAATTACTAGTTTTCTTTCTTAGGAATCATATGAATGCTAGTATGTGTTTAGACATAGAAATGTACCCAAGTGCATGATTTTATGTCTACAGTGGGCCCTTTGTAATGTTCTACTTGACGAATTCAATGGTATGGTGGGATACAATTAAAAAATATGTCAAATCATATACACTTAAAAACAAACTACACCACAAACTTCCAAATGAATCGTGACTAATATTAACTTACATTGAACTCCTCCAAGATAATATGAATCTTCAGTATCAAAGGCCTCTAATTTTGATGAAATGATGATTTAAAACTAGGGAAAATTGGATCTTTACCAGACAAAATGAGGGTTTGAAATGCTACATAATTGGATCCTCGAATAACATTTGATGTACAGAGACAAAACAAAAATGAGCTCTTTATTTATAGTGTCAATTATTATTCCAATATGTGAATCTCTACCAATTAATTTGGCTATAAGATGGGCATTCAGGTCATCACCTTGGGTTCATTTTGGCTTTAAGTTTTCACCATCACGCTACTTCATCCGAATGCAATCTTCACCATCGTCGAATATTCCGTAGGATTTAGAGTTTTCAAGAGTAATTGAATTTGTTATCTTTTTCTCCAAATACTCATCAATATGAATGAGATTTCAGTGTCTTGTGACTAACCTAAAATATGGTAAAAGGAAGGGTTTAAATTGTCGATGTCTTCTATTTTATGTTTTCATTAGTACTATGAAATAAAACTATATTTCAAATTCTTTATCATCTTCTTAGTTGCTAGAGGATTGCCTTTGACATTAGATGAAATTCCATGGGCATTGATGATAGACACATGGCAAACTTGTGGGAAATGCTAAGGGAGATTGCTAATGTGGATGCTGCCATTTTGACGACCCCAATTGCCCCACGACTATCTTCCTCATAGGTAAAAACCACACTAGGAGCTTTAAAATTGGGGTCAAGGTTCAAACTACGAGTCATGTATAACGACGCCACATTTCGTGCAAGCTTAAGCCCAGGTGTACCTTCCATCAATCAGAACCCCTTGTGTTAACTGAATTTTGTCGTGGAATAACAAATGTTACATACATAATATTTATGTCTTCAATTCTCCTCTCTCAATCCCTTTATTCATCTCCCCTTTTCTTCTTGTAATGTTTCCACTTCATTTTTACTTTACTTTTTTATGTCTTTTTTGACATCTCTATTATGCCACTCGAACACTTAAAAAATCTTCCAAATGAAAAATATAAAATACAAAAATCTTTAATTAAGTACTAGTACAAAATTTATAAACCTACATAACATTTAATTAGTGTTATGGGCCCCTAAACTTAAGGACCACCAAATAATAGCTCTTCTCCACAAAATTAAGAATTAGCAATCGCATGTGTATAATGCAATGTGAATGCTGAACGGTATATGTCATTTGATTTAGAGGGATAGTTATTACTTTTTTAGTTGATGTTGATAAGGGGTGTGATTGATTTTGTAAGTGTAACAATATAGATGAAGCATTACATTTAAAAGTTCTATCTCTACATTTAAAATTTGTTACAAATTCATACATATACATTTACAAATCTTATATTGTGAGTGGAAGCATTTTGTGGACTATTTTATTTGAACTAAACATGAATAATGAAGACTTCTGTACATTTGCAAGTTTTATATCACGAGAGTTATCCTTTTGTGGGAAATTTTTTGGCACTAAACATGAATACATTTGATCCATTTGATACCACCTTGGATAGTTAATTACTTTTATAGCTGATGTGGTTTGTAATTATTTGGGGGGAATTGTGTGAAACCACACCTGAAAGCAAATTGCACCAGCCCAATAAAGGATATCATCATAATTGTATGAATAGATCTAGTTGTGACAATTATGATGGTATTGTTGTGGTGATTGCTATGGATTTGGTTGTGGGTGTAAAGGTCAAAGTAACTCTGTTAAGGTTGAATTGGCTTTCTATAAACACATGGTCATTAAATTTATAAATTTGTGGTGTTGTTTGATGCGGAAAAGGTCAAATGAGTGGTGTCATCTAGTTGACAAGCCATGCCTTGTCTGATTTCTTTGGGTGAGGGACCCAACACTAACCCTAATTTATATAACAAAAACACATAGGGATATGCAACGAAGGGAGTAATTGCCCACAATGATTGAACCATATGTATTTTTACTACACACATCAATAAGAGTTAAGTAGGGGCTGGTATGATTCAAAAAATGGTGCAAAATCCTTAAAATATCTATGAGGAAGGTGGGATGATGCAAGAAGAGTGAGAAAATAGATGCGAGACAGAGGGGTAAAGAATAAGCTAGGTTGCGGTAAAACTAAATAGAACATTTGAAAAATGCTATGGAAATTAGTGGATGCATTCACCTCTTTCCCTTTAACCCATCTGATATCTCTTGTGTGATTTGCATGATGCTTTTTGTGAATGATAATAGGCTTAACACATACCAATAGGCAATGCCCAACAAGTAATTGAGAGGAGTCTAGTTTTTTTCCATGTATTTGAACCAGAGGTGGGGCCTTGCCCAAGGGTTTTTGCATGTGTTAGATGCTATTATGGCCACACAAGGCTTCAACCTTTTCAAAGAGCTAAATATACCCACAGTGATTGAACCAACTATCTTGCCTTTCTTTGATTCAGTGATCGAGAGGATGTGTGAAGAATTTACTAGCTTCTTAGCTAATGAAATATTTTAATTAGGAAGGCATGCTTTTAAATGAAACATTTAGTCTTTCAGTCAGATAAAAATTAAGATAGATGTTACTAAGCTCAATAGTAAACAACACTACATAATAAATATCATGAACAATGGAATCCTCAAAGCTCTGGACTTGTTCAGAATATCTTGCATGCTCTGATGAAATTTCCCTTTCTCAACATCTCCATATTTTTTGCATTCATTGCCCACTGCATTCCCCAAGAGTGTGACCACATCCAAAGGTGCAGTACTCTTCTAATTGTTTGTCTGAAAAAAGTTGCAAACAAAATCAGGCATTATTTTCTTTTCTTCTTGAAAGTTAAGGATGTTCAAAATATAAAAGTGCACAAATTTGGATTACTTACGAGGCATTTACCAACCATTTGTGATGCAACAACTAACTCATGCTTGTATCCAGCTAGGTACAAAAAGTATTATCTCTGGAATGGTCCATTTACACGCAATTAGAGATTTCAATAATTAACACTTTTTACTTGTAATGAGAAATAAGAAATAAGACTGAAACAAGTTCAAACAGGGACATCAAGGTTTCAATTTTAATACAAGGAAATCAAGGTTACAGTTTTAATACAAAGATTTCAAGGTTAAAATTTTAATATTTTTATACATGCACAATAATGATTAAATGTATATAGCTATTATCATATTATAAATATTTAAACATAATTCGACTTTCTACAATCATCAAGACATAACTTTATTCAGAGTGATCATTAAGGGTTAATAGAAAACAAAAAATGTTTACAGAGACATGAGAAATTGGTTTTCCGTTCAACTGACTCGGGTGGCCATTTGTCCCAACCCAAAAATGGCCTCAGTAATGCAGGTTTCTTAGAACATAGGTTTTAGAATTTGAAAGTCGTTGGGTGCTTTCTTTTTGGTAGCATAGGTAAATAGAAATCATACTATTATCTCTATGGAAAGATTGTCTCTAAGGGATTCTTTATTATGCTTTATAAACGAGACCTTTACAAAACTCAACAACACCAAGATCTTAACTTCTTAAGGCCAATGCTAAAACTTCAACAATGATAGAAGAAGAAAACTAAGTGATCATGGTTTTAAAAGATCTAAATCCAAAAAGAGAGTTTAATACAACCCACCTTGAAAAAAAATTGACATCTATAATATGGGTAAAGGGAAGACCATGATCTCTATGTGATTTAAGTCTTCTATTAACATACAAAGAACATGCCATAGACAATTTAGCATACAACAAGTTTTAGATTCCGTCAAGTATGCACATATTAACTGATCTGAACCCAAACGTTAATGTTGGAATTTCTTGAAAACCCCATATATAAAGTGTGCAAAAATTTATTTATCTGAGCTCCAAATTTAACACAGATTAACATTGAAAATTTCCCCCAACATTATCTCCTTGATTAAAAGCGGATTCAAAAGAAATTCACACTTGTCCCTCAAACCTTGGTATCTAATCCGAAAGGAAGTATGTACGATTATTTGTGCAGACCTCAAGGGGCTTGTTTCCCAAAAAAGGAAAGAGAAAGGGGATCCAAAATTTAACACTGACTCTAGTTTTCAAAGAATAGAGGAGTAACTTGAATATAACTAACATCTTAGGTGATGATTGACAAATTCCTACTTTAAAAACTAGATCCCAAAATGAATTATGCAATGGTAAATCATTGGAAAAAGTTCCCCAAACATCTCAAATTAGGAGCCTCTTTGAACATGAGTGTGACCTTGAATTGAGCTTTCACATAAAGAGAAGTAGTGTGAAAAAATTCGAAACCAAATCCAAAATTTATGTGATAATTACCTAGAGCTACTTCCCTTGAATTGGTGGACATGGGCATCGACCTTCTTGAAGTTAGTTGGATGTTGATCTCTGCATAACAAAGAGTAATAATCATAACATCTCGAAGACCCAAAATAATTGGAGATTAATTTGACTGACCCAAATCCTTACAAACTTCAAAACTGGATGAATCCAAGAATAAATAAATAAAAATACAGAAACCAATTTTTTTTTTTCGGATAGAAAAAATTGATTAACATCTCTACAGACCCAGAAAACTTAATTAATTTTACCCACAAAAACAAACAAGACCCAATAGGTTGGACATAAATTCGATTGACCCAAATCCTTGAAAACAAAAACAACAAACCAAACAAAAAATGTTGGGTAGAAAATATATAGTGTTTTGGACAAATCATTGATGATTTTTTTTGCATCCTCAAAGAAGAGAGAAACCGTAGTGCCCACTTTCCTTTGGCGCCTTTTATTACTGATCATGATACTGTAGACTATGACAGATATTTTAATAGTTTGATTTAGTATGGTGTTAGATGTCAGATCCTGAATTATTGTTGAATCTAATTATATATAATGCATGGTGATTATTAGAGACACTCATGTGTGGATGATGATATACTATTGGCATGAATGTTTAATGGAAGTTATTCAGACATGTGATTTTGGAGATTATGAATAAACCTAGAAAAGGAAAAAAATTATTTGATGATGACATAGTTGTTGATATAAATTGTAATTAATTTGTTTGATTGCCTTGATGACTGTTGTGATTCATATGTATAGATGATTTCATGATTATATTAGATATTCATTTTGGATGTTCTGAGAGGCCGAATGAGGTATTTGTGTTTTGCAGGTTTAAAAATATCACAACAAAACATCGGGGGATCGAAGACCAACCAAAATAGAATTCTGGGTGAATTCAACATGGTCACCATGGCAACTTGTTTTGTGTGTGTGTGTGTTGTATTTTGTCAGGGGTTCCCATGGGGTGATTACCTTTACATGTGATCGTGGGTTTGTGTATTTTATTAATGTGTTTCCTTTTATTATTGTTGTATATATTTTATTAAGGAATGTGTTCGTTTCCTTTAAATTAATTAAAATTGTGATGGATTAATGTGGGAATCATATAGTTAAACTTTAAATAAATCAAATTAGGATATGAGAAGTAATTATAAGAGTTGATAGCTGTTGTATTTAATTTTGTAAGAGCTTGTGTAAGTCAGATTTGGAGTACGAAATACTCCATCTCCATGGAAATTCAAATTTGACCTTTGGGGCTATTTTGGAGACTTGTGGGATAAGTAAAACTTGTCCCATGCCTCTAAATTTATTATAACAACCATACTTATGGATGGAGATGTGATTTGTGATTTTTAAATGCATTTTATTCATCATGTTGCTTGTTTTGGATTGCACTCTCTTACATTTTATTAAATAGTTGTCCCTTGTGGTGTGGGCTCTTTTGGAGTGTGAGAGTTAATTTGTCATTTCATTTATTGTGCTTGGGAGAATGGAATTTTGTCTTTTGTGTTTGAATTGGAGGATGTGTGATGTGGCATCCTACATGGATCCACATCATCCTCTTCTCTCCCTCTTTTATTTAATTCAAACTCTTTTCTTATTTTTGGTTGTTAAACATCTTTGCATTCTTCTTTGGGGCATATTTTCTGGTGGGAGCTCTGGTTTTTTTAGGAAGTTTTGAAGATAGCTTTGCATGCTTGGGAGCTTTCTATTTTGTACTGTGTTTTGCATGCATCCTTGGGCACATTTTTTTTTCTGTGATTAGAGCTCTTGTTGATTTGGAGGAAATTGGAGAGCATTTGATACTTTGGCATTGTTGTTTTGGGACTGTGTTTTTGACATTTAAAGCTCCCTGCGTGGAGAAAATCCTTCCATAGAGAGGTAGGAGTTTATTTCTTCCTTATTGCTGTTATTTTCTTATTGTGTTGTGTGTATGGTGTATGCATTGTTTTGTTTGTTGGTTGGTTGGGTAGATTGCCTTAGGAATGGTGTAGGAGAAGGCTATGGGGAATTCTTGTGGGGGGGCATAAGCGAAATGCCATGGGCATCAGAATTTTGTGGAGGGAGTTTTTGGGTTTGGGATCCACCATGGAAAAGAAATAGCTTGGATTTCTTACTTATGGGGGGGCATAAGGGAAAATTTGTGGGGGGGCATAAGGAGGGGCTGAGAAATATAAGGTTTATGGGTTATGATATGTTATATTGGCGGTATGATTTTTTGGTGGATACCCAATTCCCAACTGGGAGGCATAAGTAGCTTCCCCCATAGTCCTTGCTCATTTGGCTTGCATGATCAAGCCTGAGTTGTGATTGAATGTTTTTATATGCAGTTGTGAACTGCTGTTTGCTTTTGGTGTTGCTTTGTGTTTTAAAAAGGAAAATGTGTATGTGAAAGAATGCTGTGTGTGGAAGCCAGTTGTTGCCATGGTTGAATTGTACCTTTTATTGCATCTTGGTTGGGGCTCGGGGGCCAATGATGAAGGAAGGCTTCTCCTTTCATTGGATGTCTTCGTTGGGTGGAGAGTGTTGCCTTTTCCCCTCTTTGTTGTGATAAATTTGGAGAAAAAAAAAGAAATGGAGCATGTTGTTGTTTTGAGCAAGAGGAAAATACAGTTTGACAGTCCCTTCTTGTGAGCAAGTTTATTGTATTCCTTCCCACTCTGATGTGAATGAATTGTATAATTAATTGTAATAAGAAAATACTTGTATTGATGAAGAAAGATTGAAATGGAAATGTGAAATGTAAGGACTTATATTCCATTCTCTGTTTTGAAAAGGAATGTGAAGAATTGTTATATGTATTGTATATTGTATTTTAGAAATCAAATGTAAAAGAGAAAATTGTAAAGAGTTATTGGCAAACTATAAAGGATTGCATTCTTTTCTCAAAATTGTACTGGATATTGGATTTGAATGGCTTTGGTGAATTAAAATCTCTGTTGGAAAGAAGAATGCGAAGGAAGGAAGTATATTGTTTTTGCATCCTTGGAATTACATTAAATTTGGAATCAGAATTTGTAATTTAACTTGGAAACAATTTGTTTAGAAATAACTATATGCATTGGATTAATTTAGAAACTATATGCCACACTTAAATGATAAAATTGACAAATATATCCTTTAAAAATTTGATCATTGGCATTGTGACTTTTAAAACTGGTAATTCTAAATAAAATGCACAGTTTGAACCAACACTTAACAATCTACCTAGAAACCTTAAAATCCAACATGATATACTAGCAATGAACTCAAATCGACAAGAAGATTTAAGAGAATAACTTGAACCATTGCAAATTCGAGTTTAATCTCCTTCTCAACCATTTCCTGTCATTTGTTGGACAAAATCCCAAATTGGAATCAATTGTACAAAATTGACTTTCCTAAAACACTCTAAAATCTCTCTAGACCAATCCTCCATGTCTGTTTGACATGTTGAGTGAAGGAGGAGATATAATTTAATCAAAATTGAAAGTTGGAAACTTGCCAGTTGGCTAATTAAAAGCCTGCAGATCCTTTTTGTAAAATTTACCCCTTAAAATTCATCAAAAAGTAAATTTTGTGTTTCCTATTCAAAGATGGCATCGAGAGCTTTCTGAAAAGTCCTCGTTTTCCCAAAACCGAACTTTTTAGCTCAAGTTATGGCACTTTGAAGTTTTTGTGCCTTGGCGGGAAAATTTGGGAAAATTTTCCCTAGCGGGCCCGCAATCCAAAAATTTCCCGCCAAAATTGCCCTTAGAAAATTTTCAATAATTTTGGCTTGGGAAAATTTTCATCTTTTTCTCCGCCGGCTTGCAGCCAATCAGAGGCTGCCACGTGTCCTCACGGGGCAGCGGTGGAGGCGCGACAACTTTTTGCCCTTTGATTTTTTTGAAAATTTTCCATTTCGCCTTGCCAGTCCGCAACCAATCAGAGGGTGCCATGTGGCACCTTGGGGGTGGCGGCGGAGGTTCGGAGAAATTTTGCTTTTACGCCGCATGGGGAAAAATTTCAAAAAACGCTTCGCGACCCACCAACCCGCCAAAGGAGATTTCCCCTCCTCTTGACACTCCCAAAACTTTCCTAAAATTTGATCCCAAAACTCCGCTGGACCATATCTTGAGTTCCCGAAGGAGTTAGGAGGACTTCCTTATATCACCGGAAAGGTGAGAAAATTTCCTATCCATTGAGAATGGTTTAGGGAATTTTTAGAAGCTTTAAGTATGAGAAAAATCAAGTTGAAACTCTGAGCCTGTTAGAGAGTGGGTATGGGAGTAAAATTGCTCCCTGAACCTAACTGAAACTTATAGCCCTAAGTTTTGGACATTGTGACCTCTAAGAGTTGTTTTTAAGGGAAAAGTTTGTCCCAGTGAAATTGAATTGCTCTGGAACCTATCAGTGGCAACTGTTGCTTTGCAACTTGGTGGTAGACACTCTAAATCAAGTTCTGGGAGTGGGTAAGTGAGACCTTACTCTATTGATTTTAAGTACGTATTCCTTTCTCACTGCAATTAAACACTGATCTAGTCTTGACCTTATGGAATTAAATACCTAGGGTATTTAATTGTTTTGGGTCCCTTAACCCTAAATTTTTTAATCAAGGAATATTTAGCTAAATGTCAATGTAATCAGTAAACAAAGCAATCCCTAGAGAGATTTGAGCTAGGTGTGGACTTATTGCACTTGTTGCTCTATAATGTGAAATCAGTAATCATTATAATGGGAAAAGTTATCAGTTGAATGTAATTGTCTTTGAGACTTTGGTTGTCAACTCCTAACCCCTTAAAAAAATAAAATTATTTCATAATTTTCTAACTAAACCTAGGTGGTTCATGGTTCTTAAGCGGGTTGTTTTAACCTGGCATTACAGAAACCACCTCCACAACAAACTCAAGATTGCTCTCATCTTGCAACTGTGTGAATTGCTCGTCAAGATATCCTTGCCAACCATAAATAAATAAAAAACCAATCTTTACATCTCAGTGCTGCATAAAAATACCAAATCTCTGAATTGAGATCAAGTTAGAATAAAATTAAACCATAAGATTTGAAATATGACGCTACCCACCTCACTTGACATGGGCGTTCTGTATATTGCCCCACAGGATTAACCAGGGAAAGTCCAAACAAGATCGGAGGGAGCATTCAGAAGGCACCTGACATGTTTTGTGCGTTATTTGATAAATTGGTTGTAGGGGTTAAATTCATAACTAACAATAGCCCATTCAAAACATGCAAACTACAACTGGAAAACATAAAATATCGATGATTTTGAGACTTGTCGTGGATTTCAAAATTTTATGAATAAAAATGCGAAAACATTAAAATACCCGTCAATTTTAAGACAGTAGCATGAACGACCAGGGCTTTCCCATAGGGGAACACCTTCGACGTAATCAAGAGAGAATAAACCCCAACTTCTCTTGTCAAAGAAACAATGGTTTGTTCGGTGTTCCCATTTGATCAAATCCTTCTCACCAATACACTGAATATCAATGACTTTGGAGTCCGCTGATTTATTGAAAAAAAACAAAGGACACGGAGTAAAATAATATAATAGTCATGCAGATCAAAACATATCCATACCCGGTTTCTCCCCAGCTATCTTATTATAGGAAAACTTTTTTTTTTTTCAACGATCGATCAAATTCAGCAGAACCCAGATTTGGAGGCGATTTCTGTAGATTCGTTGCAGTTTTTGCTCCTTAGGTAAGCACGTTTAGCTTTAACTTTGTCCCCTGTTCAGTGATGGGTTGGCTAAAATGGATTAAATCCTCTTTAATACCACCTCATAAGTTTTGGCAGGTTTCCAAACTTTAAAAGACAGACGAAAACAAATATTTGAATTCGCGTTGTTGAGAAACCTTTCAATGTTCTTATGTTTTTGCTCATTAATTTACAGGCAGGGTTGTTCAAATTTGCGGCATAAGTGTATGAGAACCCCAAATTATTTTCTCCCCAGAAAACAAGGGTTTCAAGAATTTGCAGTGTAATTCTCAAGAAGTGTAACTGAAAAAGGGTTAGGTGAAAAAAGTGAAGAGAAATGGTTGATTCTGATGACAAATTGGCATACTTTCAAGCTATTACTGGGTTAGAGGATCGGGATTTATGTAGCCAGATATTGGAAGCCCATGGGTGGGACTTGGAATTGGCTATTTCTGCTATGACAGACGGGGCAAATGCTTCTTCTTCTAATTTCGTTGAGAATTTCAATTCTACGAACTTGGCTGGAAATTCTAATTCTACTCCGAGTTCATGGGAGGGTTTAGATGGATCCGATGCAGAGAACAATCAGATAGCGCCAAACCCCGCAGCACCTGGAATTGTGTGGAAGCTTGTGACATTGCCGTTTTCTGTTGTTAGAGGCGGATTTGGCCTTCTTACAGGCGTTTTAGGGTTTGGCATGTGGGTGGCAGGTGGTGTTCTGTCGCATTCTATGAATGTCATTGGATGGGGTCCGGGGCAAGGTCAGGGTGATGGAAATGAAAACACTCGGCTTGTTTCTTTGTCGTCTGGGGCAGCGGAAGCGGTAGCATTTCTTGATGGTTTTGAGAGGGAATATGGCGATTTTCATCCTGCCTTCCAGAGGTCCGGCTTTATGGATGCCCTGAGGACCTCTAGGGAAGAGTTCAAGTTGCTGTTTGTTTACTTGCATTCTCCGGAGCATCCAAATACGTCTGGTTTTTGTCAGGATACTCTATGCTCAGATGTGGTAGTGGATTTTGTCAACCAGAACTTCGTTTCATGGGGAGGAAATGTGAGAGCCAGCGAGGGTTTTAAGATGAGCAACAGTTTGAAGGCATCTACTTTTCCTTTTTGCGCTGTGGTTATGCCAGCAACCAACCAACGAATTGCTCTTCTCCAGCAGGTATAGTATTTTCTTGAATGCATTTTTTTTGACAAATAGTATTTCTTGAATGGATTTTTTTAATTGCTCATTAACAATAATATTATATTGGAACAATATTACTAATATACTTGTTGAGGCTCACATTTCTCTTTCATCGCAGCTCAGGCGCCCATTAGTTCTTTTCCGATGCCCATTAAATTAATAATATATTGATTCAATATTAGTTGCATATTCTCTCAGGCTCACATTTCTCATTCCCTAAAGTGCAGGTGCACATCCCATTTTTTGCAAATGCCAGTCAAATTTAGTAATATATTGAGCGATTACTACTATTTTTTTTCAGGTTCATATTTCTCTTTGATTATAGCTGAGGTGCACCTTTTTTGGTTTTGTTTACGAAATGGATTTATGTCATGTTTTAGAGAAATGTTGCTAAACATCATCATAATTAGGCCAATTGTATATCTTTTGTTGTGTAGCTATTGCATGTTATTAGATTTGTGCAAAGTCCTGATCAGGCAAGCTTCCCATGCATTTGTGAGCTGAGTTCTATGTAAGTGAAATTTGCACCTCTAAGCCAGTGCCCTAGATGCAACCAAACCTCTTCTTGTAAATCTGCCAACTTTTTTATATTGGTTGTATACCCACAACCAGGTGGCAAATCTAGTTATGCTCAAATTCCCCAAAATGCTTTAATTTGATTATTTTTTATCTGTTTCACCTTGACGTTCACCTTAAAAACAAATTGCATGGCATGGGTATATCATTTCTTGTAACTCAATTTTGCAAACTTTTGGCCTCTATTGCAGAGCATATGTTGTCCGAATACCTTTGGAAAATGTTGTCTGTTGAGAATGAATTGTTAGCCTTAGATAGAAGCTATTGCACAGTTTTCTCCATAATTTTTGAATTTAAATTGACGTATTCTGTCATCCAGGGATCGCAATAGCAGATTGTGATACAGGCATTTTTGGTCATCATTGACTAAAGTTATCGGATTAACAAAATCACATATGATGTCCATTTTACAAACTACATTCAAGGGGATTTGCTTTAAGGATATAAACACAAATTATAGCTTAATATTACCTTTTTACATTTTAATGGTTATGATTCAGTGCTAGATTATCAAATTATACTGTCATTTTAGAAATTTATATTATCATTAGCAGAAAACAAGTGTACGATGAGGAACTTCTTTCATGGTGAAATAATCTAAAAGTGAGATAGAAGTGGGGGAAGTGGGGGATGCCATTGATATGGGGCTCAAGAAAAATATTTCTTATCTATAGATACACATACAAATATACATGTGTTTACCAGGCATATAAACATATCTGTATGCATATGTATTTCCTTGTATATAGACATATATCTATACATATACGGTATACATACATGTATATGCATATGTCATATGAATATATGTGCGCGCGCTCACACACACATACCTAAGTAGCTAGGAAATTGAAATGGAAACAAAAAACAAAACATTGATACGTTGATTATTGAAATATCCTTGGAAACAAAACCACACGGGAACTTTCGTACAATAAAATTTATAAAATATAAATATATATAAAAAACACACAATACTCAGTTTTAGTCTGTAAAAGATAAAACACTCAAAAAAAATATAGTATTCACGAACATTCAAAACATTCAGCATGCTCAAAATTTGATATTAATATTTCCACAGGTAATATGGAAGAAATATATTAAATCAAGAAGTTTGTAAATTAAAATAATATTTTTTACATTTCACTGGCTCCACCTTAAGCTTAAATGAGCTTACGAGAGAGTGGTTTGTATACGGTACTGCTCAACTGTCCACGCGATAACCAACCGCCCGAGATTACTAACCACTTAAATATTAATGACTAACATTAATATAAAGTGACTAACAACAAAGTAATCTAAGGGGGTGTCTCTCATGAGAAGCATGCCCCAATTCTAACACCTTTATTTAATACAATATACTAACAACTTATTAAACATAACACATTTGAATCAAATGACCCAACAATCCCCCTTGAACCAAAGGGGTATAAAAGAAGCTCATCCGGAGCATATAATTGTGAAGTCATTCAATAGTCACTGCTGCAACTATAAACTGGCATACTGTACATTGCGGTAGTAATCAACCGATGCTACTTCACATAGAAGC